>JAMXBB010000006.1:73336007-73623035 GCA_024138015.1 Lumnitzera littorea | reverse complement strand
GGGGGGGGTAACCTTAGAAAGAAAAGGTAAGTGGGTAAGAGATATGAGAGAGGAAGGGAAGGTTTGAGTGAGAGAGAGAGAGAGAAGAATTGAGGGTGGCCAGTGCAAGGGAAAAAGAAATAGGATAGGGTTTTAGGGTAGGGTTAAGGTTAATCTAGAATGTTCTAGAATATAAGGTACGTTTATAATTAAGATAGGAATATAAAGAATTAGCTAAAATGGGAATAAATAGTATTTAGAAAAATAAATCATGTATAAAAGTATTGTAAGATATATATAATACTAATAAAATATTTATACCTTATACGAAAAATAAAATTTAATATATTTAATGCATACGTAAAATAAGAGTTTTAGAAAAAAAAAATATAGTTGGAACCTTAAATTACACATTTATATTATAAGATAAAATTTAAAATAAGTCTGGAGTTATTCAAAGATAAATAAATTGAATCTTTCCTTTATTAAGATATGTTTTCTTTCGACACTACTTAAATAAATTTTATAACTTAATTATTATTTTTACTTTGATTGGAGTGTTTCATTTAGCTCTTAAAGGTTGACAACTCATGGTCACAAAAGAGAGATGGTGTGTAGTATGTTTAGCTTGGGAGTTAGTAGCCGAAAATGTAGATGGAGATGATGGATTGTCCTTTGTTTATTTTTGGTGGATAAAATGATGAGTAACTGGGGCATGATCTAAGTTTACATAGTACTTTGTTGTCTTTTTTAAAGTTAGAAAGTCTAAACCCCGTAAATTTCCTAGATAAGAGGTTGGCAGTTAATAAGATTTCTCGAAAGATACCTTTAGTAATGGCAAGATAACTAACCCTAAACCTAAAAGACACTCTCAAAAACTCAAACTCGAACTTGAATTCGAACTTAAACTTTTAAAACCTTAAATGGCAATCGAAGCCTTTGTTTGACCCCTACGCTTAAAAGCCTTAAAATCATATAAATAAATGCCAATGACTAATGTTAACTCTCAAGGTCAAGCTAATCTAATGAAACTAACCCCAAACCTCAATGGGAAAGAGACTAATAGTTGAAGCCTATAAGAGCTCCTTAAAATCGATAAAGGGTAAACTAAGCTAAAAATGAATACTGATATTGATAACCCTAATAATGAATTTAAAACCTTAAAATGAATACTATAGTTCTTAAATGAACCTTTGAACATAAAAATCTTAAGTGGAATCTTAATACGTGCGAACCTTTAAATTGTAAAACCCTAATCTAAAGTTGAAAACCCGAATCTAACTATTATAATATAAACAAATAGTAAAATTATTCATTAATCGGATATTAATCACTTAATTGCCCTAAAGCCCTAATCTACCCTCTAAAACATGCTCAAATAATAATAATTGTCTTAATTCCTTAAACTAATTAGACAAGATTATCTAATGGGCTTAATCGACTTAATTTGACACATTAAGCCCTAAAATATGCCAAATTTGTGCCAAGTGTACAAGTAACTAAGATTAAGAAACTTAATCACACCTTAATCTATTAATTGGGTTTTATATCATAATTAACTATAAATCAAGAATGATTAATCATATGAAACCAAAGTGATTCTATGAAAATATCTTCTTAAGAATGCTAACGTTATACATAAGGAGACAATATGAACCTTGTAAACTTTCAGATCCGAACTTAGAGTCAGATACAAGAGTTAATAGATAATCTTTATAGCTACTCAAGATATAATAATAAATCATATAGTAATAAAATCCATAAATAAAATGATTGATCCTTAAATCATAAGTCATAGACCTTAAATAGTAAGTAAAAAAACCCTAAAGAGAGTAAAACCCTAAAACCTTAATCGTATGTGTAAAACCGTAGAAACCCTAATATGAGGGAAACCTCAAAATGATTGGAAAATATCAATAGATTGAGTAAAACCTTAATTGGAAATCTAAAACCCTAATTCAACTAATAAACCCTAAGTGTATTCCTAAACTATTCACTAGTTGCAAATAATTTTTTCAATCTCTAAAAATCAATAGCCTTATATGCCATCCCAAAAACCCTAATTGGTCCTCAATAATAAAGGACCATAACAAATGAAGTAATATAGGTCAATGAAATTAATTAAAATGTAAAATATGGCAACACTTTAGTTATACCCTAATTAGGCATAAATTGCTTAATTAAGTACAATTGTGATTAATTAGCTTAATTACCCTTTAATCCACTACTAGCTCTCATTACATCTTAATTAGTAGCAAGTCAAACTCGATTAAGAACAAAAGACAGAGGATTTAATGGCAATCAAAGGACACTTATCCTTAAGGAGACAAAATCCTCCCTCATTTGGTAAAAAGTAAACAAGGTATAATTGTACCAAGAGGGGATCTGTACCCTTATCCTAAGATAATCACCTCTTGTCCCCCTTAATCCACCTTCAATGTCTACCATTTCACCCCTCTAAAATCTTCATTTGACACCATTCTTCACGCATAGAAAACCCTAGGAAACACTCTTAAGAAACCCAAACAAGAACCAAAGAAAAAAAGGAAGACAACAAAAGGAGCTATTGGACCCCTTTACGCACCTCAGCGCCTTTTGGCTTTACCACCACTACATGCCACCAAATGACAAGCCACTAGTACCAAAATATCAAATACACCCCCTAGTTTCTTATGAAAAAACATTTTCCCTCAAAGGAGTAATTTTCAACTTCATTTTTGAGTGGAAAAGTTGAAACTTATGCAGATTAGTTTAAGGTAAAACTCATCCAACTTAAGTTTTCTATTTGCACTTGTTTTACCTATGATATCTCAAGAGTTTAGGATTAAAAATACTAGATAAACATGTTATAATCATATACACGTCATTTTAGAGTCATATAATCATACCTTCATTTATGTACTTAGTTAGTTTATTACTTACATTTTAGAAGTGTAAGAAATAGTTTATGTAGAAAACTTGAAAAAATATTGATTAAACTCCATGAAACCCTAACTACCATCCATGTTGTCCCCTCCTCATGTTATTAGCTTAAAATAAGTAGAAGTGTGATTAAGATAAAGAAACATACTATAATAAGTATTAGATGGAAGAAGTTGAAGAAAAGCCACACTACTTGGCCACCACTTTCATGAAAGTTCCAAATCTATAGATATTGATTTATTAGCTTAATAAAATGTTTGTTTAGTGTTAAGTATTATTTAGGATGTAATTAACTAAGTTAAGTAGGGTAATGATGAGTTAATGGCTTAAACTAGTTAAGTTGGTATTAAGGCTTTAGGAATAGTGTTAGAAACCCCATTAATGAGATGAACAAGATTTGAAACACTTAGTAAAATGGGTTATTTAGTGGACCCATTAGGATATTTGGCCCATTGGAATAAGTTAGAATCAAATTTAGGGTCTTGGAATACAAATTAGGCCTAAACTAGCTTAGTTAATGATTAAAACCATAGAAATATGATTAGGAGCCTAATAAATGAAAAGAACTAAAATTAAATCTTAATAGAAAATGGGCTTATCTTAAGGCCCTTAGCGGGTTAAGTCCAAAATAATAAGTGGAGTTGGGCTTAAGGCCTTAAAATGCAAGATAAACTCAAAAGCCTTTAAAAGAACCAAGAATAAAACCCCAAAACTTATTGACCAGATCTAAACTATAAATTAAAAGGCTCATAAAATAAAATATAAAATATTTATAAAGTCCGAAATCCCATTAAAGTAATCTCTTATAGGCCCCTTAGTAGGCTAAGGCCTTAAAGTACTAAAAATGGCCCATTTAGCCCTACAAGAGTAACATTAGGGCCCCAATTAAAAGTTATGGAATTTGACTAGGAACTTAAACTTAAAATACCTAAATAAAGGCCCAACGGGTCAAGTGTAAGGCCCAACATTCAAAATTAAGCCCAAAGCCTAAATTGAGGCTTAAATCCTAAAATAATTAAACCAACACCGTTGACCAATGAATTTGTTTGGCCTAAACCAAATTCTTACAGGCTTAAACACCTTAAAAGAACTTCACCAAATGAAATAAAATTTGAAATTGTATGAAATCGTCTATAAGAACATGAAAAATAGACTTAAAATAAGGAAGTTAGAACGAAAGTAAGTTTTAACTGTACTTGGGGATTAGGGTGATCTTCAGTAATTAGGTAGATTTTTATGTTCTTAAAAAAAACCTCTTCCAATTACTTACATATACATTATTATTATGTTTTAGGTGGCTTAATTTCTAATTTAGGGACCCTGAAGGTCAAGACAAATAAGCAAGTAAGTCAGGTGAGGGAGTTTTGATGAACTGCTATTTGCTTGCGTTTGATAATTGCTTGATGTTCTATTACTTGCCCTTGGTTGTCTGTTGAGTGACTAGTTATTTTGTATGCCAATATTCGTGTGATCACCTTATTAAAATTGGTAAGTATAAATATTTAGCCTAAATAACTAGATATACCCATTGCATGTCTATGATCCATTAATTGCGGATTATGATGTCTGTAACTTTGTCGAGTTTCTAGAAAATTTTGCTAAAATACATTTTTGAAATACTTTACATTTCAATGAAAGATTTATCAACTTAGTGAGTACTCATAATAGTTTCTTATGATATTTTACTTGTTGAGGCAAATTAGTAGACCATCCTTAGTTAATTGATAGCTAGTAACTTGAGTTAGGACTCACATGATTTAGCCCGTGGAGCATTGTATGGATTTGTTGATAGTGGATAGCCCTAGATGGGCTCCACTTAATTGATTAGTATAGTATCCTCGACTAGGGTAATAGTCAAGTTTTGTCTATTGGGACAATACCTTTAAATAGCCTCATGCGGGTAAGGTGAGGTACCTTATATGGTTAAGTATGAGAGATAATCAACATGTAGACAATGCAAATCTACACCTTCCATGGTTTTAGAGCCTCATGGATGTGTTGTTTGCACTCACTCGATGTGCATTAATTTCGTATGTAACTAAACTCCATGTTTGTTAATAATGCTTGATAACTTACTTGAATGGTAGCCACAAGAGATAAACTCACTGAGCTATGGTATGCTTACTCCCTAACAGTTCCTTTTTGCAAGTAATGAAAAACTAAGAATGGGCTAAGGTCAGAGTGCAGAGTGTTCCTTAAGTAGTTGTATTAGATGGATAAAATTACTTTAGTAAACTGTATTAGTTAAGCTAGATCTTTATAATATTTAGTAACCCTTGATGTCATAGAAGTTTAATTATTTTGTCTTATTGTTTGGTAGGTGATTATCGACTCTTTACAGTCTTGGTGGCTTGTGGATTGTTGGGTTACCTAAGTTACTTATATAAATAAGTAAATGTAAGTAAAATGAATAAGCACCCTTACAAACTTATTAGTTAAAGTCTTGCAACCTTTGACTTGCAAAGCGATTTTTATATCATGGTTGCATACGTGATATGAAGATTTTAGGAAAAATTATTAGGCTCCTTTGTAGGGCATTATAGAAAGTGTGGCTTGTTAAAGGGTGAAGCTTGGATAACATTTAGTCCTATTTTTCCTATGTGTATGGGGGTGGTCTAATGTGCATTTGCTATTATAAGATTGTGGCGAAGAGTCAAGAAAAAAGGAGTCCAAAAGAAGGGTGACAAGAAGTTTCCATGTTGCACTTTCTAAGGAGTTACGATGGATTTGGTTAGAGGGCAAAAAAGGAGCTAGTATTTGTCTTGTTTTAGGTGGATTTTTTTGCTTCTATAGCAGAAATTTATTGTAGCAAAAAGGAGGAAAAAGCGTGTGTTTGGTTATCCTTTTTAGTATACTTGACAAGGCAAATGATGAGGAAATGTAAGGGTCTTTGTCTTTTGCTTATAATGACTTATTATGCGGATAAAGAGGGGTAATTTAGGCAACTAAATGGGGCATTGGATAGTTAAATAATAAAGTAATAGTTGGCCTTGTTGATTAATTAATATAGTGTAATATGCATGTAAGGTGATAAGAAAATGTTGGTTCTACATGCATGGGAGTTGCATGTTTTACGTGGAGTAATAAATTTTGTGTCATGTAAAAATTTTGTTGGTCAACTTCTTAGAATTTTTGTGAGCACCTATTTGCATAATAATATTTTGAGGACTCTTGGATAAAATTATATAAATCAATCCTTGTAGTTCAAAAAGTCATCTTTATGTAAGCTTCTTATTATTTAAGGTTAAATTAGATATTATTGAATCCCCCTTAAGGTGGTCATTATTATTATTATTATTATGTTGGCTTAATTATTTAAGATTGTTACTATTAGGAATATGCTATGGTGATTTATTCGTGGCACTTAGGTTCATAGCATGACTAAGAAGGGAAAATTTTTGGGGTTTGCAAGAATAGCGAATATTTTATAGGATATTTTTGATGTTTTGTGATTAATAAATTTTTTATAAAGATGCTATCTTTGATTTCTTGAGATTAATGAACTTACGTGGGCATTATGTCTACTTTGATGACTATTGACTAATGAACTTTTCTTAAAGTTGTAGGATAATGCTTGGTTTCATGAATTCACTATTTTAATATGTCTTAGTTGATGGAACCAATGATTTTATGCATGGATACCGTATTTTGGTATTATTGAATTAGCGTGATAGGTGAAAATTTGGTTTTTATCAATTTTTGAATCAAAATCATTACATTGATTTTTTTTTTTGTTGGGAAAAATGATTCCTTTAAGGTCTTTTTCTTCCAAAATTATCATTCTAAACTTAGGGTTTATTTTTTTTTGTGCTTTTACATAAAATATCAAAAACAATAAAAATATAAATTTGGGATGAATTTAAAATTAAATAAATTCACACACTAAAGTTTTAAAAAATAAAATAAAAAATTTAATTTCCCGATCATACCTAGCCCCAAAAATATAAAAAATAATTCATAAAACCTAAATTTAAGATATTTTTGTAATTTGAAAACCATAAGGTTTTAATAACTAATCCTTAAAACCATTTGGGTAGTCGAAACTTTTTTTTCTTTCTCTTTTTTCCCTAACTCATGGACCATTAGTTAGATTGAGGTTATTTTATCCAAGTTAAGTTATTCTAGCCTTTTGATAGGCTATTTTAGTATTCAACCTATTTAAACAATAGGTTGATCTACCTTAGCCCTATCTAACTTGTTCACCATATTCCTCAATCTAAACTCCAACCTCAAAATGTTATACTCCTCTTATTGTACCTATGCCTTAGCCTCCCTAAAGGACCAAAGATCTATTGAGATAGCTCAAATAGTGAAGGGCTCTTATTAGACATACTGACATACCCATGTCAGTTGGATAACTACATTTGACGTTATCTCCATGTATTTCAGGATCTTGCCCATAATAGGAAGATATACATTCCTAATCGGGGGAGATCCAAATATATCAACTTTTTGAACATATCTCATTGCCAATCACAATAAATAAGGCCAATGTAGACCCCTCAAATTTCATATTTTAGATATAGAATCAAACTTAAGTACCCATAAGTATTCTCTAAGGCCCATGAGATTGAAGGAATTAAAATTGATAAAAACTTTTAATGAAACCTTAGAACGAACTTCAAAACTTCAATACAAAATTTGAAAAAACCCTTAATTGCATATAAAAAAATCTTGAGTTCTAAATTAAACCCTAAATGTAAAGAAAATGCTAAAACAGTAAATTAAACTCAAATTTCATCAAATCACAAAAAAAAAAAATATATAAAATAATTAGAAATATTCTTAGTTAATAACAATTAGCTAAATTAAGCCAACTAAAGTAATTAAATTAACAAAATTATGAATTTTCCTTATGAGTATACATCGTGCACTGCATGTATAATTTTCGTTTTACATACCATTATGTATAAGATATACCACATTATATCAACTAGCATAAAATTAAACCAATTAAAACATTAGATTGATAAATTAATTATGGATATTTAGAAATCACGTAAATTTCATATCAAATGAGCAAAGATGTCCCTACATAATAGCAACTAACTAATTTAAGATAGCTAGCGAATAAAATTTATAAAAAAAAAAGGAAATTACCCATACGAATATGTATTTCACTAAGCATGTGTATATGCACATGTGAAATTTGCTTTCATGTATGATATACCATACAATACCAATTGATTTAAACAAAACCAATTAAAGCATTTGATTAATAAGAATATATCCTTACAAGACTAAATTCACCATGCATACATATACATATGATATAATTTTATTCACGAGTGTTAAAATGTACAAAGTACTATATAATGTTAAATTGATTTAATTAAACCAATTAAAATACCAAATTCAAAAATCCTAAAAGACCTAAATCATAAATTTTGGCAATGAGTTAAATTCAAACACTAAATTGAATTCAAAAGTCCTAATTTGAAATCAAAGACCTCAAAACTACAAACAAATTATAAAACCTTAAGAATTGGTTCAAAAACCCTAACCCAAAGCCCTAAATACTAAAACCCAAAAATTAAAACCTTAAATTAACTTGGAGCCCTAAAGTTTCTTTAACATATACAAATCGATTATAGAGACTTAAAGTGAAATACTAAACAATGCTAAATAATTACACTAAATTTATCAATGCACTAATTAGAATAATCGAGTAAAAATAAAAAAAGAAGATTAATTAAGCTTAGGATTTTACAAGTGGCGTTGGCCCTTTGCACTATAGCCCATCATTTGAAGATTTTCCACAACTACATATACTAATGCCAAGTTAATGCATCCAATTGAATTGTTTAGTCCTCTCATAACTAGCTAGTTAGTGCATAATCCCCATATGATTAGAAAATACCCCAACACATCAACTTTCCAAATTAGTTAACTACACCATTTCTAATACAAACTTAAGAAAGGAGAGTGGCTATTTACCATTTTTAGTAAGACTTGTGTGCAGAATTTTAGTCAACTCCCATCAATCTACACTTCCCCATTTCACTCCTTTTCAGGTTGGTTTGCAAGCCTCATAATACATTCAACTTTCACCTCATTTTGTGATTCAAAAACACATCAAGCCCTCCAACATTTTGCTATCAATGTCTAGAAATTGCAGCGACAAAAAAAAAAAAAAATCACTCTTACCTTGTTAATTTTCACTCATTTTATCACCCATAACTCTCTCTAAGTGCCACTCATCAAGTCCCTTACCAAAACCACACTCTACCACCCATAAACTCTATTCCAGCCACCTACATTTAAGTGCAAGCACCAACCACTTCTAGCTTATTTTTCTTGCCACCAAATATCCCCCAAGATGTCACTAAACAACCCCTCCAAGCCTCTACCTTACAGCTTCGAAACTCCTACATGACCATCCCTCATTTCCCTTATAAGACACCACCAAAGCCTATTATATTTCTTGTTTTCTTTTGTGTCTTAGCATTTCCATGTAGTAGCTAATAGGTTAGAAAGTTGTAGGCTTGTACATGTATTTTTCTTGTAGAGATTTTCATGTATAGGCTTGTAAATATTAGATTTAGAAGTTATAACCTATAAATATGTAGAAACTTTATATAAAGATTGAAGCCCTTTAGCATTCAAGCTTGTAACCGAAATAAAGTGGGAGAAAACCATGTCTATGCTAATGTCACTTACCATCTGAAACTTGTAAGGAAGTTTTCTAAGTTATTTTCAACTTTTCTATTGAAAGTTAGCCGAAAGTTCCTTCTAATTGATCCTTAAGTAACTCAACATGACCATGCCAAGAAGGACTCAAAACTAGCTTTAGGACCCTTCATTCATGTCACCAAATTTGGGGTCTAAATTTGACCTTGTACATTTATTTTCTTGAAATGACATTGAAGAAGTGAAAATGAAAGATTATGATGCAATTAGTTAAAGTAAATACTAGTTTAAGACCCTATATTATGTTATGGACAAGAATCACTAAATTTGGCTTGAAAAGGGACCAAGAAACCTAAGAACCAAATCGACTAAGTCTGGACCCTCAAGAAAATCCATTTAGTTAAGCTTTGGGTTTAAATTGGTAATTTGAATATAGGAATTACACCTTAAGTTGATAAAAAGGCCCAAAAATCTTAAAAAAAAACCTAATACACCAAGACAAAACCCAAAAGTTAAAAGGACTAGTTCCATATTTAAAATTAATTGTCTTTTTAAAGGCCCATTAAGAGTTCTCTAGGCCCATTATAACAATATGTAGGTCCATATAAAAAATTGACTCAAATATGGCCATCAACTTAACTATTAGGCATTTGCATAAAAAGATTGGAATTGAACCAAAGAATAAATATAAGTCCCAGTAGCTTAAGCCCATACAAGAATTTTTGGTCCCAACAAGAAATAAAAATAATGCAAGAATGCCCAAATAATATGAAACATAGTAAGAAGGCCCAAAATTTATGACACCTGTAACCTTTTTGGGACTTTAGCAAAAATTGACCATACAACGAGGATCTACATCCAAAAATGATAGAAATCGAATATAAAAATGTGAAAATTTGATTTAAAATGAAAAGGTTAAGATAAAAACAAGTTTTAGCTATAGTCAGGAAGTTGTAGCTGTTGTTAAGTGATCTTAGGATGAAATCTTCATCTTGCAAAACACAAAGAACTAAACGATACCGGGGCTAGTCTAGTATAGCCACTCTAATATCCAAGTTAGTAGATCTACATCATGCTTGGGCCAATAGACCCGGCCGATTACCTCGAAGAAAGCTACACAAGAGAAAGAGGCAAAGCAAGTAGTAACCTTGAAGAAGGCATCATGTCCTGTTGACAAGCAAGAAGGGAGTAAAAAGCCTAGGGCTATTGAGGCCACATAAGTTGAAGTGATCCTACCTTTGGAAAATATTCCTTTGGTAGAAGTGCTGAGAGATTATGGCTGAGATATCGACGTTTGCAATAAGGTTGAAATCACTCGTCATGAGGTTGTTAAAGGGCTATCGCTCCAAGTGGATTTTGTGCCAAGTCCTAGTAAATGAAGTGGGAAGGAGCTTGTCGGCCAACTTCCATCTAAGAGATCCAACACTTTAGATGAAAAGATGAAGGAGGCCATAAGGAACAAAGCTCTCGGCATCAATAGTGCTAAATTCATCCCTAATAGTGAGGTAAGCGAGTACTTTGTTTTATACTGGGGCCACAATATTCTCTACATTGATTCAGCCTTAGGCGACATGACCAAATCCCTAGCTTTGATGGAAGGCGTCTTTCTTCTCGAAGATAGGGAGATTGCAAAAAAGGACATTGATAGGGTTAGCAGTTGTAATAAAGTACACATTGCAGCTAAATTGTATGATATAAGTATCAATTAAATCCTTTCACTTATGGTACATGATCCATTGCTGACATAATCCTATCTGTATGCAGATTAGTAGCCACGTTCTAACTACTTTAGATGAAGTCGATAAGGAGATGAAGAAGGTAATAATAATTTATTGCTTTGCTGGGTGTTCTAACAAATTTAATATTTTTATTGTCGACTTATTACAGAAAATTGAAGATGCATATATGTCCTTGAAGACTTAAACTGTAGTAGTTGAGAATACGAGAATCAAGGTTGAGAGGGAGGCAAAAAAATATCAGGAAGAGTTAGCTGCTGAGAAACTGGCACATTCATTAGTGACCGATGAAGTCTCAGGCCTTAAGGCTAAGAACGGGGAGTAATATAAGGAGGCTAAAGACATGAAAGAGGAGCTTCATTAGAAAAGGGAAGAGTGTTGGGGGTTGGGCCAAACACTCAGCTTAATGAATGATGAGGAGGACTAGCTTAGGGTGCAAATAAAAGAACAAAAGACCAATAACTCTAAGTTACAAAGTCATATTGCCAAATTAGAGGAGGCAGTGAAGAAAGGGCCCACTATTGAAGAAGCATTAGAGATCGTGACTTCAAGTTGGCAGTATGAGAGATTGCTGAAAAAAAAAAGTTATTGGAGGGGGTCCAAGCTACGAGAGAACATATTTTAAAGTTTCATCTTGAATGTGACCTTTTGTACCTGGATTTTGCTAACGTTGATGATAATGTCAATAGTTGTGATGAAGAAGCCAGTGAAGATACAAGTGCCGATGTCCAAATTGAAGGTGATGATAATAGAGTTTACATCGAAGATCTTAGTAATAACGAGTATCGACTATCTAAGGAGATCCCTTATGTGCATAAAGAAAAATCCACCTGTTCCGAAATCCCCAGCATCGAGAAAGAAATATGCTCCAATAAGGTCCCATCATCCAATTAAGGGAATGCCTCTACACAATCTAAGAACAACTCAAAATCCTAAGATTGTTACTTTACTGTGTTTTTTTTTTTACGGGGTTCTATGGATAAGGTTTGGTTGAGTGGTTGAACATTTAGTATTAATATTATCTAAGTTTCCTCTCATGTGTAATTTAATAGTTTTGGTATATTTTATTTCATGCGCTTTGTTTTCTAAGCATGTTTTATTTCACATGCTTATTTTTGTTAGCATGTTTTATTTTAGATGCCTAATTTCCTCAATATGTTTTATTTCACATGTGATATGTTAGGTGTCTTTTTAAAGACAACGTTCATTAGCCATTTGAGACATGGACTAGTCATCTTATTTGAGTTGCGGGATTGCTTATAAAAACTAACACATTCATTATTTGAATAAAGTATAAAGTTCGCTAACCACGATAGGTTTGTACTTATTAAATGCTAGTTTGTTCACTGTGCAATTTGAACTTAATAATAATTTGTTAATCATAAAATGATCAGGAATGAAAATAAGTTGGTATTGGAACTTAAAATAAGTGTCAACATTTGAAACAAAAACTAGGCTATCGCCATACAAAGCAGGTGGAGATATTTTATAACATCAAAGGGAATAATTAAAATAAAGCTTTAAGTTCTTTGCATTCCATACGCAAGGGATGAATGTTCCATCCAACCTCTCTAGTTGATAGGCCCCTTCACCAATGACTTCTTAGACCCTAACAAGATCTTCCTAATTTGCACTAAGTTTCCCATATCTATCTTACGCACCAATTGCCTCTAATTTCTTACAAACCAAATCTAAAAGCCGAAAAACCTTATGTTTTACCTTCTGATTGTAATACCTAGCTAGCCTGTGTTAGTATGCTGCATAGACCTAAATATGAATGTTGGTATTGTGCAGGCTAACTTGTTGGTCACCACTTTAAAATTTTACATGCATAGATTGGACAGGTCTAATTCAATTGACAATACTGCTTTCATACCATACGCCAATTTGAAGGGTGTTTCCCTTGTTGCAGTCCTATGAGTAGTCTAATTTCCCTACAAAGTATCCGGCAATTCGTTAGCCTATTTTCCTTTAGCTTGATTACCTTTCCACTTCAAGCCATGCAAGATGATCTTATTAATAGTCTACTTGCCCATTAGTTTGAATATGCACTATAGATGTGTAATTTGGACGGATGTCGTGTTTCTCACAAAATGCTCGAAATTTGTCACTATTAAATTGTGTTCCATTATTTGTGATTATCATAAACGAGACCCCAAATCTTAATATATTGAAGTTGAAGACAAAAGCTTTAACCTTTCATTTAGTAATCCTTGCCATTGCCTTAGCCTTCGCCCACTTGGTAAAATAATCCACAACAACAATGATGAATTATCACTAGGCCATAGACTTTGGAAACGGTCTGAATATGTTTAATCCCTATAAGGCAAAGAGCTAAGGATAGGTTAAGTAGCACAATTTAGTAGAAGGTGCATAACTCGGTGTCTTATGCTTCTACCATTGTGGACATTGCCAAATGAATATTCTCGCATCATCTTTCATTGTCGGCTAATAATAGCCAAGTCACATAGATATACAACGTTTGTCCTTTTACATGGTTGCTGCATACATTGTTGTATAGCTTAGATAATACTCATTGTGCATCTTTCAAAGGAAGGCATCGAAGATAAGTGATGAGAATTAAGCTACGGGACCTTTGACCTAAAGTTGAGCTTAAGGACTAGAGGGGTTGGTATGACGAATCCTTATATTCCAACTAACCCTTGCCGAGGCTAAGTACTTCCTTGCCGAGGCGAAGTACTTCCTTGCCGAGTCACCTTTAAAGTCGTGCCATATGACCACCCATTATTTTATTGTATGTGGAGTTGATGAATTACACTCTGGTGCCGAGTAGACCTATCAGTCAGTAACATCCATGCCGAGAAGCTGAGAGGCAGAGAATTCGGATTGACTAGGCCATCCCTGCTTAGACAAGCCCACTTATCTGTACTTTTTGTCCGCATCTCCTAACAACTTCGCTAATGCAGCATTGTTACGTATACAGTATCGTATGTAGAATCTATAGCACCAATAATTGTTTTCCTTGTATATTTGTTTTTATCCTTTTGTACCATGTACATTGCTTCTTTAGGAAATGTCCTTACTTCTTTTTCCCTTTTGGATAAGTTGCCCTAACTTACGGGTATAAATACCCTTGTACTTATAGCTGTAAGGCATTAGATTACCTTTAATACATTGGAGTACCTTCTTCCTTGCATAAACACTGATTGTTTACTCTCAGCATCACTCTTATCCTTTCCTTTAAGCAAGGTTAGGTGGTGAGTAGCCTCATTGGACCAATTCGTGCATCATATTGAATTGCGTTGTAAGCCTTCGGAAGTTCCATTGGTATGTTATGTTCTCTAGAGCTATTCATAGGTTTTTGTTTACTGTTTCATTTGTATTTGTCACTCTTTTCGTACCTTTCCTCATTAACTCTTTTTGAGCTTTCTACAAGCTTAGACCCATCTAGTGACCGGCTTTATTTATTCTTGGTTACGGTTCGCATCATCTTAGTATCAAAGTGGAGGTTTTGTGTGAGCTGTAATTAGTTCTTCTTAAGTCTTATTATACTTTGTTTTGCATGTGTAAAACATAGGAAGCTACTATATTCATTTGACCACTGTGTTATTAGTTATTCACTTTCTAAAGTGTTTGTTCAAATTTTGAATCTGTAAGGAAAAATAATAGACCTAAATATGAATGTTGGTATTGGTGATGACAGTGGAGTTATCCACCATGGATGATAATCTCAGGGAACTCCCAAAAGTACTGACGAGAGACTTGATGAGGTAGTTAACCTCTTGGTAAATTTGACTCGACCTGTTCATGCCTTGTCTTGCTAACCCACTGAGGCTATGCAAAACACTTAATAAGTTGCTTAACTTGTTAGAGGTCAGAACCCAGCTCCACTAGTTCGAGGTGGAGGGGTTGGTGAACGAGTAAGGTAAAGGATAGACCTGAGGAGCTTGATTAGGAAGAAGAAGAGTATTTTGAAGAGGAGCGTGTACGAGTCCCCAAAGCATTCGACCATGTGAAGCTTCGGCTTCTGTAATGTTCATTGTAGATTGTCGTGAACTACCCGAGGCAAAGCTTCTGTAATGTTCATTGTAGATTGGTTCAGTAAGATGGCACACTTTATGCCCTGCACCAAAACTAACGACGCTTCGGCTGTTGCTTTTCTTTTCTTATAAGAGATTGTACAGATACACTACATGCCAAGGTGTATAGTCTCCGATAGAGATCCGAAGTTCTTGAGCCATTTTTAGAGGACCCTGTAGCGTTGGTTGAGAACCAAATTACTCTTTAGTACCTCATGTCACCTCCAAAGTGACAGCTAAATAGAGGTGGTTAATCATACTTTGGGGTCACTGCTCCAAGCTGCAATAGGCAAGAACTTGGTTAATTAGGACATCTGCTTGCTAGTGGTTGAGTTCGCCTATAACCGAACCATACATGATACCACTAAGTAGACTACCTTTGAGGTAATCTATGGATTCAATCCCAAGTTGCCCCTCGACTACACCCCTGTATTAGCACCTACATAAGAGGACCCTAATGCCTTGACCAAAGTACAATCTCTTCAGCACATCTATGATAAGGTCATTCAACACATCGACCAAGCTACTAGAAGAATGTAAGAAAAGACCAAGGGTAGGTTGGTGAAACAATTTCAACCAAGAGACTTGGTATAGCTACAACTTAGCAAGGAACAGTTCTCGAACAAGAGAAAGAACAAATTATTGGCAAGAGCGAAAGGAGCTTTTAAAATCCTCTAAAAAATTAATGACAACGCCTATAAGTTAGAACTACCTGTGGACTATGGGGTTTTTTATGCTTTCAACATTGCTGACCTCAGTCCATATCAACTTGATGGAGAACTGAGTGAATACCATTCAAATTTGATCCCAAATCCAGAACAAACCAGAGGGAATGATGGGAGTCAAGCTACGAGACCCTTAACCCAAAATTGAGCTTGAGGATTGGAGGGGCTGGCACGACGAATCCTTATGTTCCAACCAACCCTTGCTAAGGCCAAGTATACCCTTGCCGAGGCTAAGTACTTCCTTGCTACTTTTAAAGTTGTGCCGTATGATTGCCCATTATTTTGTGGTATGCAGAGTTGATGAATTACACTCTGGTGCCAAGTAGACCTATCACTTAGTAACATCTATGTTGAGAAGCTAAGAGACAGAGAATCCGAACTGACTAGGCCATCCTTGCTGGGATAAGCCTACTTGTCCGTACTTTTTGTCCGTACTTTTTGTCCAACCTCGCCAATGCAGCATTACTATGTATACAATATCGTATGTAGAATCTATAGCACCAATAATTGTTTTCCTTATATATTCATTTTTATCCTTTTGTACCATGTACATTGCTTCTTTAGGAAATATCCTTATTGTCTTTTCCCTTTTAGACGAGTTGCCCTAACTCATGGGTATAAATACCCTTGTACTTGTAGCTGTAAGGCATTAAATTACCTTTAATACATTGGAGTACTTTCTTCCTTGCGTAAACACTGTTTGTTTACTCTTGGCATCACTCTTATCCTTTCCTTTAAGCAAGGTTAGGTGGTGAGTAGTCTCATTGGACCAATTCATACACCATATCAAATTGCGCTATAAGTCCTCGGAAGTTCCATTGGTGTGTCATATCCTCTGGAGCTATTTGTGGGTTTTTGTTTACTGTTTCATTCATCTTTATCAATCTTTTCATACATTTCCCCATTAACCCTTTTCGAGCTTTCTACAAGCTTGGACCCATCTAGTGATCAGCCTTATCTGTTCTTGGTCATAGTTCGTACTAACAAGGTTGGGAAATATCACATTTGTACAACTGATCATCTATCAATGTGTAATTTGCACCTGATAAATCAACTTTCAAGCCTTTTTCTTATCGTTAAGAAGGATACTATCCTTCATACAATCTACAATTGGATCCATCCAAGACCTCTCTTTCAAGTAGGGAGTCAATTCAAGGCTCTACTAAACAATTTTTAAGCTCTTATGTAGGAGAAATTTGACAAAGAGTTTATCATTCAAATTAAGGAATGCCATAATGGCCAACTTTGACAGCTTATTAGCTGCGATGTTCCTGCTTCTTAGTATCTTGTGAATCGAAAATGATTGAAATTCCTCTGTGAGCATCCGTACTATCAATAAGTACTTGCTCATTTCTTCCTCTTTTACCGCATAACTCCATTTGACTTGATTCACAACAAGTTGAGAATTGGAGAAAACTTCAACTTTCTTGGTACCAACTTCCCTTACCAATCTAAGTCTAACTCTTAGGGCTTCATATTTCGCTTCATTGTTGTTAGTTGGAAATCTAAACTTCAAAGCATAATTAACCTTAACATTATGGGATCCTTATAGGATAAGACCTGCACCACTTCCTTCTTTAGTTGAAGAACCATCAACATAAAGATTCCATATGGGTTTCTTAGCAATTTCCATGCTATCTTCCTCACCAGTGTAATTGGCTAGAAAATCTGCTAACACTTGAGCTTTTAATGTTGTTTTCGGTATGTATTGTACACCATAAGCACTTAGCTCTAAGGCATACTTCATCATCCTTTTTGACGAATCTGGTTATTGTAATGCCTACCGTAAAGGCTGATTAGTAACGACTACAATTTGATGAGCCTCAAAGTATGGTTTCAACTTCCTTGCTAATAGAACCATTGTTAACATAAATTTCTCAATTTTGGTATATCGATGTTTCGGTTCTTGTAGGACATGACTCAGATAATAAATTGGCCGATGCTTCTTGCCTTTGATTCGAACCAACATAGAAGAAAGTGCTTGGCAACTGATTGATAAGTATAAATATAAATTCTCTCCTAGAATAGGTGTCGGGAGTATTAGTGGTGGCGTGAGAAGTTCTTTAAGCTCGTTCAATGCTCTTTCACACTCATTCATCCAATTGAAATTTTTCGAACTCTTTACAATTTGAAAAGACTTTGTATACCTATCTGCACTTCTTAGAACAAACTTGTTAAGGGCAGCTATTCACCCAGTTAGCTCCTAAACCTCCTTGATAATACGAGGGGACGTCATGTTTCTGATCACATAAATCTTTCTTAAATTTGCTTCAATATCATGTTAAGTGACCATGTACCTTAAAAACATTTCAAAAGTAGCACTAAAAATGCACTTTTGCAAATTCAGTTTCATATTGTATCTTCTTAGAGTGCTGAATGTCTCCTTAAGATCAGCAAGATGTTGATCCTTTGTCATGCTTTTAACAATCATTTCATCAGCATACACTTTGACATTTTGATGAATCTATGGCTTGAACATCATGGTGACAAGCCGCTGATAAGTTACACCAATGTTTTTCAACTCGAAGGGCATTACCATATAATGATATGTTCCAAAGTTAGTGTACCAACTGTTGATCCTCTTTGCATACACTAACTCTAGTAGGAGTAGGAAATTTAGCCTTGAGGTAGGTAGTGGAAGGGACAATGCCAAATAAGTGCTACTATGGCCATCCCATGATCATAGTATATGGGGACTAACATTTGATAACAAGGAAATCTACTTTTTCTTTCACAACATGCTCATAATCTCCAATTTAGATTGGTAAAGAAATTACTCCGATCACCCAGACAGGTTAATTGTTGAAGTCATACAAATTGTAGCTGTAGGATCTCAGTTGTGCCTTAATCTTTGGACTCATCTAATCAAAATCATGCTAAAAAATAATTTCTGCCAAACTTCTAGTGTCAACAAGAATTTTCTTGACTTAGAAGTTAGCAGTTGTACTAATCACAAGTGCATCATCGTGAGGCCTTTGAAATCTTTTTCTATGAAGGAAATTATATTGTTAATTTTGACCTTCTTACCCCAGACATTACAAACATAGTGAATGGTGTTAATCGAGCTCGAAGAGCTTGATTGGCCTATGATGGAAGGTTCGTTAACAATTGTGTTAATACCATTTGGTGCTCTACTATTGCTCCTGTCTCTCAGATCTTTCTCGGCATGAGTTGGGCTAGTGACATTCTCCTGCTCTTCTCGTTTCCTTTGAGATGGTCGCTAAATATTCATAGCATCATGTGCGAGAAACTTTCTTAAATACCCTCGTTGAATTGCATCATCAATCGCATTCTTTTATTGGATGCACTTGTAAGTATTATGACCCTTATCGTGATGGAAATCGTAATATTCGATGGAATTTCTCCTTGAAGGATTTTCTCTCATCCTTTCTAGCCACTACAACATGCCTCGCTATATGCACACCTCCATCAATATGTCTATAATTGGATAATTGAGTGGTGTGTAGACTGAATATGTTGGGACATGTAGCCTCTTTTTCTTAGTGCTGGGACATTGATCATCATTCATTCTAAGTTGATCTTTCGCATTCTCTTTTTGTCGCCTTTCTTATCTCCTCCATTTTGATCAGCTACTTAGCGAGCCTTAATGTTGTCTTCCTATTGAATGTAAGACGTGGCTTTGGCTTTGGCTTTGAATTTGGCAAAAGTTCTCAGTTTATTTTCAGTGAGAGACTTGAAAAAGTTTCCATGGGGCTTGATACCATCAATAACTGCATTGAAAGCAGTACTAAAATTTAGCTTTAGAATCTGGACCATCTTAACCATAAACTTGGCCAAATAATCTTTGATAGATTCATCTAATCTCTATTTTATTGTGTTAAGGATAGAAAAATCCTTGACAAGAAGCTTACTCATAAGGAAGTATTGGAGAAACACTTCTATCAAATCCTCGAAACATGAAATTGTGTTCAACTTTAGGTGCTTGAACCATGTACTTGTCGCATTTCTCAGTGTTGAAGGAAAAGCTTGGTAGGCTACGGTATAACTCAAGTCGTGCAACTTAGCTAAGGAGTAGTAGTACTGAAGATGATCTTCAGGATCTCTAGTTCCATCACAGGTTTCAAATTGTAGCGACTTAATGTGTCATGATATAACCTCGTCCAAGATCTTAGGGATGAAAGGGCTCTTCTTAATTTGAAATTGTTTACTTGTTGTAGTAGGGGTGCTAACATGCAAGGGTTCGGCATGGTGCACCTATTGTGGTTGCTTCCCCTTGTAATTTTTCTTAAGTATAGGGGCTAAAGGTCCCATTGTAACTTTGGTTTGCTTTCTCGACAATTCGAGAGAATAGATCAAATCGTCACTATTCTTAGCATTGTGATTGCTTTATTCTTTGTTTTGACTTGGGTAGACATTACTATGGAAGAGATCAAGGATCTCTTCATGTTTTTTGCTCAATTCTTGGTTTTCTTTGGCTAAGTTAAGACAAAGTTGCTTTAACTTAACTAAACGTTATTTGTTCGTGTGCCTAATTACCCCTTTATGGTGGTGAGATGAAGTACCAGCATCCGCACTCTTAGTTAATCTAATTTGTTCCATGTGGTTATGTAGTGAAAAAACATATGGCGCCAAATGTTGTTAAGTGATTTTAGGATGAAATCTTAATCCTACAAAACACAACAAACTAAATGGTACTAGAGTTAGATAGGTGTACCACTATAATGCCTAAGTCAATAAATGTGTTTAAGAGAAGATAAGTGAATAGTTATGGATTATGAGAGAGTTCTTACAATACTTTTTCTATATATTTATAGGTGAATGTCGAGTGTTTGAAATAACAGTTAATTTTTTATCATGAGACATGTGGTGACCTTATAATTAAGCACATGCTTAAAATATAGGAATGGTGAGTAGTTATGTAATAGAATTATGCTAGATGATAATTGTTTGTGTCACTTTTAATAAGTTTACACCAGACATGAAACTATCTTAGTTGACATCTGTTGAAAATAGAGTTACTAAGCTTTCCATCAATTGAATGCCCAAGTGAATTCAAAGGATGAAATTCGACTATCAAGAATAGCAAATTTAGGCAATTAGATAGGTAGTTATTCAAATACTTATTAGTATTCTCTTTTACTAATACCAGGTGATATTGACCTTAACATAGACTTACCCTTGCATTATTACAACTATAGGACAACTTAACTAGGTGAGTACTATTGATGACTTTATACTTATTTTGTTCTTATAGTTACTACACCTAAATTGTATATTAAGAAATTAATGCTTGGGGTTTGGGATATGCATGTGGTTGATTATTGGTTATTTGTTGTGTAAGATATTGTTGAATATAATAAATAAATAATTGGTTGTATGATTGATTGCTGCATGATTGGATGATCACTTAATAATTTGATTGAATTATAAATGGCATGCTTAAACTAAATAGTTCATGCATAAGCACGACATTGTATCCTTATACTTATTGCCACCTTATGCAAAAGGTAGGAAGGGGCTCATAAGAGCAAGAGCTCCTGAAGGGATTATTTTAAGCACACAATATGTACCATATTTATTGAGTCTCCATCTTGGCCTACGAGCTTACTAAGCACTAGGAGACACTAACCATATGGCTAAGGGTCATGTCTTGAGACTTTTACTTAGGGTATGTGATGTGGATTGTTGAGACCACTACATTACTAGACTTTAGATTTCATTATTGTTGGTTTTAAAAAAAGAAAAAGTTGTTAAGTATGGAAATTTTTTAAAACGTGTGTACAAGTATACTAGTTTGGCTAAAAACCTAAGTGCTAGAACTTAGTTGATGGTTTGTGTTAGTTAATAATTTTCAACCTTGACTATAGAGGGTGTATTTCTAAGTTGCATACAGTTCCTAGGCCAGTTGATGGTTTGTGTTGGTTAATAATCTCTAACCTTGACTATAGAGGCTGTAATTCTAAGTTGCATACAGTTCTTAGGCCACTGCATGTATTTGTTGGCCTATTGTTTGATTCATGCATTCATATGATTGTTTAATTAATTGTTTAATGATCTGCTTGTTAGTATAGTATAAGAGATATCTCACTAAGTTCCTATAGCTTACTCTTTAATAGTTTTTCCATTGTAGGTTGATGGATGGCTAAGATTAGTATAGGAGTTAAGTACGAAGTGCAACCATTGAGTAGTATAATTAAAAGGTAGAGTTCCAAAAGGATTGTATAGTTGATTTAGAATGCTTTATGAAATAACTAATCTCTCAATTAAGTTTAGCATCTTTAGTAAGTTTACAAATTTCAAGAATTGTCTATCCTTTCATTATTTGGTAGGGGATACTGATTCTCTATAGTTTTGATAAACTATGGATTGATTAGGGTATCCATAGCTATTTATTAAATAAACTAGTATATGTAATATAATTAAATGTAAATAGCAAACAATTAGTTAGAGCCTTAAAACCTTTGACTTACAAGGGGATTTTCATACTATGAGTGTACATGTATTATGAAAATTTTAAGGCAATCCTACCAGTCTCCTTTTAGGGTCACTATAACCAACACTCATCGAAAGAGGTAACTTTTCTCACTTCTAAGTTCTTACCTCCTTGTTGCTGTCTTGAATGTTCTAACTTAAGTATCGAAATAACCACTTCGGATAACTCCTAAGTGTCACTTTTTGTGTTTTCTTTTGTAGATGTAGAGGGTTATTTTGGTAATTGGGCTTTTGGCCCAATTTAATACCATAGATTAGTTTAATGGACTAGTGACATGGCTTAAGAAACCAGACCTAATAAAGGATGTTTTAGGGAGATTCGACTTTGTAGGCTTGGAAAAAGGATCACAAGATAGGTTCTTTTTCACTCTTAGCCTTGTTTAGTTGTCTCATGTTAGAAAAGTAGATTCAAAAGAAGTCTTCTAGGGCTTATCTAGGCTTTGTTTAGTGACCCTGCTATTCCTTAATTATTATTTAAACAAGTAAGAGTTTTGTCATAGTCCTTTATAGGCCATAAAATGGCTAAAATAAACCTTTTTTGAAGAATGGACCTTTTAATGAGGAGTTGAGCATTCTTTATTTTTTATAAGCCTTATAGGCCTATATAGGCCCATCTCCAAAGCTTAAGTCCATAAGAAAAGTAGGGATTAATATAAATTATTTAATCATTAGGAGCAAGCCAATGGTTACTAGCAACAATAGATAACCATTCATTTCAGGATGGATTGATGGTTTAGATTACCCCCTAAAATCTATTGTCAAGTAAAAAATAAGGTTTCCTTCTTTTCTTTACTTAATTTATATTAAGCCTGGCTTATTGAAAACAAATCAATCGACCAAACTAAGGAAAGGTTTTATCAAAAAGAACATTTAGAAAAAAATGGAATCACCACTTAATCGAAATCAAGAAAAAGTGAAATTAAGGTTCATAGGTGGACAGATCATAATTTCAGTTGTTGGTCTACAAGTTTTCTAAAAAATGTTAGAAAACTAGAAATAAAAAACTTAGGTTCGAAGGTTAACTTATTAGACTCTAAGCAGTTTTCATAAAAGAGATCCATGAAATTGATTAATGAGTATGAAATATGTTTTCAAATAAATTGGGCTTCTATATACTTTTTTCAAAAGAAAAAGGGGGTAAAACAATTTTTTTTAATTATTTTGAACAACCTGAAGTGCCTATGTACCAACAAAGCATGGTAAAGCTAGCATAGTTTTCAGTTAAAAAAACTTTAGCTAGTAGGTTTATGTTAATTTTGAAAAAGTCTTTTCACTTTAAGTTCATTAAATTTTATTAATTTGAGAAAACTAAGTTTTTTGGTCTACTTTTGAAAAATTATATAAAAATCCTCAATTTTTGGAAATTGCCAATTTATCTTTTTTATTCATGAAGAAACATTTTATGTGTGGAGAAATAAATTTTGGGAGAAAATGCTCATTTTATTTGAAAATAACTTTATTAAAAAATAAAGCCCATGACAATACCAATCATTCACTAACTTGTATGATAATTATTAAGATCATCCTAATTTATTCAAATTAACAACTTGTTAAAGCTAAACTAACAAATCATTAAAATTAGCAAACCAACATGCTGCTTATCATGCATATTACCAAATCAAGTTTATGTAAACTATTCAAATTAAACATGCTAATTACATCCAACAAGCATACTAATTACTTAAGTCTATCAAGTCCACAAACCATTATTCAAATTATTAAAACTAAATCATCAAATAAACATATTATTTATTAAAGCCTAATCAAGTTATATTATCATCAAAATCAATTCTAACATATTATCAGACCAACAAGCCAACATATTATTTATTAACATGATATTAAAATAACTAAAGATACATTATTAAAGTAAAAATGTGACAAGACAATATAAAAACATTTTTTTTTAATTTTTTTTATTTTCTTTTTCTTTTTTAAATCAACAAGCAATAAAGTGATTAAAGAGAGAAAAACTTACCTCAAGTGCAAATTAAACCAAGGTCGATTTAGATTGGTTTGGGCCAGTTCTTGACATGGGTCCAACTGTTCCAGAGTCTTGACTTCAAAAGCCCTAAGTTAATTTCACCAAAACTAAAGTGTAAATATTCCAATTTAACAAAAAACAAAGCTCAACTACATACACGAACCCTAGAACACCTATCTTGATTCCAACTCAAATTTAAATGAATCAAAGCGTTGTTGGATGAAATCAAGTATTGTGGTTTTTTTCTAAGATGAATGAGGAATCTTCCCCTATTTTGGCTTAGAGAGCAAATTAAGAGAGAGAGTGGGGGTCAAGGGTTTGAATGGCTAGAGAGAAAAAGCAATAATTTCTTTACTTTAAGAACTTTTCAATTCTTTATGTGTATCCTAATGAGAAGAGAGTATATCCCTATTTATAGTTTCCAACTAAGATTGGTGCCCAATAAATCATTAATTCGAATAAAAATCAAATGTTTTCACAAATGGCCATTTTTTGGTTTTCTTCCATTTTGGTCTGATTTTGTGAAAATTTTTGGAAATTAAATATTCCAAGACATTTTAGAGGCTTTACGTAACTTACCCATGTTGATAGTTAGTTTTCGTCCACTCGGTTTGACAAGCGTTGACATAACTTTAGTCACTCGTCCATTCGATTGCCAACAAGCTGGGTAATTTATACTCTCGGCATCTTACCAAGTAATTTGCATTTTCGACATTCTACCAAGTAATATAGATTCGTTCCTTAGTTTGAATTCAAGTTCATGGTACAAACAATTATCACAAGCACAGTTATATTACATAACTACCTTCTCTCCTTACATTTCAAGGAAGGTGTCTAATCAAGAAGCTTCTACATATCCTGACAGCTATTTTGATAACTGTTACCTTAAATACGACAATCTCCTATAAATACAGGAAAGAAATTCTATAAGAGACATATGATAATTCTCGGAGTAGCTATACTGGACTAACCTCGGTACCAAGTAATTTTCTTTTCTTTACAAGACATTTTTTACTTCCAAAATCTAGCAACAACATTTGGCGTCGTCTGTTTTTCCCTAAACACACCCATATGGCTAAAACTAAGATGACCAAAAGTATAGGTGTTGGCACTTCCTCCTAATACCTTGAGGGGGTGAGTTGGCATACTAATGAGCAACGATTGGCTAGATTCAAACAACTTTGCCTCAATTTAGCTGAGGAAAACTTAGAATTATACAAAAAATATGAACAGATCCTTAACCTCCTTCATAATAGTATTTATCCAAATCAGAACAAAGAGCATGGCGATTATGACACTAAGAATAGTGGTGATTTGATTTATTCACCTGAGTTATCGAAAAAGCAAGTTGAGGTTGTAATGGGACCTTCAGCTCTTGCATTTAAAAAGAATGACAAAGGAAAGCAACTATAGCAAGTGCACCATGCGAGACCCTCGTATGTTAGCACCCTTGCTATAGCGAGCAAGCAATTCCAAATCAAGAAGAGTCCCTTTGTTCTTGAGATTTTGGAGGAAGTGATATGTTGTTACATTAAGCTACTATAGTTTGAAGCTTATGATAGGACGAAAGACCTCGAAGACTACTTGAAGTATTATCGCACGTTGGCCAAGTTACATGGTTTGAGTGATGTAGTGGACTATCAAGCTTTTCCCTCAACTTTGAGAAATGCAACCAGTACATGGTTCAAATACTTGAAACCAAACACCATTTCTTGTTTTGATGAACTAGCAAAAGTGTTTCTTTAACATTTTCTTGTAAGTAAGCTTCCTGTTAAGGATTCCTTAATCCTTAACACAATTAAACAAAAATCAAATGAGTCAATCAAAGACTACTTAGCCAGGTTTATGGCTGAGATGGTTCAAATCCTAGAATTAGATATGATTGTAGCCCTCAACACTATAATTGATGGAGTTAAGTCTTATGGCAACTTTTTCAAGTATCTTGCATAAAATAAGCCGAGAACTTTCATCAAGTTCAAGGCTAAGGCCACCTCAAACATTGTACAGGAGGATAACAAAAAGGCTCAGTGAAAAGCTGATCAAAATAGAGGAGATAGGAAAAATGACAAGAGGAAAAGTGTACAAGACAAACTCGGTACAAATGATGATCAAAGTTCAAATGTTGAGAGAAAGAGACTAAGGATTTCAACATTTTTGTCTTACATGCCCATCAATCGTCCAATTTTGGACATATTGATGGAGGTGCATGGGCAGAGAGGCATTCTGTAGTGGCTAGAAAGAATGAGAGGAAATCCTTCAAGGAGAAATTCCAATAAATACTATGACTTCCATTGTGACAAAGGTCACAACACAGATGAGTATATCTAGCTCAAGAATGTGATTGAGGATGCGATTTAACGTGGGCATTTGTGAAAGTTCTTAGCATATGATGCTGAAAATATTGAGAGACCGTCTCAGAGAAGACATGAGGAATAGGAGAATGACATCCAGTTAGCTGTAACTAGGAGAGATGCAAGGGATGCGAATTCCAATAGAGCACCCAACAGAGTGATTAACACCATTGTCGGTAGACCTACTATAGGCCGATCAAGCTCTTTAAGCCAGACAAAAGCCAAAAATTATGTTTACAACATTTAAGGCAAGAAGTTCAGGATCAATAACACAATCTCTTTTGTAGAGGAAGATTTTGAGGGCATCTAGAGGCTGCATGATGATGCACTCATTATAAGTGCAAGAGTTGCCAACTTTAAGGTTAAAAAAATTCTTATTAATATAGGAAGTTCAATAGATATCATTTTTCAATATGCTTTTGACTAGATGAGACCCAAGATCAAAGCATAGCTAAGATCTTACAAGTATGATTTGTTTGCCTTCAACAATCAACCTATCCAAGTAGCTGGAGTAATTTCTTTGCCAATACAAATAAGCAACGATGACCATGTTATAGAAGATAAAGTGGACTTCCTCATCGTCAAATGTTGGTCCCCATATAACATGATCATGGGACGGCCATATTACCATCTATTTGGCATTGTCCCTTCAACTGTATACCTTAAAGCCAAGTTTCCTACTCCTACAAAAGTCGGCATATGCAAAGGGGATTAGCAACTAGCAAGGTCCTTATATATGAGGGCCTTAAGATAAGAAGAGGTATTTTAGGTAGAAACCTATCTAGAAGGCAAGCCGATCAGCATAGAAAATGCCGAAAGTGATACTAAGGATATTTCTTTGGGAGATGACCCTAAAAAAAAAAAAAATGAGGATAGGGAAACCCTTG
Source organism: Lumnitzera littorea (assembly GCA_024138015.1). Taxonomy (NCBI): domain Eukaryota; kingdom Viridiplantae; phylum Streptophyta; class Magnoliopsida; order Myrtales; family Combretaceae; genus Lumnitzera; species Lumnitzera littorea. The sequence goes on along the minus strand of JAMXBB010000006.1, from coordinate 73,595,328 downwards.
TTAGCAGATATTCGGCAAAGTTTGATCAACTTCTTACGAATCAATGTTGACGTGTTTGCATAGTCCCCTTCGGACATGCCAAGTATCCCCCTTTGGACATGTCAAGTATCTTAGGAGAAGTCATGGTACATAAGCTCTAGATTGATTCGAGTGCGAAGGTGATCTAATAAAAAAAAAGAAGGCATTTTGCACTAGAGAGATAAGCAGCAATAGAAGAAGAAGTCTAAAAGCTATTGAAGGCAGGATTTATTTAAGAAGAGCCTTATCCAACTTGGCTAGCCGATTGTATGTTAGTTAAGAAGTCCAACAGCAAGTGGTGAATGTGCATAGACTTCATAGATACCAACAAGGCTTGTATCAAGGATTGTTTCCCATTGCTAAAAATCAATTAGATGGTAGATTCAACCGCTAGACATGTACTACTTTCTTTTAAGGATGTTTTCTCTAGTTATAACCAAATCAAGATGGACAAGAAGGATGAAATCCATACGTCATTTGTTACTAATTTTGGAACATATTGTTACACGATGATGCCCTTTGGGCTAAAAAATGGTGGTGCTACTTACCAGAGACTTGTTACCAAGATGTTTAAACCCCAGATTCATAGAAACGTTGAAATATATGTTGATGACATGATTGTGAAGAGTGTGAAGGAGGATTGGCATCTTACCGATCTTAAGGAGACATTAGCTACACTAAAGAGATACAACATGAAGCTTAACCCACAGAAGTGTGTCTTTGGCACAATTTAAGGAAAATTTTTAGGATACATGGTCACTTAGCATGGCATTGAGGCCAATTCGAGAAAGATTGAGGCAATAATAAACATGAAATCCCCTTGTATGGTTAAGGAAGTGCAAGAACTCATTGGGCAAATAGCTGCCCTTAATAGGTTTATGTCGAGAAGTGTGGATAGGTACATAGAATTGTTTAAAATCTTAAAGAATCTGAAAGAATTCAAATGGTTTGACGATTGTGAAAGAGCTTTTAATGATCTCAAAGAATTCCTTACGTCACCTCCAATACTCTCGACACTTATCTCCGGAGAGAATTTATATTTGTATCTATTGGTTAGCTGCCGAACTCTTTCTTCTATATTGGTCTAAATTGACGGTAAAGAGCATCGACTCGTTTATTACATGAGTCATGTTTTGCAAGGGTTAGAGCTTTGGTACACGAAAATTGAGAAATTTGTTTTAGTAGTGGTTCTCTCAGTAAGGAAGTTGAAGTCGTATTTTGAGGCTCACTAGATCATAGTGCTCATTGATTAGCCATTGCGGCAAGTGTTGTAACAACTTGACTCCTCTGAGAAGATGATGAAATACGCCTTGGAGCTAAGTGCTTATGGTATACAATATAAACCTAGAACGATATTGAAAGCTTAAGTGTTGGAAAATTTTGTGGCCGAGTTTACTAGTGAGGAAGATAGTGTGAAAGTTACTGAGAAACCTATTACCTTTATGTTGATGGTTCTTCGACGAGAGAAGGAAGTGGTGCAGGCCATATCCTCCAAGGCCCCCATAAAGTTAAAGTTCATTATGCTTTAAAATTCGGATTTTCGGTTGACAACAATGAAGCAAAGTATGAAGCTTTGATTGCCGGACTGAAACTAGCAAAAGAGATTAGCATTGAGAAACTTGAAGTATTCTCTGATTCATAGGTGAATTAGGTCACTAGAAGTTATGCAGCAAGGGAAGAAGAGATGAGCAAATACCTATTGATGGTAAGATCGCTCATAAAAGAATTCCAATCATTTTCCTTCCATAAGGTTCCAAGAAGCAAGAATATTGTTGTTGATAAGTTGTTAAAATTAGCCAGTATGGCATTCCCTGACTTGAGTGAAAAAATTTTTGTTGAATTTCTTTCATAAAAAAGTTTATCCACTCTTTTATAGAGTTATGAATTAGCTCCTTGCTCGAAAGAAGAATCTTCGATGGATCGCCTAATAGATTATTTGAGAGACAGTACTCTCCTTGACAACAAGAAAGGAGTGTGAAGATTGATTTACCAAGCTACTAATTACACATTAATTGATGGTTAGCTGTACAAACACAGCATATCACAATCCTGTCTTCGATGCATTCCTCCAAGAGATACCTAGAAGGTATTATCCAAACTGCATGGTGGTGTTTGGAGTAACAATGTAAAAGCGCATACATTGTATGTTTGAGCACTACGACTCAGCTATTATTAGCTGATCATGAGAGAAGATGCAAAGGAAGTTATTCAGCATTGTTTACAATGTCAAAAGCACAAGGCATTGAGTCAAGCGCCTACAACTAAATTATGCAGCCTATCTAATCCTTGGCCTTTTGCCCAATGGAGGTTAGATATTCTCAAACCCTTTTAAAAATCTACAGCCCAATGACAATCTATCAATGTTACTGTAGTTTACTTTACCAAATGGGCAAAAGCTAAGTTGGTGGCAAAAATCATCGAGTAGAAAATGGAAGCATTTTTTTTCAATTCCATAATATCAAGATTCAGAGTTCCTTACATGATAATTACGGATAAAGGCCCGCAGTTTGACAACAACAAGTTCCAAACATTTTGCGAGAAGTATGGCATTCGCCTAAACTATACGTCTATAGTACACCCTCAAACAAATGGACAAGTTGAAGCCATGAACAAGATCATCTTATACAACCTAAGAAGAAAAGTAGATCAAGTTAGAGGGTAATAGGCCGATGAACTGCCAAATGTCTTATGGGGTTATTAAACCACCCATAGAATTGCGACAGGGGAGACTCCCTTCAGGTTAGTGTATGGTATGAAAGTCGTCTTGCTAATTAAGTTAGATTTGCCTAATTTGTGGATGTAGAACTTCGATGTGATGGTTAACTAAGTTAGATTAATGGCAAATTTGGACACCATTGATGTAATCAAAGATATTACAAGAGCTAGGGTTAGGGTATACTAGCATAGAGCGGTTAGGTATTACAATAAAAAAGTAAAGCACAAGGTTTTTCAACTTATAGATCCAGTTTGCCGAAAGATGAAAGCAACTGGTGCTCGAGTGAGTTAAGGAAAGCTCAGCGCAAATTGGTAGTATCTAGTTAGGGTTTGGAAGTCATTGGTGAGGGGACCTATTAACTAGAAAGGTTGGATGGATTAATCATCCTTCGAGCATGGAACGCTAAGAATTTGAAATTACATTTCAATTGATTATTCTGATGATGTTCATCTCCATTTGGGTGTAAGGTGACAGCTTACTTGCTTGTAAGACAATAGTTTACTTGTTTACAAGAATTATATTTGAAATCTTATTATGTTAATTGATCGTTTTATGATTGCCAAGTTAATGAGTTTTAAACTGCATAGCATATGAACTGACGTAAGTTCTAGCCTATTGCAGTTAATGAACTACAGAAATTAGTGGATAATGTCTATAAAGACGTATGAATTGGGCATGTGAAATAAAATATGTCAAGAAAGAATTATGTATGAAATAAAACATATCGAGAAATACTTAGTGTGTAAAATAAAACATGCTAACGAATAAGAATGTGTGAAATAAAACATGTACATCATACATGTTAGGAAAACGTGGTGCGTGAAATAAAACGTATTGGAAACAGTTATATGAAAGATGCTTTTCATTCAACAATGTATTGTTACAAATACTCAGCCTATTTTTAGAACACATTGTACAAAGAAAATCTTACAACCTATTCTCAAAGTTAGTAGAAGTAATTTTTGGATTGAAGGCTAGGGCTTTCTCAGAGTAAACTTCTTTCTCGACTCTTAGGGTCTCAGACCTAGTAGATTTCTCTTTCCATACATAGGGGATTTATTTTGATAGATGTTCCTTGTCTTCCCTTAGATCCTCGACATGAGCTTTGTTTTTACCCTTCATAACTGTCTTGGCGCTTGATTCATTATCGTCAAACTTGTCATAACTGCTGACTTTGTCGTCAACATTAGCGAAGTCAGGGAATGAGAGATCATAATTAGGGTGAAGCTTTAGGATCTCCTCTCATGCCGCTTGGACCCCTTCCAACAACTTCTTCCGTAAACTTCTCTCGTACTGCCGATTAAGAGTGACTATGTCGAGTGCCTCTTCAATAGAGGGTCCTCTCTTCACATTCTCATCCAGCTCGGCAATATGGCTCTGTAAATTTGTGTTGTTGGTCTCTAATTATTTAATTTGCATTATGAGCTTATCTTCCTCGTCGCTCATCATGCAAAGAGTTCTACCTAGCCTCCAGCACTCTTCTTTCTTTTTCTACAGCTCCTCCTTTAGGCCTTCGGACTCCTTATATTGCTCTTTAATCTTAGCCTTTAGGCTTGAGACTTCATTGGCAGTTAATGTTGTGAACTGTAACCAAGAACAAACAAGGCTGGTCACTGGATGGGTCTAAGTTTGCAGAAAGCTTGAAAAGGAAGTGATGGGGAATATGGGAAAGGACGAATGTGAATAAAAAAGTAACAAAAAACCTACGAATAGCTCCAATGGATATGATATACCAATGGAACTTTTGAGGACTTACCACACAACTTGATATGACATATAAGATTATTCGGTGAGTTTACTCGCCACTTAGCCTTGCTTAAGGGTTAAGGTATGAGTTAAATGAATGTAAATAAAGTAGTGTTTATGAAAGACAAATGTTAAGTGTAATAATGTTCAATTTGATGATTACAGCTACAAGTATAAGGAGTATTTATACCCGAAAATTTAGGGCAACATGCCTAAAGAGAAAAAGACAAAAGGGGTATTAACTTAAAGAAGTATTGTACAAGAATACAAAAGGGTAAAAATGAATAATCTAGAAAAGTAATGATTAGTATGGAAAATTTTACACGTGATCCTGTACACATGGTTGCGATACATTGGCGATGTTATTGGAGGATGCAAACAAAAGTGTATAGTCACGTTACTTGTCCGAGTAAGGGTGGCTAAGGATCAATCTAATCTCTCTCTCTCAACTTCTTAACAAGGGAGATGTCAAGTCATTAGTTGGCTTGAGTGCGAGAGAGTAATCATGAAAGGTTTAGTTGTTCTCTTGGTAATCTACAACTCGGCACACTTCAAAGAGATAGGTAGTCATTTGGCTTAGTATACAGAGTGACTCAATAAAGAAGTACTCGGTTTCGATAGGGATCGGTTGGAAGAGAAGAATCCGCCTTGCTAGGCCTTCTAGTCTTTGGGCTCGGTTGCAAGTCAAAAGCCTAATAACCTAATTCCTACCATTCCCTCTGGGTTGATTTGGATTTGGAATCAAATCTGAATGGTCTTTGATCGACTCTCTATCGGGGTGATACGGACTGAGGTAAGCAATGTTGAAGGTGTCAGAAACCCCATAGTCCTTAGGTAGCTACAATCTATAGGCGTTATCATTGATCTTTTGTAGGATTTTGAAAGGTCCTTTAGCCTTTGGCGATAGTTTGTTCCTCCTCTTGCTCGGAAACCTCTCTTTGGTTAGGTGCATCTATACCAAGTCTCTTGGATAAAATTGTTTCGCCGTCCTACCCTTAGCCTTCTCTCACATACATTTGGCAACTTGGTCAATGTGTCGAGTGACTTTGTTATAGATGTGTTGAAGGGATTGTACCCTTGCTATTGCGTAAGGGTCCTCTTACACCGGCACAGTTATAGAGGTGTGATTGTAGGACAACTTGGGATTGAAACCATAGACAACCTCAATGGTAGTCTACTTAGTGGTGTCATGCACTATTTGGTTATAAGCGAATTCAACTACTAGTAAGCAAATGTCCCAATCGCCTAAGTTTTTGCCTATTGTAGCTCAGAGCAGTGATCCCAAAGTATGATTAACCACCTCTGTTTGGCCATTAGTCTGGGGGCTAGAGAAAGTACTAAATAGTAGTTTGGTCCCTATTCGATGCCATAAGGTCCTTTAGAAATAGCTTAAGAACTTCGAGTCTCTATCAAAGACTACACTTCTTGACACGCCTTGTAACCATACAATCTCTTACAAGAAAAGAGAAGCAATAGTCGGAGTGTTGTTAGTCTTGGAATAGGGCATGAAGTGTGCCATCTTATTGAACCTATCCATGATAACCATTACAGAATCTTTGCCTCGGGTAGTTTGTAATAGTCCGAGAGCAAAGTCCATGCTCAATTTGGTCCATGGCTTCATCAAAATAGGCAATGGCATTGCTTTCCCTTTTTCAGCCCAATACTTAACCTTTTTGCATACAACATAACTTTCAACAACTTGGTGTACATCTCGCCTCATTCTAGGCTAAAAGAATCGATCACTCAGCAATTTATATGTTCTTTTCTTCCTAAAATGTCTGGACAGTCCTCAATTGTAGGCTTCACACAATGAATAAATCGACATGCATAATTTTCCCCTTTGAAACAAGTAGCGATCTTTTACATGGTATGGGTCTAAAGTGTAGATCCCCAAAACATTGTTCTTTGATACTCGTAAACCCAAACAATCTAGTTTTCAGTTTATTTAGAAGTGCATGCCTTCTCGAAAGAGCATCTTCAACTACGTTACTCTTCTCTTATTTTTATTACAAAATTGAATCCTTTAAGGAAGTTAACCCATCTCGCCTACTGCTTCAACAACTTAGTCTAACTTTAGAAGTACCTCGAGGACTCATGGTCAGTATAGATGACAAATTCTCTTAGCAGTAGATAATGTTGCTATACTTACAGTGCTTAGATCAGTGCCAAGAGTTTTTTGTCATATATAGAGTAATTCAGTTAAGGTCCTTTGAACTTCTCACTATGATAGGCAATTGGTCGGCCTTCCTGCATTAGGACAACGCCTATTCCAATGCTTGACATGTTACATTCTAGCTCAAATATTTTCTCGAAGTTAAGCAAAACAAGTATAGGGATGGAGGTCAACCTTTCCTTTATCTCGACAAAACTCCTCTCCTTCTTTTCTCCCCATCGAAAGTCGGTGTTCTTCTTTGTTAGCTCAATAAGTAATGCGATGAGGGTATTGAAATTCTTGATGAATCTTCTGTAGAATGAAGCTAGTCCATGGAAACTTCTCATGTTAGCACAAGTAGTAGGAGTTGGCTAATCAACGATTGGCCGGATCTTTTCATCATCCACTCGTAAGCCTTCCTTACTTACAATGTAGCCCAAGAATACCACTTCCTCCTTGTAAAAGCAACACTTCTTAAGATTGTCGAATAATCTTTTGGCATAGAGGATATTTTGTACGACTCGGAGATGTTCGCAATGACTTAGCATGTTGGCACTGTAGACTAGGATGTCGTCAAAATACACCATGACACACTTCCCTATTAGACGTCTTAGCACATAGTTCATCAGTCTCATGAAAGTACTCGGGGCATTCGATAAGTCGAAGGGCATGACCATCCATTCAAAAAGTCCATGTCGAGTCTTGAATGCAGTTTTCCACCCATCTCCTGGCCTTATGCTTATTTGATGGTAGCTGGACCTCGGATCAATCTTGTTGAAGATCTTAGCTCTACTTAGCTTATCTAGCATCTCTTCTAATGTTGGAAAAGGATACCTATACTTAATCGTGATTTTGTTTATGGCTCGACTGTCTGCATACATCCGTTAGGTTTTGTCCTTTTTGGGCATTAGAAGCACTAGCATAGCATAAGAGTTGAGACTTTCCTTAACATATCCTCTCTTTAGTAACTCATTGACTTGACGTTGAAGCTTAGAAGCTTGTTTGAGACTCATTCAATAGGCAGGCTTATTTAGCAGCATGGTACCGGGTATTAAGTCAATGCAGTATTCTATGCCTCAAATTGAGGGTAACCATTTGGGTAACTGTTCTAAGGACAGGTTAGCATATTTGTTTAGCAACTCTTTTATTTTCTAGGCTAGTTCACCCCGCTCCTTCATCTCTAATAAGCACTTGATCAACATGAGGGTCAACTCATCAGTGTTGATGACCTTTAGAGCTTGGCTTTACTCATTATCAGAGTCTTCTTCGATCCACGAGCAAGTTTTGTTTGCAATTTATTAACTTCTCTCGGTGGCATCGGGTTCAGTGTAATCTTCCGGCTATCCTTTTCGAATACATATGTGTTCCTGTATCCGTCATGGATGACTCTTCTGCCAAACAGCCATGGTCGACTAAGCAACCCGTGCAAGGCATATATGGGCAGTACATCACAAAGAATCTCGTTCGAGTAGTTTGCAATTGTGATCGGCAGTAGTACTTGTCGGGTGACATGTAGTGCTCCTTTATTACTTAGCCAATGCAACTTGTATGGCTTCAGGTATGCAATGGTCAGCAACTTCAACTGTGTGACCATTTCGGCTGATGTCACATTGGTGCAACTTCTATTATCCACAATTAATGCTTGCACCTGGTCATTCACCTTACAGGTGATATGAAACAAATTCTCCCTCTACTCTTCCTCTTGTAAGGGTCCTAAGTTCATGGTGTATCGAACAATCAGGACCAATTGATCCAAGTCCTTAACAAACACATCCTCTTCAATAGGTTCTTTCTCAACCATTTCTTTCTCGGTAGTGTTCTCTTCCTCCTCAGGTTCCTCATCAATACTCTCTATTTCTAGCTTTAGGACATCTCCCTTGATGACTATAGTTCTCCGATTTAGGCATTGAGTAGCTATATGTCCAAACCCTTGGTACTTGAAGCACTTGATCTGGCTTGTCTTCCTACCATATTCTTGTCCCTTCTCATAGGTTCGAGTCAACACATTACTGTTAGGTCAACTTTTCTGATCGGCTCAAACATTTACCTTTTGAATAGGCTTGATACTTGACTAAGCTTAGTGACTTCCTTGTTCGGGGTCAGCTAGTTGGCATTCTGGTTAGAACTCAACTTCTCTACTTTTCGACTCATTAGACTATTTTAATAGCTTCATCTATTGTGGTAAATCGTTGGAGTTCCACAATATCCCAAATATCACCTCTTAGCCCAATAAGGAACCTAAAGATTGTTCATATTGGTGGTTCCTCCACTTTACATTGGATTGTGAGCATTTGAAATTCCTAAACATACTTGTCAACTTTTCGGCCTCCTTATCTCAACTCCTGAAGCCGAGTAAAGTATCTTATAGGTAAATATCTAGTACGAACCTGTTTCTGAGTATCCTTTTCATTTCTGGCTAAGTATTAATCTCTCAATAGCCTTCTCGCCTCCTCATAACCTGGAAATTCTTCCGCCACATGGCGCCATACCTGGAGAACTCAAAAGCAACAGTTTTTACTTTCTCGTAATCCTTGTATTGATAATAGTTAAAAACATGCTCCACTTTCTCTTTCCATTCTAGATATTCATTAACATTCCTAGATCTATTGAAGCTTGGAATCTGAAGCTTCACATGGTTAGATGCTCTAGGGACTTGAGCTTGCTCTTCTTCAAAATACTCTTCCTCTTCTTCGTCTTCTTCATCTAGTTCCTTCGGGTCTATTTTTTATCTTACTCATTTGCCTACTCCTCCACCTTGATTGTCGAGTTGGGTTTTGACCTCTAATAGGTTAAGCAACTTGTGGGGTGTTTTGTGTAGCCTTAGTTGGTTAGCAAGCCAATGCATGAACAACTCGAGTCAAATCTACCAAGAGGTTAGCCACCTCATCAAGTATCTCATCAATGCTCCTAAAGGTTCCTTGAGACTATCAGCCATGGTGGACAATTCCACTATTGTCATTTCTAACACCAACATTTATACTTAAATTTGTCATTTCTCCAAACTAGAAACGAAGCAGCAATCAACCACAGTAGCTAAGATGAACATAATAACTTCCTCTATTTCATACATACAAAACAGAGTATAAACAGAACTTGGAAAACAAACTACAACTCAAACAAAACCTTGCTCTAATACCAAGATGTTGCGAACCGTGATTAAGAACAGACAAGGCCCATCGCTGGATGGGTCCAAGCTTGCAGAAAGCTTGAAAAGGAAGTGATGGAGAATATGGAAAGGACAAATGCGAATGAAAAAGTAAGTAAAAACCCGCGAACAGCTTCAATGGATATGACACACTAATGGAACTTCCGAAGATTCATGACATAACTCAATATGATGCATGAGATGGTCTGCTGAGGTTACTCACCACCTAACCTTACTTAAGGGTTAGGATAAGAGTGAAATGAATGTAAATAAAGCAGTGTTTACGAAAGAAAAATGTTAAGTGTATTAATGCTCAATTTGATAATAACAACTACAAGTACAAGGAGTATTTATACCCGAGAATTTAAGGCAACATGCCTAAAAAGTAAAAGACAAAAAGGATATTACTCTAAAGAAGTAATGTATAAAAATACAAAAGGGTAAAAATAAGTATTCAAGAAAAGTAATGATTAGTGTGACAGAGTCTACATGTAGTCCTGTATATGTGGTGGAAATACATTGGTGAGGCTATTGGAGGATGCGGACAAAAGTGTACGGTCAGGTTGCTTGTCCAAGTAAGAGTGGTTAAAGATGAGTCTAATCTCTCTCTCTCTTGACTTCTCAGCAAGGGATATGCCGAGTCATTGGTCGATTCGGCCATGAGTGAGTAATCGTGAAAGGTTTGGTTGTGCTCTTGGTAATCTATAACTTGACACACTTTAAAGAGATGGGTAATCATTCGGCTTGGCATACAAAGTGACTTGACAAATGTCGAGCCCTATTTTGATTTCCTAAATTTAATCTATATTAAGCCCATTCCACTTAATATAAATTACTGGACATTAAATTAAAGAAATATTTTTCTAAAAAATTTAAAAAATGGAGTCATCAACTAGTTTAATGGGTAAAAAATGAAATTAGGGTTTTTAGGAAAACCTTAATTTGGTCACTAGTTTGCGGATATTTTAAAAAATTGATTTTTAGAAAATTAAATGAGAGAAAACTAAGTTTGGAAGCTAACCTATTAAGACTAAGCCACTATGTAAAAACTAAGGAAAAATTTATGAGCTTTTTTTAATATAATTTCCTAAAAACATTAAAATATATCTAAATATGTGAAAGACAACTAAAGTGATTTTTAGATTATTTTTTATTACGAATTTCTAAGAAAAAAGGGAAAAAGTTTTTTTATTTTTTATGTGGTTACCCTAAAAATGCCTACATACCAATTAATCGGGATCAAACCAGCCGTAGTTCTCTTTTATTTTGAAAATCGAGTTAGGTTTATGTTTATTTATCAATTTATTATTATTTTTAATAAAAAACCTAAGAAATCTAATTTTTGCGAATTTAAAGAAAACTCTAATTAACTAAATCTTTTTAAAAAACTTGATTAATATTTTTTTATTTGTAAAACTACTACGTGTTAAAAAATATCTTTTCTAAATCTTAACTGTAAGATATGTCGAAGATACAATTTAGATACGTATCTTGATGCGTTTATTTAAAAAAAAAAACTATTTTACTAAAAACGCAATTTAACTAAATTTTATTAAACATTAGAATTATCTGAAAATCAAGCAAACAATATGGAAATAATAAAAAAAAACCTGCACTAAAACGAAAAATTAACTAGTAAAAATAATTAAATTAAAATAAAATAAATAACAAAATAAAAATCTTTACCTATGAGTTAAGCCGTGTGTGGTTAGAGGGTGGACAAACATTGTTTTCAGATGATCACGGGCGTGATCAAGGGTGTGTTGGTTGTTGTTTGCACTTATCACAAGTATGATTGAGGGTGTATCAATTATTGTTTACACTAATCACGGGTGTGATCGAGGGCGTATTGGTTAGTGTTTCCACTAATCACGAGTGTATCAGTTGCTATCTCTACTAATCATAGGCATGATGGTTGGTGCATTAATGTTGTAGTCGTGTGTTTGTGTACAATGTGTGGGCTAAAGTGTGATTGCTTATATGCTCATCGTACCAATGAGTGAGTGAGATTTCGTGTACAAGTGAGTGAGAAATAGTGTAGGTGCTCGTGTGTTTCGTGTGTACAAATTATGCATGGGTTTAGAGCAGTAGAGTTCAAGATGTAGAGTTGCTTTAATGTACTTGTTAGATCTATCGAGGAAACTATCCAAGAACTTGTGTCTTGGTCGAGCAAGCTGTAGATCTTTGGATAAAGAACTATGTGTACGGTGCTATTGGTGTGGAAAGGAGCAATGACGTGTTTGTGTGGCATGTGTTAGTTGCTGTGGATTGGCGTACAGTGGGACGTTACAAGAATTTATGTGGCTATTTGATGTGTTGTGTAGGGGTACTATGTTGGATGGCTTATTAGGCGATGGAGTATAGTTGATGAGTGGGGGATGTTGGTCAACGGTTGTAGTGTGTGTTTTGGGTGTGCTGCAATTATGACAGCTGAAGTGTGTAATAGTAGGCTTGTTGCGTTTGTTTGTATATTGTGGGTTGTGGATCGATGTATAGGTGACGGTAAGTTTCAAGGGCTATGCGAATTTGTAAAGTGATTATGGGATTGCATAAAAAACCTCCCTAACATCACGTACCGACTAGCTATTTATAAACCCTTCAATTATATCTTTCATATCGTTTTAATTATAGATTTGATCGAAAGATACAAAAGATATGATAATGATTCCTTGAGATTTGACCTAGCTTCTAGAAACCCTTCCTTATTGTGGGCTTTCTATTTTTTTGGGCCCGATCCGATTCAATTAGATATATCCCAATAATCACTTAATAAATCCTAAGTTTATTTCGGCTTAACATAAATTAGATAAAAATCTTTCTTTAAATCAAACTGGGCTAAAACTATTTTAATAAAGCTTGATTTTTAAATAAATTAATGATTTATTAAATTGATTACACACCGTTATCCGATTCAACACTAATCGATTCGACACTAAACTCGATTCGATTCTACTCAACTTGATACAGTTTGACTCGATACGATTCGACTTGACATGATTCGACTCAACTCGATATGATACAACTCAACTCTCTTTTTTATTTTTCTTTTTTTATTTTTTTCCTTTTTAATTTTCGTTTTTTCTTTTTTATTATTTTTTGTTATATATATATTTTTTTATTTTTACTAACCTGGCTCAACTAAAATAAAAATGAAAAATAGTAAAAATGTAGGGTATCTACTACTATCCTTATTTATAGTGAAGTTTGATTAGAACTTCACTACAAAGATAAAAGAGATAACTATTTTTGTCAGTCTTGACTTGGATAATCCGAAGAGGATAAATCTCTTTAAGATTAAAAAAACTTCTTTTGGAAGATAATCCGAAAAGGATAGATCTCTTTGAGACTTCAAATGTTTTAGTCTAGTGAATAATCCGAAAAGGATAAATCTCTTTCAAGATGAATTGCTCAAAAGGATAGATCTAACAAAGACAAGACAAGATGACATGAGATAATGCTCTTATGAGCAAGCGATTTTTTAAATGACTAGATAGTGCTCCTTTGAGCAAGTGATCCAAAAAGGAATAAATAAGACAGCACTCCTATGAGCAAGCGATCCTAAAAAGGACTAAGACAACACTCTTTTAAGTAGACGATCCAACAAAAGATATGATAGCGCTCTTATGAGTAAACGATCCTAAAAAGGGCTAGATAGAACAATCCTACAAACAAATAGATAGGATAGTGCTTCTATAAGCAAGTGATCCTAAAAAAGACTAGGTAGAATGATCCTACAAAGGAATAGATAAGACAATGCTCCTATGAGCAAGCGATCCTAGATAAGATTGGATTGTATTCCTATGAGCAGGCAATCTAAGAAAAGATTAGATAGGACAGTGCTCCTATGTGTAAGCAATCCTAAAAGGAATAGGACAGCGCTTCTTTGAGCAAGCGATCTTAGCAAAGAATCAGATAGGACAGCACTCCCATGAGCAAGCGATCCTAGAAGAGATTGGATGATACTCCTATGAGCAAGCGATCCTAAAAGGAATAGGACAGCGCTCCTTGAAGCAAGCGATCTTAGTAAAGGATTAAATAGGATAGTGCTCCCATGAGTAAGCAATCCTAGAAATGATTGGACGGCGTGTAAGCCCCACAATCAATCACTTAAGGTTTTGATCGGTTGAAAAATCTGATCAAGCCTAAATTATAAACTATTGAGAGAAATATTAGTAAAAATGACCCCATAAACTTGAATTTAAGAAAATAAGTAATAAAATAGGAGACTATAAAATTTTTAAATTTTAAGCATAATAATTGCTAATTACCGAAAAGCCAAAAAGTGTAATCTAATAACTAATAAATTACTAGAGATAGATTATATGTATACTAAAAATTTTAGAATGACCAAAATAATAATTAGGAATGTTCCCATATATCCCACATGTATTTACGTGTAGATAAAAATACGTGAAATTACCTAAATTGGCCAAAAACTTAGTAAATAATTAAAGAAAATTATAAATTAATTTTGGAAAAATCAGAAAAAAAATAGAAGAGTGTGGAATGATGCAAATCTGGTCATGGCAAGTCAGAATTTGAAAAATAAAAATTAATCAATTAAATTAAGACAACACAAAAGTCAAAAATTAAGGGATAAGGCAATTGTCTTGTCCAATTTAATGAATAATAAATCCCCTAAAGCTCTATAAATAGCAAGAAAAATCACAGAGCTCATTTGGGCAATTTGGAAAGTGAGAAAAATAGAGAGGCGAAAATTGAGAGAAAAATTCGGGTTAGAAAAAAATTAGGAAAAACTGTGCAATTAGAGCCTTTAAAGGGAACCCCCACCAGACGAGCAGCTAGAAGTGGACGGCCACCTCCACCACACGGTGGTGGCAGCACCCAAGCCTACTGATAAGGCCACGGCAGCCAGCGGTGGCTGGAGCCACTCAGATTGGTGAATCCGATTTCTAGCTCGATTCTTGTGTAATTTTGTAAAAATAGTAAATATTATTATAAAATTATGAATTTTGTTATTCTAGAATATTTTTGTATGTATCTTTTAGGAAAAATATTATTTTGATGAAAATATGTCTCGTGATATAGGGTCCTTAAAAAATTATGTAAAACCAATCATGTTTCGGTTTAGAAATAAATCACCTTAGAAGTGTAGTTTCGAGCTCAAAATTTTTGTGTAGATTACTTAGATGATATGGAATAGTGCTATGAAGCCCACTTTCAAAAATTAATTTTTGAAATTTCTAGATAATTTTTAGGCCTTAAAATGAGGTATAAAATGGGTAATTTAGGGCTAATAAAGTAATTAGATGGTTAATTACTATTTTAATGAATAAGTACATGTTTTAGGATGTTGAAATTTGATAAAGTATGATATTTGTAGCAATTAAGGTGTTAGATATAATTATTAAGTTAATTATGTAGTAAATAAGTAATATGAAAAAAATAGTACATTTTAGGTTAATTTTGTAAATTAGGGTAATTAGGAGTAAAATCTGATTTAGGATGAATTTAGACATTTTGAAATGATAATTGGTGTTTAGAGATGATAATTAGAGTGATAGAAATATTAAAAGTGTATTATATACATAAAAGGTAATTATTAGAAATATAATAAATAGAAAATATCATAATAAAAATTGATATTTTGATAATAATAAAAATGTATAGTAAATCTGATAGGAAACTTGAATTTATATAATTATATGAAAAATGTAAAAATTTCTCATATTAGAAGTGAATTCGGTACACCAATCTGGATTTAAGTGTACCGGGTAAAATAAATACTAACTAGGGGTAATGCTGGTATTTAGGAGATCGGGAAGTAATGTGATTAATTTCACATTATGGGTTGAAACAAATTTTTAGGATTGGAATATAAAACACTACTTAGAAATCGAATTAGAACCTAATTTAGAAATCGATGCGGAAACCGAACTCGAACTTAACCCCAAACCTAGAATAAATATAAAAGACTTAAGACCTAGATAATTAGGTATATTAAACCCTAAATAAAACCTAACAATAAGTGTTATAGGATAAAATGAACCTATAATAATTATGTGAAAAACTGAAATCACGTTTGTGTTATAGGGATGATCGGCGATGGCCTAAGCAAGTCGAACCTCGAGTGAGTGAGCGAGGAGTCGAGGTAAGTTGGATTAATACGATGCTGTATTTTGGAGGCTTAAGATTATGCTTGGTTGTGCTTGTTAGATAGTTGGATGTGTGTATATGTTTGATTATGGGTGATGCTATGATTATGTTTGTTGCTTTAGCATGTATTGTATGATTTGTATGGAATGATTGATCACCCTAAACTGGACTTAATCAAATATACGACCAGTAATCATAATCGAACATGCACGACAACCTGTTAGGGGAACTTAGGACTCTCTGGCCAAATACCGACCCCTTCGAAAGGAATAGCACAGGATTGCAAAATGGTCCCTTCTTCATCCTCAGTCAAACTAAGTGATAAGAGAGGAGGTCGCGGCGAGGGTGAAGACAATGGTTCGAAGGTAGTCGCAGGAGGAGCAAGGTCTCCATTACACAAGTCTGGGTTTGGTCGTGAGCTGCTGCATTAACGGCAACTCCTCAACCTGGATTAGAGTGGGCGCAATTTCTCTAATCTTACAACGGGCCAGATAACGTCGTACGATGGCATTTGCTTACACATGCATTGCACCTAATAAGTGATTGAAATCCTTATTGTGTGTATGGTATAATTTTAAGTCCTTCATCCTAACTTACTGAGCTGTGGTTGCTCACATCCCTATAGATGTTGTGCAGGTGCTGGCTAAGAAGCAGCATATAACTACTCCAAAGTTAGCAACTGTTGGATCCTGAGGAGTAAGGAAAAATATTTGAAGAACGAACATATATTCTTAAGGTCGAAGTTTTGTTTAATTTAGAATTTTTCATTTTTGAATAATGTAATAACTGAATTATAGTATATATATATATATATATATATATATAAATTTTCTCACTTTCTTAGTTAAATGATTTATTTAAAATTACAAACTGTTTACTTCAAAGCAGGTTAGTCATAGACGCCTTGTGTAGATCAGGTCTAAGATAGCGGTTGTAAGACTAACTTCTATCTTAGGATGGTTTATACGGCAGGGCTATCATGACTCGGCCACTTCGAGGCGTGACACGGCACTCTTATGAGCCAGAGATCCTAAAAGGAATAGATAAGACAGTGCTCTTATGAGCAGTCGATCCAATTAAGGAATAGGTAGGACAACGCTCCTTTGAGCAAATAATCCTAACAAAAGACTAGATAAGATAGTGCTCCTATGAACAAGCGATCTTAGAAAGGACTGGATGGTGCTCCGTTAAGCAAGCAATCCTAGAAGGAAGAAAACTTTCATGAGTTTTGACAAATTGATCTATGACTTGAGTTTGAGGGATTTTGATGATTCCTTGAAAATTTTAAGAAATCTCTCTTAATATATATATATATATATATATATTAAGAAAAAGTTTCATTTCGCTTTTAAAAAGTTTCTTTTTTTTTTTTTTTTTCTTCTTTTTGTCAAGAAATTCAAAAAACACTCTTTGATAGAAAATTATGTTGCTAACAAGTAAGAAAGTCTAAAAAACTCTAAAGATCACAAATAAGGGGTTGGCTTGCCCCTTGCCCATTGATCACTCATTCTCGCAATTTTGTTTCCTGGAACATAATTCATGACTTCTAAATTTTTTAGAATCACTAATGTCTAACTTGGGATAATGACCATTCACATTTTTGACAAAATACTCAACTCTTCAATTTTCCACTCAGGAATAGATATCATTACTTGAAATGTTTAGTTAAAATGGACTTCGTTGTACTCTCATAGGTCTGTTTTTACTCTCAGCATCAATTCCAAAAATTGTAGCATATCTTGTAAGTGGTACATTTTGGTCAATCAATAGGTCTTTTCTAGGTTTGCAATGTAAGGCTTTTAGTCAATGGTTTAAGTAAATGGATATTAATGTACTTAGCCAATTTTGAAGAAATCATATGCAATCTATCTTGAGTTTACAAGCTAAGAACCTAGGAGAAACTAATCATAGGCTCACCTTAGTTTCATGAACAAGTTTTGCTTAAGATAATTCAATTTCTTTAGTCAAAAGAGTTTTATCAAGGGTGGTATAATGTGTTGGATCATAAAATGAGGGCTTTACTTTTGGGCTTAGGAATTGATAATGTTCAAACTTTAGATACCATCACCAATTTAGACTTTTGGCTTATTAATAATTCAAGTATTCTTTGAAGGTGATCACCTTGCTAATATCTTCAATCTTTTCTTTTTCTTTTTTTCTTTTCTTTTCTTTTCTTTTCTTTCTTTCTTTTCCTCTTTTCTTTCATTTTTCTTTCTCCCTTTTTTTTTTCGGTAAAGGTGGTCACCTTCCATTGTTGAGTGATTAATAAGATTTGAAGCACCGAAAGGTTAGTTTAAGGTATATAAGCTTAGGAGAAGTGTATATGTATAAAGCTTTGAAGTGCTTGGCAAAGAATCTATGGACTTAATGTGTTTGAATAAGTGTACGGGCCTAAGTGAGGTGTATATGGTTTGAAGCTCTTCTTCATTCTAAAGAAATTGAATTATCTATGACAATATTTATTCGTGAATTGGCAAGTGTATGATATCTTGGAAATATATTAGAATTTATACCCTTTCGATTGTTCACTACAAAATTCTTATGACACAAATTTTTGGCACACAGGATAAGGTGCAATACTTATTGCAAGGGCACATATATTTATGTCAAATTCAATGAATAAGTTTAAGAAAAGCCTAAAGCAAACACAACACTACTATGATATGGAAAATCAAGGCTAGGAAAAGCCTAAAGTAAGCATAATACTATTGCTATATAGAAAAGCGAAGGTACTAGGATTCACACATCTAAGAAAACATGAAAGCATACAATAGATAAGGAATTGAGTGTATCTATATTTGTAGGTTGAGAGAATACTGAAATACTCAACTAATAGCTTTTGGACAACCTCCTTACACTCACACTCTTGTTTTCTGCTCTTGTGTGAATTTGCAATGGTAGCTACTAGAAGGAAGTTATGGTGCAAAAGAAGAATAAAAAATGAATTAGAGTTCATTAAAATAATAAAAAAGGGGGGGGGGGGGGGGAGGGGGAGAGATAGCAAATAACAAGAAAAAGAAAAGTTGAAATCCATGGCCTTTAGTGAGGATTCTTATTGTGTCTTCTTTAGCTTTCGAAGCCACAATGCTCCAGCCTTCAAGCTTTAAAAATGCCAATCTACACGTTCTTATTGTTCAACAATGGTTCTAGCATTCTCTTAAACAATAGTCTTCACAGCTAATTCCCTTATTGTACTCTTCAACAACCACTATTGATAGAAACCAAGCTACTAAGCCTTTAACCTATAGTCAAGCTTGAGGACTAAAGGAACTAGTGAGGTGAATCCTTCTACTCTAGTTGACTCCTCTTGAGGTCGAGTTACTCCTTGCTACTAATTGACTCTCTATGTCGTATCGAATGACTACCCATCTCTCGAAAATTGTTTGTTGAGTTGAAGAATTCCTTAACAATAGCCAAACCTCGCGCACCTGCTCGGTTATGTTCGAGCTGACCACTTGCTTGGCATCATTCTCATTGAGAGGTCGAAAGAGATACCCTGTACTAATCTTTAACCACTCCTATTCAGATGAGTTCATGCTTACTCAGCACTCTTGCTTAGCTACCTAACCAACTCATACTATTTTGTTTGTACCTTCCAATAGCATCACCAATGTGTCTTGCTACATATCCAGGACCACATATAGAATTTATTGCACTAATCATTATTTTTCTTGAATATTCATTTTTATCCTTTTATATTCTTTGTACATTTCTCTTCCGGGACAATACCCTTTTTTATCTTTTCCATTTTTAGGCAAGTCACCTTAATTTCTCAGGTATAAATACCCATTATACATGTAGCCACAATAATCAGATTATCATTAATACATTAGATATTTTCCTCTCCTAAACATTGTTTGTTTATCCTCATATCACTTTTATCCTAACCCTTACGCAAAGCTAGGTAGCGAGTAATCACACCAGACCAACTCATGTGTCATATTGAATGGTGCCTTAAGCCTTCAAAAGTTTTACTAGTGCATCATATCCTTTAGAATTGTTCATGGATTTGCTTTCGTTCTTTTACTCATTTTCCCATTACCTATTTCAAGCTTTCAGTAAGTTTAGACCCATCCTTATGACCAACCTTATCTGTTCTTGGCTGTAATTTACATCATCTTAGTATCAAAGTAGGGGTTTTGTTTGGATTGTAGTAGTTTGGTCTTGAAGTTCCCAGTTTATACTCTATTTTTAAGCATATGAAACGGAGCAAATTTTTGTGTTAGCTTAGATGCTGTGATACTAGCTACTAAACTTTTGGTTTGAAGGAAGTATGTTATATGATTTAGAGAGATAATGTTAGCTATAATACTAAATCGAGGAATTTGAAATTTGGATCTATTAGAGAAAATGACAGATCCAAGTGTTAATGTTAGTGTTAGGGACAACAAAAGTGGTGTTTTCTACCATGGCCGACAATCTCAAGGTATTCCATAAAGTACGGACAAGAGACTTAATGAGGTGGCTAACCCCCTTATGGACTTAACTTGAGCTATTTATGCATTAGCTTATAGACCTATTAAAGCTATACATAACACTCTATAAGTTGCTTAACTTGCTAGAAGTTAAAACCCAACTCTATAAGTTTGAGGTGGAGGAGTAGGTGAATGAGTGAGAAAAAGGATTCACTTAGGAGATCTAGATGAAGAGGACGAAGAAGAGCATAATGAAGAAGATGAATGAGCTCAAGTACTCCGAGCATCCGACCATGTGAAGCTTTGGATTCCAAGCTTCAATGGGTCTGGAAGTGCGGATGATTACTTAGATTGGGAGGAGAAGGTAGAGCGAGTTTTTTTATTATTACCAATAGGAAGATTACGACAAAGTGAGAATTATTGTTGTTGAGTTCTTTAGATATGCTACCATGTAGTGGAAGAATTACCAAACCATGAGAAGATGAGAAGGCTATCGAGAGGTTAGTACTTGGCCCGAGATGAAGAGAATACTACAAAATGAGTTTGTGTCGGATACATACCTATAAGAAACTTTCACTTGGCTTCAAGAGTTAAGATAAAGAGGTTAAACTATTGACAAGTATGTTTAAGAGTTCCAAATGCTTATGATTTGCTATGAAGTGGAGGAGCCATGAGCGCAAATAGTTTCTAGATTACTAATTAGGTTAAGGAATGTTATACGAGACATTGTAGAACTCCAATAGTTTACCACAATGGATGAAGCTATACAGTTAGCCCAGCGAGTAGATAAGTAGAGAAGGAGTTGAATGCTGACCCAATAGCCGACTAATCGACCTGTTCGGCGAAGCTACCGAGGTCAACCTAATATTAAGGCGACCAAACGTGCATATGTCAAGACTGACCAGAAGGGTCGAACAGAAGGTGACATGTTGACTTGAACATATGAAAAAGGGTAAGGATTTGGTCCGAAGATGAGCAAAATCAATTACTTCAAATGCCAAGGGTTTAGACATATGGCTACTCAATGTCCAAACCGAATAATTATGGTCATCAAGGGAGACATCTCGAAGCTTGAAGTGGAAAGTATTAATGTGCCGAGAAAGAAGCTTTTCAAGAGAATGAGTTGATTGAAGAAGATGTATTTGCTAAGGACTTAGATCAATTGATCCTAGTTGTCCAACGCATTATGAGCTTAGTACCCTCACGTAAGGAGGTATAGAGAGACAACTTGTTCCACATCACCTGCAAGGTGAATGATCAACTATGTGCACTAATTGTGGATAGTGGTAGTTACACCAATGTAGTATCAATTGATCTGATCATGAAGTTGAAGTTGCTGACTATCATGTATCTAAAGCCATATAAGTTGCATTGGTTGAATGAGAAGAGAGCACTATATGTCACTTGACAAGTGCTACTGTCAATCATAATCGAAAATTACTTTGACGAGATTCTCTACGACGTATTGCCCATGTACGCATCAACATGTTGCTTGGCTAACCATGGATTTTTTATCGAAGGGTTATACATGATGGGTACTAGAACACCTATGTGTTCAAGAAGAATGGAAGGAAGATCATGTTGAACCCTATATTGCTAAGTCAAGTTAATAAACTATAGGCAAAACTTGCTTGTAGATTAAAGAAGACTTAGATGATGAGTAGAGTCGAGCTTCAAGAGACAATTAAAGTTGACATGCTGACCTTCATATTGGTCAGGCAACTATTAAAGTTGAAGGAGCGAGGTAAACTACCCATAGAAGTAAGGGAGCTACAATATGAATATGCCAACATGTTTCCTAAACAGTTGTCTAAAGGGTTACCCCTTATCTGAGGTATAGAACATTGCATTAACTTAATACCGGGTGCTACCCTATTGAATAAGCTTATTTATTAGATGAGTCTCGAATAGGCTTCTAAGCTACAATGACAAGTTAATGAACTACTAGAAAAAGGACATGTAAGGGAAAGTCTCAACCTTTGTGTTATTCTGGCATTTTAAGTACCTAAAAAATGATAAAACCTGGTAGATGTGTGCTGATAATCAAGTTAGAAACAAGATCATGATCAAATACAGGTATCCTATCCTTAGGTTAGAAGATATGTTGGATGAATTGAGTAGAGCTAAGATCTTTAGTAAGATTAATCTAAAATTTGGTTACCATCAAATTCGTATGAGGTCGGGAGATTAGTGGAAGATTGCATTTAAAACTCGGCATAGACTCTATAAGTGGATGGTTATGCTATTTAGCTTATTGAATGCCCTAAGCACTTTCATGCAACTAATGAACCATGTACTAATAAATCTGATAGGAAAGTGTGTCGGGGTATACTTTGATGACATCTTAGTATGCAACATAGACATGCCAAGTCACTATGAACATCTCCGTGCTGTATTAAATGTTCTTTGTGCTGAAAAGTTATTCAGTAATCTCGAGAAATGTTGCTTTTGCTAGAAGGAAGTGGCATTCCTAGGTTATATAGTAATTGGAGGAGGCTTACTAGTAAATGATGAGAAGATCCAAGCAATCATCGAATAGCTAACTCTAACTACTTGTGCCAAGGTGAGAAGTTTCCATGGATTGGCTCCTTTCTATAGAAGATTTATAAGGAATTTCAGCACCTTTGCCACACTCCTCACTAAGCTAACAAAGAAGAATATCAATTTCAGATGGGGAGAAAAGAAGGAGAGAAGCTTTGTCGAGGGGAAGGAAAGATTGACCTCCACACTTGTACCAGCTTTACCTGATTTTGAGAGAATATTTGAGTTGAAATATGACTCATTAGGCATTGGAATTGGCGTTGTCTTAATACAGGAAGGTTGACCAATCGCCTACCATAGTGAGAAACTTAGGGGACCTCAACTAAACTACTTTATATATGATAAAGAACTCTTGGCTCTTGTTTGACTGCCCTAAGTATAGCAACATTATCCATTACTGAGAGAATTTGTCATCTATATTAACCATGAGTCATTGAGGTATCTTTGAAGTCAAACTAAGTTGTTAAAGCGGTAGGTGAGATAGGTTGAATTTCTTGAAGGTTTAAATTTTGTCATAAAATACAAGTAAGGAAAAAGCAACGTGGTTACAGATGCTCTTTCGAGGAGAAATGTACTCCTAATTGAATTGTAGACTAGATTCTTTAGGTTTACAAGTCTCAAGGAACAATACTTTGGAGATCCACACTTTAGACCCATATTTAAGTGTTGTGTCAATGGAAGAGCAGTGGACAAGTACCATATGGAAGATGGGTATTATTTCAAAGTGGGAAGCTGTGCGTGCTAACCAGTTCATTGAGAGAGGTACTCATCAGGGAAGCCCACAGTAGAGGATTGTCTGGACATTTTGAGGAAAGGAGAATGCATGAGCTACTAAGTAGATGATTCCTTTGGCTAAGAATGAGGTGAGATGTACATTGACTTATTGAGGGTTGTGCCATATGTAAGAGGGCTAAATGTCAAGTTGAGCAAGGGAAAGCAATACCTTTACCTGTCTCGATGAAACCATGGACTTTGTCTTCGGATTACTAAGAATAGCCCAAGGCAAAGATTCCATAATGGTCATCATGGATAGATTCAGTAAGATAGTACACTTTGTGCCTTGCTTTAAGACTAATGACGCTTCAGCTATTGCTTCTCTTTTCTTGTAGGAGATTGTTCTGTTACATGGTGTATTGAGAAGTATAGTATCAGATAAAGACCTAAAGTTCTTGAACCATTTCTGAAGAACACTTTGGTGTCAAATGGGGACCAAACAACTATTTAGTACTTCTTATCACCCCCAAACGAACGACAAAATAGAGGTAGTCAATTGTACCTTGGGATCACTTCTTTGAGCTACAGTGGGCAAGAACTTAGTTGATTAGGATGTCTGTTTGCCCATAGTTGAGTTTGCTTACAATCGAACAGAGCATGACACTACTAAGTAAACCCCTTTCAAAGTTGTCTATGGTTTTAATTTTGAGTTGCTCTTTGATCACACCCCTGTACCTATATCCAAACAAGAAGACCTTGATACGAGAGCTCAAGCACAGTCTTTACAACACATCTACAACAAAGTTACTCAGCAAATCAACCAAGCTACCAGAAGAATGTGAGAGAAGGCCGAAGGTAGGGTAATAAGACGGTTTCAACCTGGAGACCTAGTATGGCTACACCTGAGCAAGGAAAGGTTTTCGAGCAAAAGGAGGAATAAGCTATCTGTATGAGCTAAAGGACCTTTTAGAATCCTTTAGAAGATCAACAAAAATGCCTACAGATTGGAGCTGCTTGAAGATTATTGGGTTTCAAACACCTTCAACATTGCTGATCTTAATCCATATCACCCTAATAGAGAATTGAATGAAGACCAATTAGATTTAATCTCAAATCCAAATCAACTCGGAGGGAATGATAGGAATCAAGTTATTAGACTTTTAACTCGTATTCGAACTCGAGGACTAGAGGGACTAGTGAGGCAAATCCTCTTACTCTAGTCAACTCCTCCTAAGGCCGAGTTACTCCTTACTGCTAATCGACTCTCTATGCCGTACCGAATGACTACCTATCTCTCGAAAATTGTATGCTGACTTAAAGAATTCCCTAACAACAGCCAAGCCCCATGCACCTACTCAGTCATGTCTAAGCTAACCACTTGCTCAGCATTACTCTTGTCAAGAGGTTGAGAGAGCTACCCTGCACTAATCTTCAACCACTCTTGCTCGGACGAGTCCATGCCTGTTCGACACTCCTGCCTGGCTACTTAACCAACTCGTACTATTTTGTTTGCATTTTCCAATAGCATCACCAATGTGTTTCTACTATGTATCTAAGATCACATGTAGAATCTGCTGCACTAATCATTATTTTTCTTAAATATTCATTTTTTCCCTTTTATATTCCTTGTACATTTCTCCTTTGGGACAATACCCTTTTTGGTCTTTTCCATTTTTAGGAAAGTCACCTTAATTTCTCGAGTATAAATACCCATTGCATATGTTGTTGCAATCATTAAATTATCATTAATACATAGGACATTTTCCTCACACAAATATTGTTTGTTTACCCTCATTTCACTCTTATCCTAACCCTCAAGTAAGGCTAGGTGGCGAGTAACCTCACTGGACCAACTAGTGCATTATATCGAGTTGAGCCTTGAGTCTTCAAAAGTTTTACTAGTGCGTCATGTCCTTTGGAGCTGTTCGTGGGTTTGTTTAGTTTTTCATCCATTTTTATTCTTTTACACATTTTCCCATCACCCGTTTCAAGCTTTCGGCAAGCTTAGACCAATCCTTATGACTGGCCTTATCTATTCTTAGCTATAGTTTGCATTAGCTACCCTTATATGGTCTTCAATTTTTTGTCTTTTTCTTCAACTTCGAGCTCTAATTTCAACAAGCTTTACTTCTTTTCAATGGTCACTATTGGTGTTTTCAAATAGTCTTCAATCCTGATGGCAGCTTGGTGTCTTCTCTATTCTTCTTACGGCAACAGCTTCATCCTTCTCTTCAATTTCCTAGACTTCTACCTTCGATGATTGGTCTTCATGGTGAAGACATTGATGCTTCGCTCCAATGGTTGGCCTCAATGTGTTTCTTCAAGCCTTCTTCTCCTTTGTTGGTTTCTACTTCAATGGACTTCTCTTGATCTTTAATGCATCTCCATAGTTGTTGGTCTATGTGTTTATATTTTCCTAAGGTAGGTGCTGGTTGTTATTGTTGTTAATGGACTAAATAAGAGTTCCTTTTTGAAGAATGATAAAGAAATACAGTGAATATAGAGGAAAATAAGGGATGCTATGAGGTTGAAATTTTGAGTTTGAAAAGAGAGAGAGAGAGAAAGGGAGATAAAAGAGATAACGAAAACGAATAAAGATGAAGTGGAGATGAAACGAGCTAAAAGTGATGAAGCGAAAGCAAAAGAATGGAATTGATTTTGTGGAGAAGAAGGTGCTGCAATACAAAAAAATGATAAATAATAAAGAAGAAAGCTGATTAAGGTATATAGAGATGTAAAGAGTAAATATGTGTTGTGATGTGGTGAAGTTAAAAAAAAAAAAAAAGAAGGAAGAAGAGAATTGATTCAAGAAGATGGATACAACAATGTAGAGTGACGAAGTAAAAAAAAAAAAAAAAAGAAAACAAAACAAAAAGAGAGGACATGGTTGAATAGAAAAAGGAGAAAAGAAAGGAAGAAATGTTCGAAAAAAGGAAGGAAAGAGATAGAAAAGGTGTCTATGTATGGAGCAAGTATGGTAATTAGAGTATGTATAGCAATGGGCACAAGAAGAAAGGAATGGTAGGAGCTTATGAATTTGTAGAACGGGAGAGCATAATAAAATGTGTTGAAAATTGTACAGAGTTTCATATGCTCCAACTATTATGGGATAAGGAGTATGCCAAGGGTATAATTGATTCTTATTTGAACATTTTGAGGTGAAAAGAAGTAGAGCATGTGAAAAAAAAAAAAACAAAAGAAATTAGAACTTGATGAAAATGAATAAAAAATGAAAAGAAGGCAAGTTTCTACGGTAAACCAACATTGTATATTTGTAGTATGGTAAATGATATTGAGTTGGAGGTAAGGTATGGTACCTAAATGATGATTCTATGAATGGATGAACATTTGGTCATGTGTTGTTATCAAGATGACACGAGTACCAAAGACAAGAGGAAATTATTGAAGATGGTATCAAGAATTAGGATATAGATGGGATTAAGAATATTAACTTGCTAGTTTAGAACAAATGACGTTTAAGGGTGGAGTTATTATATTTTATTCAAGTTGAAGGCCTTTTGTTACTTGAAAAGATACAAAAATATTTGGTCTTAATAGAAATCTCAGAAGCAAAACATGGTCTTTCAAAATGACGTAGTGGGACCGTCGTGCTTATAGTCATAACGCAACAAATAAAATTTAGTTAACACAAAGCGTTTACATGATGTGTGAATACCTTATAAGAAGAATACTTTTATATGAGAAGAAAATTAAGGTAGTATTGATACATAGAGTTGATCTAATGAGATTGCTAATGTAAACTTAGCATATAAATTCAACTTAATAGAACCAATAAGTCATGTAGATCGAATCGAAGAGACGAATCAGCTTAGAAAATAGACAACTCAAAAAAGATTTATTTCAATATTGTTGTGCGGGACAATGTACAATTCAATGTAGTTAAGGCATGACACATGGATAAGAGGTGCTACATATTCGCGCATTAGGCTAATTTTTGAATGAATTTGGTTGTAGCGTAACTGTTCAATAGCGCATACATCCTAGAGTCAATTGAAAAGCTTATTCAATACCCAAACCCCTTCAACTCTATCTAAAGGACTTTGGTCAGAGGGTAAAATGTAAATGGCTAAATTTAACTCAATGGCTTCAAGCCTAGTAATAAATTGAATTAGACTCCTTTGGCTAAGATGATAGGACCTAGAGAGTCAAGGGTATATTTTCGAGATAATTAAGGGAGATTTGGCATAATAAGTTTAGAGTAAGGCCTGTTAGATCAATCTATGCGTTCCAACCTTTCTCGATTTGGCTCGCACTAAAAAATAATAAAGCTCTTTATTTAAGCCTAAACTTATTAAAAAAGCCCACTTGATATCCATTTATAAAAGGCTTCAATTTTAGCCATTGATCAATATCATGATTTGAATCAACCTCCCACTTCCTATAAATACCCTCTTCACTTCCTCATTTGAACAAGGGACATATTTCGATTAACGCCATTATTCTATTAAAATCTTGTCTCAAAGATCCAAACATATAAACATCTCCAGAACATTACCTTGCCCTTCATCGATCATGGAGTTTGATACATTTGTGCTCCTTTGCTAATCACCTTATGTGTTAAAGCCTATCAAGATGGCCTGCTCCTCTTTTTTATTCTACCTAACTTGATCATCCCGTAAGTGTAAGTGAATTCATTTTTTTAACCATGCGTAGCGCGATTTGACATGTTGCACACGTTGACCCTTACAACTTCAATCCACACAAATTACGAAACGGATATGGAACAACAATGGCTGTACATGATCTACTGCGATCCACTGAATTTTTTCAAAACGAACAAACCCTCTGAATTTTAAAAGTGGAAAATGTTAATGGATACATCAAGTACATTCCTTCATTGTAAAAGAATAAACCTTTCACTTTTATCTAAACTCACTTATTTATGATGCGTGTAATCAAACTTAATAAAATAAGAACTTCCTCTTTTAAATTTCTTAACTTGTATTGTATCTTGTGACACGCGTTAACGAAACCCTTTGTAAATAAAACTCTCGAGTCTGTTAATACATAGGTGCTATGAGTTTCTCTTTCCTGGGCGGCGCTTTTCACCTAAATAAGTTGCTCATCTGTTCTGTTTTGATGAATTATAGTATAAACTATAAACGAGCTAACTAGCCCTTTTCACTTCAGGAGAGGTTTCTTCCCAAAGCAATATTTTGTATAAGCTGTGTTCTGTGACCTTAAACATCTAAAAATAAGAACGGAAAAGTTCAGTAGAAGCCAACGAACGAGGAATAGTAAGTAGAGGTACTTCCATTACTTTTCTATGTGAGCTCCGACAAATTTAAGGATTTAAAATAATTAATATATTTTGACCTTTCTCTCGATGAAAGTTAACTATCCGCTGGTATCTAACTCAATGTTATAATGGAAAAGGATATCTCCATTTACTTGTCTTAATTGGGATTATAAAAATTATTATGATATAAGATGTTATTTCAAAAATTTAGAAAATTGAAAGCATGGTAAATGAAGAGGATTTGAATTTACATGTTGCAATTGTTTTTTCAGAAAAAAACTTGTTACATAATGATTAACTTTGGATTTTGATATAGTAATTATTTTGTTATGATCCTAATCGTATTGGTTTGGCGTGACATCTTTTTACCATTGCTTCATAAACATAAACAGAATGTTATCAAGAATCTCCATTGATATACACGAGACTTTCGACAACAAAATTCAAGATGGATCAAATTCCAGTAACCACATTCACATCTTGGACTGGGTAGAAAATTTCCATAGTAGATAAGGGAAAAATGCTTAGAATATAAAAGGGTTAATCAAAAGAAGCATATAAGAATTTTTAAATTTTTTATATCGCATACTCCTCGTTTTTTTTGGATCAAATAACTTGAGTTTTGCACTTTTCCCTTTAAGTAACTGTATTATATTTTTATTTTCATAATATTGATTTTCATGCCTCTTCATTTTGGACACTTTGTATTATATTATTTTATTCTATCTTCATAACTTAAATTCCATCACCACCATTAAAAAGCTTAAAAAGTACATGAAAACACCAACAATGTGAAAACTGGTGTATTTTTTTTTTTTTCTCTATATATTTAAACAAAAATTAAATTTCTTCCAAGAAGATTATAGCAAAAGAAAAGGCAATTAATTGACGGCTATGCTATACATACATATGAATTAAAAATAGACATCACTGTCATCAACACTAAACAATACTAATATTTGGGAGAGCACTACCTCTTATGGAATCACGACAGAGAGGACAATGTCTGTCTCTCAAAAGCCAATTACTGATACACATACGATGATATTTGTGATTACAACTTGGTAGCACCCGACATATTTCTCCATCCTTGAAATCATCTAGGCATATAGCACATTCTTCGGCGCTTCCTCCAGCCCTATAAGTCTTAAGTAGTTCTTTGAAACTTGTCGACGATCTAAGCGCTTGTGGCATTGCCCTACGTACACCTGTCGGTGTAGCCACGCTTCCACCTCTTGGCGCTGCCCTGCGCACTGGTGCCGGTGTTTCCCTGCGCAGAGATGGCAGCGTTGCCCCTCTCCCTGGCTCTGAATCGTTAGCAGCATCACGGTTTGCGCTCCGCACTACTGCAACAAAGATCTATACAAAAATAGATCGTGACAAAGATCACAAACGCCACTACTACAGGATCTATGTGCAACCTAAAGGATGTCAAACCCGATCCTGAACTCCAAGCCGAAGAGATGGGAGTAGGAGCAATAGAAGTCTGGTTAACGACATTGTGAATTAAAAGCACTGTTCTAAATCTCATAACTGTTTCGTCTATCTTCGTTTCACTCTAATTCTGTGAGATTTTGCTGCATTAATACCTTAAAGTCCTAGCTATTAATTTGCAAGGTTTTGGGATTCGCATAGCTCTTATATCTTTGTTAGTCCTAAGATATTTAGGTTTCTCTAAATCTAATCGTTATCTACGATGTCCTAGATATTATATTTTGTTGGTTTTCTTCTCTCTTTTGACTTCGAAATTAAGTCAAAAATGACTTTTTCTTTTTTTTTTTTTTCTCCCCCTTGCCCAAAATTACTTAAAACTTATAAACACCCAATATATATATATATATATATAATAAATAATAATAATAATAATGATAATAAAAATATTAGGATATATCTCTAAATCTATAACTACCCAAATCTCTTAAAACCCTATATATATATATATATAAATCTTCTCTATTCTCCCCCATACCCTCAAATGTTTCCTTCCCCTTCTTACATAGTTTCTTGTCCTCTTCATTGATTTAGTGTATTGGCAACGTGTTTCCTTTAGGAACTTAAAAGGAAAAAAAAAAAAATAAACTTATTTTATATAGGATTTGTAGTAAGTTTGATGTTTTAAGTGTTCATAATAGATTCTTACGAGTACTTGATTAAAAATCAAAACTTTAGGTTATGTTTTAGCATAATTTGTAAGTATACAAGTATGGTGTGATAAAGTATGCATATAATCAAGGAAGTCATGCTATATCTTCTAGTATTATTGTAAAGTTTCATCTTAAAGTGATAAAACATATTTGTTTGATTCATTAGAGAAAAGGGTGCTTCTTTAAAAGGCATTTTATACAAATATTAAACGTTGTTGCAACTGGTTTTAGTATACTTTACAATCTGTCATCCAAAGAAAAGAATTCATTAATTAACTAATTTTATTATTAGTGACATTAATTGCTTTCTGTGAACAACACAAGCTAATAAACATTGACTATTCTTGGTATATATAAACTCAATTTTCACAATTCAACTATTTTCTACTATATATATAGCATAACTTATTAAGTAATTATTATATGAGGATTGTGGGATAGGAATTATGATACATACTATATAAGTAATAAATTACTTGTAAATATATATAATTACTTGGCTTAGTTGAATAGTATACATAATATTCATATGTTATAACCTAAACAAATTATCCAATTATATTATATGTCACACAATATCTTTTTAGTTGTAATATATATAAAGAACTTTGTATCACCTTGCCAATAACTTCTATATGTAATAAAATAGTTTTTCTATATATTGTAACATTATGTATATAATAGTTTAAATATAATAAATAGCTACATATTAATATATTAATAGGTATTATAATCTAATACATATTGTAACTTGTTAGTCATATAATATGTTAATAATTTCCGATTAGTGAGAAACTAGTTATCTTGCTTTAACTATAATAAAGGAATAATTAATATAAATAACAAAAATGTAAAAGTATAGAATGTCATAAATAAAGCATAAGTCATAAGTGTACGTAGAGGGTTAAGTTAGTTAATATCAATAGTTGTAATAGGAAGTTTAGGCAATGATAATAATTGATTAATAAATAACCTATTAATATTAGGAGTCAAGGTTGATGATTCTACAATTGAAAAGCTCATATTGTTTATGGCCACAAAAGAAAAGCCCATATTATTAGGTATGTGTATACTTGGTTGTTGGTTATGCATGTTATGTTAGTGAATAAAAATGGAATAAAAATTATATAGCCTATAAATGTTTATTGTATGTGCTTGGCTTGACTTAGGGGTTATAGTAGTAGATCCTTAGGGAGCACCCCATTAATCGATAAGTGATATTGTCCTTAGTAAAGTTTCCTATTGGCATAATGTAGGTAGATTTAAGGACTCTTGGGGGTTGACTCCTAAAGTGGTAGTTCTCAACTTTGTAATATGTATGTAAAATATATATATATATATATATATATATATTGCATGCCTGGGTCATGTTTTACTCTAAGGTTTAGGACATCAAGACTGTGTTGTTTGCTAGACTTAAATGAAAGAATAAAAAACAAATGCATGATTTATTTATCTACATTTATGCATTCGAGTATGATCTATTTGTCATGCATATGTCATTATTGTATATATGTGATTATATGCCTCAGAATTAATAAGCTCTAAGGGGTGAGAATTAACATAAGAAACTTTTAATGACCTTCCATAGTTATCATACATATATATACATATATGTAATTACATTATTATAACTTCTAAATGAAAGAATGGTTATGAATGAAAGATTGCTAATAAATAGATAAATAAATATGATAATTAATAAGTAATGACTGTAACTATACTAAGACAAGTGACACAAGGTAATGATAAGAACAAAAAAGTAGAACTATCTATGATATCGATAATTAATCATAAACATAATTAATTGAAAAATACATAAATTATAAGATATATGTGTATGCATGTAATATTTCTCAAAATAACGAAAAAAAAAGTGAATAAAACAAAAGGGACATAATAGTGCTAACAATAATAAATCTAATGCGAGAGTTTGTTCTTTGACTAATTATCAATGACTTAAACTAATGATGCATTCATCATAAATATGGAACCTATATGACTTTGGAAATGAGAAAATAATTTGGTCATGAGTAACATGAGTTACGAATATTATCACGTAAAGTGATCGTAAATGCTCGGAATCAGTAGATTTGGAGTTTTGGAAAATATTCTTAGAAACAAATAAATTTTAATATGGGGTTGTAAAAGCTAAAAGAAGAGTATTAGAGAAGTTTATTTGGTAAAATAAAGTATATAAAATATTTAATTTAGTAAAAGTGCAATTTTATCAATATTGTCTATTTATTGGAAATGCACAATTTGTATTCCGATAATCGACAAATCCTCAGAGATAAATTATTTAGACTACAAAATCAATAAAATGACATGGAATAATATCCAAGAAAAATACATTTGCTCATCAAATATCACTATTATTTGAACTACATACTCTTAAATTGTAAAAATATAAATTATACATAACTAATCCTAAAACAACAAATAAGAAAATAATAATAAAAAAGTGCAAATACAAAGTTATTTAGAGAACCAAGCATTAGGTGTGCGGAAACCTGGAATTAAAAAATAAAAAATAAAAAACCCTATCATATTTTGATTACACATAACTCATATAAGAAACATAATAATAATTTGAATAAGGGACACTTGTTAAGTAGACTCCCAACCAACTTGACTTCCTATATAAGCATCTACTTATCTTCATTTTGTAATATTTTTCACACATTACAGAGCTTAAAAGGGAATCAAAAGGCCATATTAGAGCATAAATAAAAATAAGAAGAAGAAAACATAACAAGAGAAGGAAGTATCAAATATTAGTGCAAGGAGTGTCATATGAAGTTTGAGTGGAAAATTAAAACTTGTCATCCAACGACTATCATTCCTAGATGAAGTACCATGTAGAAGTGGTTTACGACAAGTTTGTTTGATTGGATGGAGATCAAAGATCCTAGTGATGGTGAGTGTTTGATTTTCCTAGAATTTGGATAAATATTTAAAAAATAGTAAACGTCTTTTAAAAATTATGAAACTTGGTATTTCTTAGTATTTTTGCATATAGAATCCAAATATCAAACCAGGTTTTTCATATTTAAAGTGGAAATATGGTTCCTTAAAAAATGGTGCCTAAAAATGAATTTTGTAATAAATTTTAGAAATAGTAAATGATGTAGTTTCTACTCAATTTTTTGTATATAAGTTCCTTAAAGGATCTATTTTAATGTTGTATAAATATTTTTGAAAAAATAAAAGGTTAGATTTTGGGTAATTTTGGTTTAACATGGAAATAGTGAACTACAAGTATATGAAAGTTATGTTTCCTTAATTAATTTGATATGCATGTATTACCATCTGGTTGTAATTGGGTTTTGGCATACTAGGCTAGTTTGGTGGAGTGTGGAAACAGGGGAGTTGGTGTTAAAGTTGGGTGATTTGATGATTTAAAAAGTGTATTGTATATGTTAGAATATGAGTTAGAACGTCAAGCAGATGAAAACATTAAATAACATTATATACAAAACCTAGGTTAGAAGTTGATGTAAGGGTTTGCCTTATTCTAGTTACATTTATGTATTTTTAATATAATTCATTATTTCCTTCATATACGTTTGGTTATAAGGCTAACCTACATAATATATTAATAGTATTATAATAATTAGACATTTAACAAGTATCTTTATTAAATTCTCTTGTCTTAGAATCAAAGTAGTATGGTAAGGAAATGAGATATAATAATATCCATATAATGTTGAGGAGGTAAGAAACTATGTTGGAAAGACCTTATATATAGAAGGTAAGTTAGAAATTAGGTTAGAAAATATCCTAGATCAAGTTCGTTAATAAAAGAACCACATCAAGACCTAGACCCCAAGTGTAAGTTAGTTAGTGGTCTTACTTACACTTTATATATATATATATATATTATCTTGGATACTGTATACATTTTGTTTAAGAGATATAGGCAAGCAAAAGCCTTAGGACCAAGAGTAAGATTTAGGGAATTTGCTAAGTGGGCCAAGTAAGCAGATTACTTGTGTTTTGGAGTAGATTTTATCTACTTTTAACTTATCTAACTAGTGAATGTGATTAATCTTACGTGTATGAATGTAACATGTAATTTGATGAGTTACTAGGATAATTCCTGACTTGCTAGGTACATGTATTGCTGATTGATTCATGTTTCATGTATGCAATATATGATGTTGCTAAGTTGTTGATTGATCCCAATGTACTTGGTTTTGTACTTGCCTAACAAAAAGACAAGGTACTAACCTTACCTCCTAAAGCATTCACTTAAGTAAACTCAATATCGATGCTTTAGAGATAAAAACATAAGTGGAGAAAAGTTAGAGCTTGGTTAATAAATAGATGAGTAAACTTGCTTAGCATTTGCATGTTAAATTGTTAAGTGTAAGGCTCATGAATTCATAGCATGGCATGAAAGAGACCTATTGGTCAAGTTTTCTAAAGCTTGGATTTTGCTAGGTAAAGTTTTATTTTGAAAACCAAAGTTTTGGTTAAGCAAGTAATTTAGCTTCTAAAAGCTCAGTTTTGCAAAGTAAACAGTTTGGTTTATATAAACTGGTTTTCATGCATATATATTTGCATTAACCAATAACCGTAACCACAATTTTGGTTACTACTAAGCTGACTTTACTACATTCTTGGGCTTTGGTTTATATCTAGATGCTTAGATTGAAGTAGACTAACTAGATAAGGCTAGGGCTGAGCTAAGATATTGGTGTCGATGGATGTCACATGCGTTAGCATGGCACGTGCTTGTTGCATTGCTTGGTTAATGAGTTCTATGATGAAAGTGATAACATACTTGGTGATTGTGCTGTAATATTACTTGTATTTACTGTTCGTTTATCTACTCATACTTAGCTTATAGTAAGTTGAGAGGATAAGTCTTCTTATCCTTAGGTTCCAAAAAAGGTTATACAAGATCTCACATCAAAGGAGAAAGAAGACTCTAGCATGCTTAAGAGGTACAGTTTCCTTTAAGGAGAAAATAGTCAGAAACTTAGATTCAAGCACTAAGGAAGGAGCTTTACAGGAAGATCACCAAGCTATATGACAAAGGCCTTAATGGGAGATTACAAAAGTGATGTGTAGTTCTTTTAATGAAATTGTACAATATAAAGATAACTTAATGAGAGTTGTGTATTGTGTAAGGTTCTATAGTTGTGATACTCTAAGTATGGCCTATTGTAGTAAAGACTTCCACCATGGTTTGTTATATCTAATGAGAAGAGTTTTGAGAAAAAGTATTTCATATTGTTGTATGATAGGTGAATTATAGGTTCTGCCTTATCCATAACTTAGGAATGGTAGTGACAAACTATCTTTAGTAATCAAAAGTTAAGGAAAAGTTTTTTCAGTAGACACTTAAAATGTAGTGTTACATCTAATAGTAGTATTTGAAAAAAGAAAAAAAAAAGCTTAACACCCTTATACATGTCCTTTTAAATTTTAATTAACAATACAATATTTATATCCTTAAGGTAATGATAATTATGTTAAAAATAATAATTAAAAGAAAAAATTCTCACAATGTTGATGTTAATAAATGGTGAAGTAATTTTGGTGACTTAAGTTTTCAAAAAGAGGATTTAAGAAGTTAATGGAATAAGTAAGCAAAGAAAAATTTTGTGGATAAAAGTTCGAAGTGAATATAGCTATAAATTCTATGCTCAGAAATTTTAACATGGTGGCATTAGTTAAATGATCCAAATAAAATTGAGTTTTTCAAACCAAGTAGATCATATAATGAAAGAGGTGTTGCAAGTTAAACACAGGCAAGCAATGGGAATCAAAGAGAATAGATAGTTGATTGATCATATAAATTTTAGAGACTTGTAAACAATGCTATGGACAACACAAAGGTGTATATTGGAGAGACGATAGCAAACTAAGACCAAATGTTAATCAGATGGTTAGGTCAAAGGTTCAATAGAAAGTGAATGGAGAAACGGTTGTCAATATAACTAGCAAATGGTTAAGAAGGATGAAGGGAAAGCAAGTGGAATTACAACCAAAGTGGTCCAAAATGAATATATTTCTATTGTATGTGAGAGTTAGAATTTGGAAATTCAAGAGATAGATGGATAAATCACATGGAAGGTGATTCTTCTTGGGTGTTACAAAAGTAAATGAGGAAGAAGTACCTAAATTATTTAAAGAGATAATAACTTTCAAGGATGAAAGTTTTTGTAACCGGAAGAGAATGTAAACACCAAAAATATAAATGTAAAATAATAATAATAATAGTAAAATAAATAAATATAACAACAAATCTTTTAAAAGGATATATCTCTAGACTCCATAACTACCCAAACCTCTTAAAACCCTATATATATATATAGATATATATATTTGAATCTTCTCTATTCTCCCCCATGTCCTTAGATGCTTCTTTCTCCTTTCTATAGAGTTTTTTATCCTCCTCATCAACTTAGTATATTGAGTGATGTTCTTCCTTAAGGAACTTATAGGGAAAAAAAATGAAAGGAACTCATTTTATATAGGATTCTCAGTAAGTTTGATGCTTTAGGTGTTCATAATGGATTCTTATGAGTAATTAATTAAAAATCAAATTTTTGGGCTATGTTTCTACAGAACTTGCTTGTAAGTGTACAAGTGTGGTGTAATTAAGTATGCATATAATCAAGTAAGTCACACTATTTCTTCTAGTATCGTTGTAAAGTTTTTCATCTTGAAGTAATAAATAAAGTAGTTTGATTCATTGCTAAAAAGGATGTTTCTTTAAAAGATATCATATGCTAATATTAAGAGTTGTTGCAACTAGTTTTAAGGATGCTTTACAATCTATCATCCAAAGAAAAAAAAGTATTCATTAATTAACTAATTTTATTATTAGTGGCATCAATTGCTTTATATTAACAACATAAGCTAATAAATATCGATTATTATTTGCATATATAAGTTCTATTTTCACAATTCAACTATTTTCTACTATATATATAGCATATTTTATTAAGTAATTGTTATATGCATTTTATGGAATAGGAATTGTGATTCATACTATATAAGTAATAGTTTAGTTGTAAATATATATAATTACTTGTCTTAGTTGAGTAGTATACATAATAGTCATATGTTATAGCCTAAACAACTTATCTCATTTTATTATATGTCATATAATACCTCATTTTAATTATAATATATATAAATAACTTTCTATTCCTTAGCCAATAACTTATATATGTAATAAAATAAATTTTCTACATATTGTAACATTACGTATGTAATGGTTTAAATATATTAAATAGTTACATATTAATAATTTACTATTAGTGAGAAACTAGCTCTTTTGCTTTAGCTATAATAAAGGAATAACTAATATAAATAACAACAATTTAAAACTATAGAACGTCATAGATAAATCATAAGTCACAAGTGTATATTGGAGGTTAAGTCATTTAATATCAGTAGTCGTAATAGGAAGAGTAAGTTATAAAAGTGACTGATTAATATTTAAACTATTAATATCAGGAGTTAAGGTCAAGGATTCTATTGTTGAAAAGCCCATATTGTCTATGGCCAAAAAGGAAAAGCCTATATTGTCAGGTATATGTATACTTGATTGTTGGTTGTGCATGTTCAGTTAGTGAATGAGATTAGACTACAAATTATATAACCTATAGATGTTTACTGCATATGCTTGGCTTGACCTAGGGGCTCATAGTAGTATATCCTTAGGGAGCACCTTGTTAATCAATAGTTGAAGTTATTGCTAATAGAGTTTCCCATCAACATGATGTGGGTAGATTTAGGGACTCATGGGGGTTGGTGCCTGAAGTGGCAACTCTTAACTTCATAGTATGTATGTAAAATATATATATTGTGTGTTGGGGTCATGACATACCCCAAGTATTGAGACAACAAGACTGTGTTATTTGTTAGACTTAAACAAAAAGATAATGGATGAATGCATGATTTATTAATCTACATTTATGCATGTGAGAATGATCTATTTGTCTATGTGATCATTGTATACATATGCTAGGCATTAGCTCACCCTTTAGGGCTATTTTTTGTTTTTTTTTTTTTTAAGCTACAAGTTAGTTAGATGAGTTTGCTATAATTGATGGGTATGGAAATGATTGTTACTATCATTGGAGTAGAAATAGTGGTAGTTACTATCACTATTACGACGATTACCAGTAGCATCGATGTTTATTACTAATAGTTAAAAAGGTGTAGATTCTAGTTAACCTTTCTATTACATTTATGTTTATAATGACTTGTTTGCGAGTCATTCAAATTATATAAGATCATGGAGATTCCTAATTATGTCTTTTTGTAAGTCATAAAGGTAATTTTGGAGAATTTAATAGAATAAATAGAGCATGACATGTCAATAGATAGTACAAACAAATAGCGGGTTGTAGCATCTTAGAGTTCTAGGGTCCTACAAAAGTTCTTCCTTTTGAGGATGAAAATGAAAATATTAAAGATGGCCTAATCACTTATTAAGAAGCTTAAATTTAGTAAGCCTCAATTTCACCCCTACTCCCTCCCCTCCTCACCCTTGCCCCACCAAACCCTAAAACTACATATATTAGTAAATATTAGGGATAATGAATTGTCATATCTTAGCATAATACAAGATGTACTATCCATAGGAATATGTGTTATAAATAAGTATAAGATCTAATGAAAGACCAAACTTTATATATTTAACGTTGATAAAGAGTTCAGCTTTAGCCTTTTATGTTACATGTATATACGATATTTATAGATAAAAAAAAAAGACTTAAAAAGTTGTAAATTTCATTTGTTGAGGCTAAACATCCTTGTCTCTATTGTACTTGATCAGCAAAACTTTAACTTTCGAAATCATCTAACTCTTCTAATGCTCTTAAAAGTCCATTCGCCATTAGCAAAGGTGCCCAAAATCTTGCTCCTTAACCTTATGATAAAACACCTTATCCCTTCAGCTTATTGTAAGTTAAGTGACAGTAGATAGATAAGCAGCAATACAAAGGAATACATAGTACAAACATATAGTGACCATATTAAGTTTATCACCCAGCCATTAGATAAGGAAATGCAATTAATGTATATACACTAATGCATATGATATGCATTACTATCGACATCTTAGCCAACCTAGCAACTTATCCAATTTAGTGGACTTCAATTCAGTCATCTAGATAATATATCTAGGAACCTAGCAAACATTCAACCTAGCAATAACTACAGAACATGGTAGATTTATTGGTCAATGCAAATCTATATGCATAAAACCCCAACTTTGAAAACTTATCCTAACGAAATCATAAGTTTTGAAATCTGACCCTTGGATCCTTTTTGTATCATGCTATGAATGCATCAACCATATCTCATATGAATACTAAGCAAAATAGACAAGCTTATTCATCTAACCTTTTAGCCAAGCCTTTACTTTATTTTCTTTTCCTTCTTTATTCCTAAATCCTTGGAGTCGGGTTCACTTAAGTGAACACCTTAAGAGATAGGGTTAGTACCTAGCATTTGCTCCATAATAGCGCAACATACCAATAAATCATTTTCATCCAATACTAAGTGCATAGCACATAAAAGCACAGTGCACCTCACATAGCAAATTCGATTAGTACATATGCAATCACGACAACCACATAAAAGAGTACTCACTCCCTAATGAGTAGATGCAAATCTACTCTTTATACACATATCCATTTACTTGGCCTATTAATCATTCCTAAAGTTACTTGTTAGTAAGATACCCCTCTTCGGCAACTTCACTTACTAAAGACGTATAGTATCAAAGTTAATTATAGATTGTGCAAAAATATATATTTCAACTTGATCTTATCTTAGTGATACTATAATTTCATTTTATTAAGGGTATAGTCATTTCGGTTTACCTCTAACTTAGTCTCTGATCTAATCTTTGAACTATCCTCTAAATTATCCTCTAATTCACAATAACTCCATGATTTCTAAATGAATGTTATATAACTTATATCCTTGGCTTTACCAAGTAAAAATCGAATGTATTTTACCTCACTCAATTTCTAAGTCGAGCTAACACAAGAACACTTAGTGTAGCATTTGATTTTGTTTTTGATTTAGCTTTTGATTTGACCAAAGCACAATGTTCACTTATAATGCTTCTATTTTTCAATTAAGCCAAGTTAAGACTAGTGAAGAACAAATTGTATATAACATTAAATAAGACTTCCCCTAGCTACAATGCTAATTATACAACTTACCTTATTTATCATATTTAGCCAAATATAGTAGGAAATTACTTAATAATTATTATCTATACTCCATTAGATTCAAAAAAAATATATTTTTACTTAGAGAATCATAATTCTTATATTCTAGTCATAGAAAGTACTAAAATAGTATAATATACAATGTAAACCAAAATACTTGTTTTAGCTTGATTTTACCAATAATTAGCTAAAATAGATAAATAATTATACCTTTTACTACAATCAAAATATAACAAATATTTAACATTACTAGGCTTTAGAAATGATCACATATTGATTTTTTTTTTTTATAAATTACTTTGAGATATATTTATTCTATAAAATAAAAAAAAAACTGCTAGCAAACTCCAAATAAATTATAGTAAATAGTAAATATAGAAATTTTTAAAAATTCTTCTTACCAAAACTTAGTGCATATTATGAAGGTGTTATGTAAAAATTTTCAACTTAAAACAATGCCGTTTAATATTTTGAAAAATTTCTACAAAATTTGTTGAAACAAGACACTTTATAAGGCAAGTACCATAAATCATTATGATTTTAGAAAACAAAATTTTTACATGAAAGTCATGTAAAATAACCCAAAGAAACAAATTTTCATAATTTTTTGACTTATTTTGCTATTTTTAGAAATTAAATGAAAATTGGGTGAAAATTTAGCTCTTACCAGCCCATAGCCGTCTAGCCACCCTTTAGCCAATAAGGGTTGTCGACAGCTCCTTTTTCACCACAAGAAGCTTAAGTTTCAAGTGCTACATTGTCAGGTCTTCGTTTAATATAGGAATCATAAATACCTTATTTTTACTTTATATTTTTCTATTTTTACTTAATCTACTAACTAAATTTTAAGAGAGTGTTTTTGAGCTCCAAATTGTCAAAAACGATAAATATTAAGGTCTGATCTTTGTTTTATAGTGTTCAGGTTGGTTGGGATGGAATT
Source organism: Lumnitzera littorea (assembly GCA_024138015.1). Classification (NCBI taxonomy): domain Eukaryota; kingdom Viridiplantae; phylum Streptophyta; class Magnoliopsida; order Myrtales; family Combretaceae; genus Lumnitzera; species Lumnitzera littorea. The sequence goes on along the minus strand of JAMXBB010000006.1, from coordinate 73,553,206 downwards.
TGGATATCTAAGTGTCACTTATTGGCTAAATTAAGTGTAATATTATATAAAGTTATATGCATTCCTCCGAACAGCTCATATCTGGTACTTTCCCCAACTCTAAGTGAATGCCACACCATCTCCAAACTTTTACAAGTCTATTTGATTTTTTTTTTTACAATTTTTTATTGATTTATTACAATTTTCAATTAATTAATTAACATATTTAGTAATATATATATATGTACATAAAGCACCTTTGGGCAGTAGCTACTATTAGTATAACATTTTGAGATCAATTCGACAATGAAACTCTTTAAGCAATGATCTTCTCTGTGTAATTTGTCTTGATGCGATACAAAAGACTACTTATGAGTTGAGTATATAATGTCTATATAGTATGACTATATAATCACAATAGATACCATTTGAAAACTAAATATTATTTTTATAAGTAAAATAATTTATCTCTAAGGGGTCGTTATGTTTCAGGATTCAAAATTTAAGTTCCCGATAATTATTGAATGATCTCAATAAAAGTGTGTTATATTGTAATTAGATGTTATATATACTTTAATTCAAGTAATTGACTTTATTAGGGTTCTTTGTCTAACTTTTGTGACCTCAAATTAAATTTGACTTAATTTGGATAAATTTCCTGAAAGTCCTAAATTGTACCAAACTCTCCAACTCATATCGGTAGTTAAGCAGCTAGGGTCTCACATGAATAACTCCTATATGTCCTTAACAAGTGCCTAAGATTCTCACAAAAATATTAAAAGAATACCTAGAAGTATGGAAACCTTTTTTTTTTTTTTAGGGTGAATTATGCAAAGATGACCAATGTTTTGGATCATCTACAAAGAGATTACTATGTCTTATTTTTTGACAAAGAGGTGATTTGTGTTAATTAATATTGTATTAAGTACGAATTTGGACACATGTCCACGTTTTATTGGTCTAAAAATTTGATTAAATAAAGTAATATTACTAAATATATTTATCCATATAACTTTATAGAAAAATTAAAAAACATTGTAAAACATTCAAAATAAAAAGGGAAAAAAACAAGAAATAGCATTTGTTGGCTATCCTAAGGCTAGAGGTGGACGGTAACCACCAAGGGAGGACATGCAACTCTCTTCCTCCCCTTGTCCCCAACTTTGACTATTTGGGTTTTCATTGACTTTCCCTCTTTAAAAAAAAAAAAATGAAGGTTGTTGTTTGTAGGTTGCAAAACTTACCTAATGACCTACAATCTTTTTGGTTACTTTTCATCCACCCTAAGGCTAAGGGATGGCCAGTAAGTGGTTTTATTTTCCTTATTTTTCCTATTTTTTATAATTTTTTAAATTTTTATTGAATATTATGAATAAATATATTTAGTAGTATTACTTTATTTAATTAATTTTTTTAAGCAATAAAACATAGACATGTGTCTAATTATGTAATAAGCAAAAAATAAATTAACAAAGTTCACCTCTTTATCAAAATATATAACATAAGTAGCCTCTTTGCAAATGATTCATCCATATATCACCATTCTATAGTTTACCTTTTGTTTTCTATGGTTCATTTCAAATTCTTCCATTATTTCACTACAAAGAGGAATAAGTAGAAGTCAAATTTAACATCTTATTTTAGTGTTTCTTTCTATATATTAATATGAATAATATCAGCAAATTACAAAGGCCTACTAACGGAAAACACTTAAGCATCTAGAACATTACATGGAACAAATTGTAGCAAGTCTACCAGAAACAATAGATACTCACATACAACAAACTAGTATATTGTACTATGATATGAAAAGAAAAGAAAGAATGGAAAGGGGATCGATCCTTTATCTCATACATTTGCCTTTGGCTAGGAGCATTCTGAAGCTCAAATACCAAAAATCCCCATTCCTCTTTGTTCTTATCTAATACCCTTACAATCAAAACAAACCGTTGTTAGTAAACATAACAAATAATCAAGAAGCAATTATCAGTAAATAGATATCATCATTAGGAATTTAAATCTATCATTGCTTTCCACTTTTTGATCGTAAATTCATAGTAGAAAGGCAACACTATTTGAGTGGTGAAAGAAACTTTCAATAGAAGAGAGAAAGAGATATTAACTTCTTCAATTTTTTCTGATAGAACATTTGGGAAGAGGTCCTATTAGGGTTAATTGAAGAGTTGCACATTTTATTCTATCGTTTGGGTTAAAGGAGACAATAAGTGAGTAGGCCAAGCTTCCTTTTACAAGACTATTATTGGTGTTTTCATTGTTGCACTTTTTGTGATCACCATGGCTAATAATACTAAAAGCTTTACAACATTGCAAAAAGACATTTGAAAGAATGATGCTCATGTAGATGAATTGGAAGATAGAATATAGATGTTAGGAACAAAGTAACCCAATATGCAAGTGTTGATCGTAGAGATCATTGAGGACATAAAGAACATGATGCAATCTTAGAAACATAATGTTAGGAATCAAACTTGTCCAGGGCAAGATAAGAAGAATTTATTATCTTCTAATAGTAATGCAAAATTTTCTTAGGTTTATGTTTGCAACATTAAATTAGAGTTGCTTAAATTTATAAGGAAAGATCTTTCATCTTAGGTTTTCATGATAAATCATTTCTTTAATTTTCATGATGTGCTTATATAAGAAAGATCGAAAATGGCATCATTTGCATTAGAGAAAGAGGTTTGACATGGTTTCAATACCTATAAAAAAAATGATCGGTTAACTACTTGGACAAACTTTGTGAAGCAAGTTGAAATGTGTTTTGAGCCCTTTGAATTTGATGATTTTGAAGGGAGATTAGCTAAATTGACATAAACAATCCATGTCAATACATATCAGGCTGAGTTTAAAGCAATTCTTAATCATGTTTCTAACCTATTTGATAAGTTTTTGAAAAATTGCTACATTTCTAGTCTTCAACTAATTTTGCATGCAAAGGTCATAGCAATTAGGGCAAAAACACTTTTATAGGCCATGAGCTTATCTAAACTGCATGAATCCAAAATCAATGTATTAACATTTAATCATTCTTCTTATTCTAAATCGTACCCTTATAATAATACCACTCGTTTATTTCTTTCTAAACATTTGTTTCTAACCTTAAAACCTTGATTTCTTTCTAAACCTAGTAAACTTACTGTATCATCTTTATCTAACCTTACCACATTTACATCTTCAACTATTGCTACCAATAAGAAAATATTACCTATTAAGAAAATGTCTCTAATTAAGTTAGTAATAAGAAGAGAAAAAAGGGCTTTGTTATAATTGGGATGAGAAATTTTATAAAGGGCACGTGTATAAAGAAAAATCCATATTAATGATACAACCTAATGAATTTGAAGATAGTGTTAATGAGGAATATGAGAATGAAGAGTTTGATGAAGAATTTCAATAAGAAATACTTGATTCACTTGAAAATGATCAAGTTGAAATTAGTCATCATGATTTATCTAGAATTGTTGCTCCTAAAACTTTAAGGTTGTAATGAAAAATTCATGGTTGTTGTATGTCTATCTTAGTAGACTCGAGTAGTATCTATAATTTTATTTATGCTCATATCGCTAAATAGTTGCATTTGCCTATTGTATCAACTTCTCAATTTCTAATTATGATTAGCAATGGAGATAAACTATTTTGTAAGGGACTGTCTTAGCAAATTCCTCTTATGATACAAGGAATTGAGTTTCGAGTGGATTTCTATGTATTGTTAATACAAGGAACTAAACTTATATCAGGGATTCAATGATTGACTACATTAGTCCATTATTAATGGATTACACCAAACTTATAGTGGCCTTCACCATAAATAATAAATTAGTGCAGTTGCAAGGTACTAAGGAAGTTGCTTTTAAAGTAATAGAGAGTTCTAAACTACATAAACTCATCCTTCATGATAGTTTTGCTTGTTGTTTTAGTCTTTTAGCTCAGATGGAGGATTCATCTATTGGTAATGCCTACATTAAAAGAAACGGACCCTTTGTTGGGTAGATTCTGAAATGCTTTCATAACTCCATCATCATTCACTTCGTCATGTGTAACATTACATCCATTTGAAAGACAAGAGAAAGACAATGAATGCTTGTCTATATAGATACCTATATTTTCAAAATAATGAAATTGAGAAGTTGGTAAAGGAGATGTCAGATTCAAGAGTTATCTACCCTAGTATAAATCCATCCTCTCCTTGGTATTATTGATGAAGAAAAAGGATGGATTATGGAGGTTTTGTATGAATTACATGGCACTTAATCAAGCTACTATTCATAACAAGTTTCCAATACCTACCATTGATGAATTGCTAGATGAATTAGGAGGTACTAAACTTTTTTCTAATATGGATCTTAGAGCAGGATACTATCAAATCAAGATGTATCCTTAGGAAATTCACAAGATAGCATTTAGAAATCATGAAGGCCATTATGAGTTTGTGGCTATACCATTTGGATTATCAAATGCTCCTTCAACTTTTCAAGCTATTATGAACTCAATTTTTTTTTACCTTATTTAGGTAAGTTCATCATTGTATTTTTGGATGATATATTAGTGCATAGTCATAAGATAGAGGAGCACTATATACATTTGGAGTTAGCCTTAGAATGCTTGAGAAAGCACACATTTTTCTTTAGGAAAGCTAAATACTCTTTTGGTCAATCTAGCATTAACTATTTAGGCCATATTGTGTTGGTTATGGGCATAAGTATCGATCTATAGAAGATTGAAGCTGTTGTAAATTGGCCATAACCTATTAATGTGAAGCAATTAAGGGGATTCTTAGGGTTAATAAGATATTACAAGTGTTTTTTTCAAACATTATTCAACTATAACTTTTCCTCTTGTAATTTATTAAAGAAAGATTCTTATGAGTGGACTTTAGTAGCAATTGAAGCTTTCCATCAACTAAAGGAAAAGCTATTAACAGCTTTTGTTTTATCCTTATCAAATTTTTCCAAGACTTTTTTTGTTCAAACAGTAGCTTCCAGTTTAGGTGTTGGAGCTATGTTACACTAAGATTCTTACCTAATTGCTTTTTATAGCATGAATTTTTGCCTACAACTATAGAATGCTAGTGCTTATGTTTAAGATAGTGACAATAGTTGAATTAGTCAAGAAGTGGAGATAGTACTTATTAGGCAGGCACTTTATTGTTAAGACTTATGAGAAAAGTCTTAACAATATTATGACTTAGACAATTCAAACCACTGAACAACAACAATACTTAGTTAAGTTGTTGAGTTTTGATTATAAGGTACAAGACAAGCTAGGGTTTATGAATAAGGCTACAAGAGCATTATCTAGATAGATTGCAGAGTTGCATTTTCATGCTTTATCTTTTCTTTCTTTTGATTTCATTACAATATTTAAGAAGGAATTTGATACTAATGAGAGTTAGAAATAGTTGCGTGAGAAATGCTTATAAGGACAACCACTATAATGGTCATTCACTTGTAAGAATAATTTATTGTACTTGGGAGACAAACTCTTTATTCCCACATTATCTACAACTACCAATATTCTCATTATAGAATTTCATGTAACTCCTATGAGAGGTCATGAGGGTGCATTGAAGACATTCAAGAGATTGAGCTCTATATTCTTTTGGAAAGAAATGAGGAAATAGGTTGAAATGTTTGTTCCGAATTATCATATTTACCAGTAGATAAACTATTTAGTTCTTCACATGTAAGCCTGCTTCAACCTCTACCCATTCCTGCAAATGTATTTGAGGATGTATCTATGGATTTTACTACAGGATTGCCTAAATCTTGGGGGTATTTAGTCATCTTAGTAGTTATGGATAAATTGACTAAATAATATCACTTTGCCCTACTTTATTCTTCTTATATAGTAGCTCAGGTGGCTAAAGTTTTTATAGACATGGTGGTTAAGTTACATGGGATTCCTAGATCTATAATCTCTGATAGAGACAAAATATTAACAAGTATGTTTTGCGAGAGTTATTTAAACTCAATTGTACTGCTCTTCAGATGGGCTTTGCCAACCATCTATGGATAGATGATCAATTATAGTTAGTTAACAAATGCTTGGAACAATTTCTTAGATAGTTTGTTACGGATTACCTTACTAAGTGGACAAAAGGCCCAACAAAGTATGAAGGAATTAGTTGACAAGCATAAGACAAAGAAGGAGTTGCAAGTGGTTGATTTAGCCTTTGTCACCTTCAGTCTTATAAGTAAACCACAGTAGCCAATAGCCTTTCTTACAAGCTTGCTAGGCACTATTTTAGCCCTTTTAAGGTGATTAAAAGGTTATGGCTAGTAGCCTATAAATTGGAGTTGCCTTAGGATTAAAAAATTCACCCTGTATTTCATATTTTGGTGCTTCAGAAAGCTATTGGGCAACTTATGATTCATATACCATTACCTTCTGAATCACATGGAAATTTTCCTACTATGAAACCTCTCACTATTTTGGATATGGACTATTTTGCTACCGAGACAATCTACATGCTAGGTTTATGTTTAGTGGGAGTCTCTACCTATGGAGCATGCTACATAGGTTGATGTTAAGGAATTGCTATGGGATTTTCCTCATTTCAACCTTAGGAACAAGGTCGTTTTTCCTAAAGGGGAGGAATCTGATATGAATAATATAGTCAAATTACAAAGGCTTACAAAGACGTAGAAAATACCTAAGCATCTAGAAGATTACATGTAACAAATCGTGATATATCTACTAGAAATAATAAGCACTTGTTTACAAAAGACTAGTATATTGTACTATGACATAAAAAGAAAAGAAAGAATAAAAAGGGGATCTAACCTTTAACTTGTATATGTAAACCTTGTAAATTTTAGTAATGCCTGGAGTTAAGCCCGGATGGTCTTAATATTTCCTAGAATTGACAAGATAAATATTTAAAAGTCGCCTAATAAAATTGAACCTGTAATCATAGAACCTATGGAAGCCTTTTTAATTTGCTTTTTTGAAGAGATGTTTGCTGCATGAAAAGACCATGTTAAGCCACATCAAATTACCAAATAAGGGCTAGAAACTCACTCACTAAGGAACCCTTAAACTGTAGGATAAAAGGATTACCATTTATAGTAAAGGCTAGTGTGTAGGAAATGAAATGTGATACCATAGAACCCTAATCTAAACCCTCCATGGCAGGTCAAACATCAACTTTTCAAACCTCTCATGGTAGAAAATTAAAGTTACATGAACCCCCAACAAGCCTTTACACACCTACTTATAAGTTCAAAAGAAAAAGCCACCTATCCTCCACTTGTTTCCACCTTACCAACACCACTAAGCCTCCATCTTCACCACCCTCTTTCTACTATCTTTGGGAGCTCAAAAAAGCCACCAAACCATAGCCACCTCATGACACCATAGCATCTACAAATTGCCACCCAACACAACTTTCCAAACTACTACATTCATGCCCCTAACTAACACATCATGTTACCTCCATCACAAGCTTCCAACCGATACCATCCAGGCTACCTCAAGGAGCAATCAAGAGGAGCTTTTGGGGCTAGCTAAGCAACATCCTAAGAGCACTAAGTGAGGACCAAAACCAAGGGCAAGTAAGAGTTAAAGAAGCTTCATCACCACCTTTTAGCAAGCCCTCATTCTTTAGTTGGTACCATATATTTTAGTTTCTTCATGTAATAGTTTATACTTAAGAAAGTCTTAGGCTTTGTTGTGTTAGGAGCTAAAATGAGAAATGTAACCATGTATATATCTATTCTTTGTGTTCATTCTAGAAAATTTGTAGAAGTGAGCCTTGAAAGATTCTTCCATGTATAGTATAGACATTTGAATCTATGTCTTAGTAGTAAGGTTATGAGCTTGTAACTCAAAAGGTGATAAAAATAAAACCCCATCAAACATGTGAAAGCTTGCTGAACATGAGTAAAAGTTCTATTTTCAAGTTTTGTTAGTCCATACCTTATTGTTTTAGCTAAAAATTGCCCCTCTAAACCTCTTTAGTATGTATATAAGTTGTTTAAGCAAAAATCTTATGAAGGAAGCTTAATAAGATCTTTAAAAATCTAACCACATCTTAATCCTCACTTATAATAATGTTTTAGATATGATTTGGGTGATTTAAAGCTCAACCAAGTGGTATAACTATCGTACTAAAACATTAGAAGGTAAAATTAAGTCAAAAACTTGTTACAAGCTCAAAACCAACCCAAACAAGCCCCAAAAACAGCTTAGATAGAATTGAACCCAACATGAAAAATAATTTAGAAATTTGTTTGAATAATTTTTATACTCGAACAAGTAAGCTAAGCCTAGGCCATCGGTCCTAAATGGCCAAAATGGGTCAAAAACTACAAAACGGGTTGAAAACTACAAAATGGGTCAAATCGATAAAACTTTGAACCAAAGGAGCTAAGAGACTAACATTGCTAGATTTTGTGAATAAAATTTAAGGCTTAACTTGACAATTCAAAACACCCAAAAGAATAAATAAGAAATCCTAACCTAAGAAACCTTAACAATAACGCCTAAAAGCTCAATCAAGAAACATTAAGAGTAAAAGACTAAAGTTGGACCAATAATTAAACATAGACCCATAAAGAATTAATCTTAAATACACCCTAGCACCTAAATAAGAATTTAGAACCCATTAGAAATTGGAAAAATATAAATTAAGAAGAGGTTCATAACTTTTTGGACTTGTATCCAAAGTTAAAGTTATGATTTGCCAAAACAGACCACACCACAATAATCTACATACAATAATGATAGAAAATGACTATAAGAATGCAAAAAGTCAGAGTTAAAATGAAAAAGTTATGACAAAAACAAGTTTAAGTCCAAATTAGAGATTATGGCAAAAATAGTTAGCTTAGTAGGAAATTTCCATTTTCTTATTCGTATACCTTCATGATTATTTCAAGTGATCCTGACATTGATCTGAACCTGCTTGCAAACTATTACGACTCGTAATTCATTATGGCCGAGTGAGTATTTCAATGACTATTATGCTTGTATTTGTTTGTAAAATAACTACACTAAAATTTAAATGATAATTAGTATGCTTAGGGACTTGGGAATTTGCATATGTGTGACATTTAGTGCTTATTGTGTTAAGACACCCTAATATAAGACAATGAACTAGTCATATAGTTACTTTAGTATAACTTACGATTGTCTGATGATAATGAGTGGTCACTAAAATAAAACGGATCTAATGATTTTCAACCTTAACTAAATGGGATCATATATGGCATGACTTGCATCGTTTATATGTTAGCTATCACATCATGCGTATGGGATAGAGGGGTCTTGTAGGGGTCCTAATTATTATATTTGAGTTTGGTACAGTGTACACTGTGCATATGTACAACATAGGCTTACCCTAACTTGCAGGCTTACTAGGCGCTGAAGACACCTAGGCGCTGGAGACACCAATCACATAGAAATGGGCTAAGTCCTAGAGTCCACCGCTTAGGGGTGAGCAAATTACATGTGTTACTTATATTAACACTCTGGGTTTAGGCTTAAGAACTTGAATTTAATAATATAGGAAATTGCAAGAGAAGAAAAAATAAAGTGAATACGAGACAAGTGTGTTTACTAGCTGAGGGTAGTTAGAACCCGAGTTTGATGGTTTAAGTAACTCTAACCTTAGCTTTGAGGGCGAAATCCCAAGCTATATGCAATTATCAATTCAGCTATATATATTTGCTTAAGCATATGGTTGTTTACATTCATATAGTTGTGTAATTTAATCATTTGTTTACTGCGTGAAAGGTGTAGTAGAAGGGAATACTCACTAAGTAAGTTGTAAACTTATACCCACTTAGTCTTTTAATGTAGGATGATCTATAGCTCGTATCAAGGCTTACTATGCTTGAGGTCAGTATTGGGAGCTAGGATGTGAGAGATAAGGAAGAGTGATTGAGGGAATTTTCATTATTCTTCTTAGTATAAACTCTTTTGAGAATATTTTATTGTAATAAGTAATGTTTAGCTATACTCCCTAAGATCTTTTCTTGTAAATTGTGTCATACTTGCTCTATTTTTGGTAGGTTGATATTCTTACTTATGTTTACTCTAACTTATGATTATTTAGTTGTGTTATTTAATTAAATATTGAATAGTTTTGATCTACTTAAGAATGTATACCTAAGAAGCTACCCGGTATTGGAAGACACTGTATATATCGTGTTGAGGGTTTTGGATTAGTTGTAAGGCTAATCTAAGGCAATTGAGATGGTATAAAGCGGGCTACCACAACTAAGATATCTCTTAGAGCGTGATAGTATATCTGTGTTTGGCTAGGATCATTCTAGAGCTTGAATACCAAAAATCTCAATTCCTCTCTGTTGCCATTCAAAACCTTCATTATCAAAACAAGCCCTAGTTAGAAAACGTAACAATAGTCAAGAAACTATTATCAGTTAATAGATCTCACCATTAGGAATTTATCTGTGATTGCTTTCCACTTTTGATCACAAATTCATTGTAGAAGAGCAACCCTAGTTTAGTAATGAAAGAAACTTCAAACAGAAGAGAGAAAAGGATATTATCTTTCGAGTTTTTTTAATAGAACATTTAAGAAGAGGTTCTATTAGGGTTAGTTGGAGAGTTGCACATATTGCTCCAATAATTATTGTTTGGTTAGAGGAGATAGTAGTAAGTGAGAGGGCTAAGCTTCGCTATATAAGCCTATTATATTATCTCTCATCTATCCATTATTTACATCTTGAAACGGTCTTTTTCAAGATTGTAGTATTGTTCCATTTTGACCTCAATATTTTGGTCGAATTAAAGTCCTAATATCTTTACATCACTATGCACTTCGGTACAATAATAAAATGAATAACCAAGTATTTCTTTAATTCCATAGTCTAACTCTTAGCCATATTTATAAATAGGTTCTTCGTATCCAATTAGATTATTATAGCTAACTAATTTTTGAAATCTTTTTGCCATAGTACACAAAATTATTAAATCTTTTCTAGGAACTTATAGCGGAGACTCCAACATATTTACTTCCTAATACATGCATCACATGGTTATACATAATTGTAAGTATATGTATAATAACCTAACTTATTCGAAATATAAGCATAATGTTGTTGTGCATAATTGTGAGTTTATACCATAATAGGCTAATTTATTGGTTCTACAATAAGAAATCCAATATATATGTGTGTAAATAAATAATTATTTATTTATTCTATGTATATTTATACATATATATATTAGTGTGAAAAACATCTAAATGAAAAATCAAAATATCAAGGTTTTTATTGCTTATACAACATGTCTACTAAGTAGTTCTATTTCATCGTTACCATTAGTTATCAAAATTAGTCCTTCAACTTTCGAAGAACCTCAATTTCGGTTATCGATTTATGCCCACGAATAATATTTTTATGTAAATTTCATATGCATTACGAAATGCCAAAGAATTTTATATTCCTTATAATATTTCTTTGACCAATTGATTTTAAAATTTAGTATGTAGCAAATGGCTCCCTATGATTAGGTTTCCTTCTTAATATGAAATATTAACTAATGCTCAGGGTATTAACAGCAAAAGAAGAAATTTTTTTTATAGATATCTATATAGTTGTGCTTTTTTCATTAAAAAGAAAATTGTATAATCAGTCTTGAAAAGGGCAGGACATGCTCTCTTATTTAGGTCCATTAACTAATATCGTAGGTCATCTGTTAATGGGATACATAATATTTATTACCTCGATGTTATAATAATATGTATAATGAACACATGATAAGAAATTGTATAATAAATTACTAATTATTATAATCACTATTAACACGTCCACTGCAATGTAAATTAACTACGTGTAGCTGATCAAATTAAACACATGTCCCAAATTTCACTCATCCGCTTAAAACTAAATGTTTTACGAGGAAGATGTCCATAAAATTATCTGTTATCTAGTTACGCAGCACATACAATCTTCTCTTTTTATTGAATAGAGCAATCACATTTGATTGAATTACTCAAATCGTTTTTCTTGGGTTAAACAAACAAATATTGTTAAGATTATTATAGTCTAATGGCATTAATATCAGTTTCCCAACAAGATTAATTAGGTCCAAATCTCCTCTCCCCTAAGTTATACATGTAATTATATTGGCAAAAATAATAATAATAGTAAAATAAATATTAAGTCTTAATCAAAAGATACTAAGACTAGAAAAAGAGAACTTTTGGAATGCAGATACTTTTGGCGGTCAACTTATATATTGACATGTGTTGGTTTAAAAAAAAGAAGTTGTATAATTGTATATATAAGAGAAAATGTATTATTTACCATTTGTAATTAAATGGCATAAACAGTTATCTCTCAATAAAATAAACCAAATTTAATTTCCCTATCCTCCATAGTTCTTGTAATAATATTTAGAAAAATATAGAAAGAACCTTTACATATACCTAATTTGTTCCTAATTTTGACAATGAAAAACAAAGAAAAAGTTATTTCTAAAATATGATACTTGTATACTTTGGAAAACGTTAATCCCAAAAAATGGTTCTATAGTACAATACCAAGTCAATCTTTCATATTACTATATAAATTTATGAAGTCATTTTATTTTCATATTTGATCCGTATTGTCCGATGAAATATAAACAAAGTCAAGAAAATCATCAAATTAAATGACGAGTAGGCTAAGAAAAATCTTACAAGTATATATTTACGTAAAATATTAATTTAACATTGTAGTAGAGGAAAAACTTTTCGATGTTAATTTTCAATGGATATAAGTATAATATTTCAAAAATTCAAGGTCTTGTAATTTTATAAGTTTTCAAGAGTTGCACTGTACTCTAGTTTGTCTTATTAGTTGAATTATATATTTAGACACTATATATATATATATATATATATATATTTAGAAGTAGTTATAGTAAATTAATCCAAAATCTTTCTCTATGTTATTCGTCAACCCAAGTGAGGAAAAGGAAATAGATAGTGTAGGGTTAAAGAAGCATGAAGGAGAAAAGATGTATGAGAAAAAAAAAATTTCCTTATGGGGATGGACAATTGACCAAGGGAAGGCCAATAAGAAAGTAATGTCGTTTTTAAAAAAGGGAGAGGGAAAAGTTGGGAGTGGAAAGGTCTAATGGAAAAGTAACTATGAGCACATTACAAGATTTTTGTATTGTCTCAAGATTTAGGATATAATAATCCGCCTCGTATCTATGGTTAATACAGACACACTAAGTTAAGAACCTACTATAATCTAGAATAAATACAACATACCTACCAAACACACATTAATAATGGATAATGCCACAATAGGGTCATCTATCCTTTATACTCATAATCTCCACTAATAATAGCTAGTGACTCAAGTAAGTCCACAACAACAAACTAGAGAACAAAAACTACTATCGTCTAATCATGTATCTCTATGAAAGAAGATAGATGTTGTCCCCCAAAATCAATGTACACCTTAGAGCCCTCATCTTCAAAATAATCATTGTTATCACTTGGTGCCTGAAAAGTGAGTAAAAGAATGAACAACAACTTATTATATAGTTACAACAAACACATGCAAATGCCAATCATTAAATACATGCATTGAATATGCTCCAAATGCATCATTACAACCTGTTAATAATCTTCAATTTTAGTACCTCAATGCAACATAGTCTTAGCATCCTAAAACTTGGGATACACCATGATCCCAATTACAATACATATACAAAAAGTATACATAGTGTTGGCAATCCAATCACCCCAAAACCAACTAGTTGAGTTGTCTAAGTTCACCATTGGACTAACCATTAGGTCAAAGATCAACTATATCCATCCTTGTAGACATCCCATAACACCTGTATAACCCAATAACATCCTCTCAATATCCTAATCATAACATTAGTAGTAACCTTGATCAGCAACTCATTGACCTTATTAGCATCTAATCTATCACATCTTTAAATACTTTACTTGGGACACTATAACTTACTAATCATTGGTGCCTATCTAATCATTTGAAGCCCCATATTTCTTAGCCTTAGCCAAGTACAACCAAGAAGTTTGTCTATTGTTCCTCTTTAATTAAGTTTATTAACTAAGCTAGCCTAACACATATAAGGATTCAACCATGTAAGTACATAATTGGAAGTAGTTTGTCAACACTATAATTCCTTGAATCTTAAATCTTGAGTCGAAGTCATGAATGCAAATTATTTAGTATTATAAGAAAATTTATCTTGAAGTCTTGTTTATAACTTTTAAGCCTAATTAAGTTTTTTTATTGTTCTACCTCTTATTTCATTACCTCGTAATAACCAATTTCTCTTAATATAGCCCTAGCTCATGTTCTTCATAAGGTTCTTAAAAGGATTTACTAAAAAATATTGTCACTTCTTAAAGCGGTAAAGTCATAATAGTTCCACTGTATAAACCATTCTAGGATAAAAGTTGATCTTACAGCCGCTATCTTAGACTTGATTTACATAAGGCATCCATGACTAATCTGCTTTGAAATAAACAGTTCATAAATTAAATAAATTATTTACCTAAGAAAGTATGGAAATATATACATACACTAAGATTCAAGTATTATAAATAATATTTATAAGGTTTTGTTGTCCTATACTTCCTAAGTAATACATTATTTGAAAAAAAAAAATATTCTAAATAAAAGTTAAAACCTTAAAGATATATCTGTGCTTCAGATGTATTTTCTCACTCCCTAGGATCTAGTAAAGCTTCAGCGTAATTGTAAGCTGCTTTCTAACTAACACTTACAACAACGTCTATAGAGATGTGAGCAACCATAACTTAGTAAATTAAGACAGAGACTTAAAATCATACAGCAAACATAAACAAGATTATCAACCAAATTATTATATATAATTCATGTTCAGGTAAATGTTATTGTACGACGTTATCTAGCCTGTCTTGAGATTAGAGAAGTTGTACTTGCTCTAATCTGAGTTGAGGAGCTTTCGTTATTGCAATAGCTTACGACCAAACCTAGGCTTGTATAATAGAAACATCGCTCCTCCTGCGACTACTTTTGAACCATTAACTTCACCCTTGCTATAACCTTCTTACCTATCACTTAGTTCAATTAAGGATAAGGGATCAATTATGCTATCCATTGCAATCCCTTTCGAAGGGGTTGATATTTGATCTAAGAATCCTAATGTTCCCTTAATAGGTTGCTATGCAGATCTAATTTAGATTTATGAGTCAAATATTTAGTTAAATTTAGTGTAAGGTATTCAATCATTTCAAATAAATTATACAAATGTAAGTCAGAGTAGCACATCAAAATTATTTCATTAGTTCAAAATAAACACATGCGCATGGTTAACTATCTAACAAGCATAATTAAGTATGGTTTCAAGCCTCCGAGTACTACAATTTAATACTTTGAAATACAGCAGCGTATTAATCCTAACTTACTTGGATTCCACGCTCACTTGCTCGCTTGAAGTGTGACTTATACCGACTATCACCAAAAATCCTTATAATACAAATATTATTTCAATTTTCCATATAACAGCTATAGATTGGTTTTATCCTACAATGCCTATTGTTATCTTTGGTTTAGGATTTAATATACCAAATTATCTAGGTTTTCATGTCTTTTACAATTGTTCTTTAATTAGGTTAAGTTCTGATTTAGTTTTCGTATCAATTTTTAATTTAGGTTCTAAATAAGTTTTAACTACAAGTATTATATGTAAATCTTAAAATTATGTTTCGAACCTAAATGTGAGATTAATCACATTAAGCTCAAGTATTCTAAGTATTACTTTTGGGTCCTTAATTAGTACTCCAGTCTACTTAGTACATTCTAATACTTATTTATGTATCAAATTTACTCCCGATGTGAGAAAATTTTATATTTTCTATATGATTGCTCTAATTTTAAGTTTCCTACCAAATTTTATATGTATTCCTATTATTATTATAATAGCAATTTTAACCTAATTTTTTCACACTCACTGATTTCTTATAGTTACATATTATACGTTATCATTTAATTTGTACATAATATACATATATAATATTTCTATCATTTCAAATATCATCTCCTAATATCAACTAACATCTCAAAATATTTAAATTCATCACAAATCAGATTTTGCACTTAATTACCCTAAATTACAAACTTAACTTAAAATATACCATTTTTACTTATTATATATTCACTACATAATATCCTAATAATTACATCTAATACCCTAAATGCTACATAAAGCGTACTCTATCAGATTTCAACATCTTAAAATATATAATTATATACTAAATCAGTAATTACCCATTTAATAATTTAATTAACCTTAAATTACCCATTTTAAGGCTTAAAAATTATATAAGAATTTTGAAAAAGGGCTTTATAGCATTGCTCTATAACTTCTAAATAGTCTACAAAAAAATTTTCAATAAAAAAATACACTCCTAAACCTATTTATTTCTAATTCAAACAAAACTCGGGTTTATTTGGTTTCTTAAGTACCTTATATCTATGATGTAATTAAACATAATCACTATTTTTTTCTCTAAATCTACATACAATAAAACATCAGAATAATAAATTTCATAATTTTCTAGATATAATTAATAATTTTAATAATTTTTACAAAATCAGTTGGAAAATTGGACTCACTTGTTTCTTGGGCTTTCAACCACCAACGCTGATTGAAGGTTGGTCGACTGATCTAGACGGTCAATTTGGATTGAGGTTGTGGTGGTGATTCGGTTTCAAGTGGTGTCAGTGTGTAGGTTTGGCCTAATTACTCCTACTGCATAAATTTTGTAAATTTTTGTAAAACCCCTAATCCTCTCTCAATTTTGGTGCTCTCTAATTTTCTAAGGTTTCAAATTAACCAAATGAGCCTCTATAAAAATTTTGCTATTTATAGAGCTCTAAAATAATTTTGGTGCATTAATTAGACAAGATAATTACCTTATTCACTTCCATTTTGTCTTTTCAAGTGTATTAATCTAATTGTCTAATTTTTTTTCTTCCTTCCCTTAGTTGCTAAAACCCAATTTTGGATTGTTCTCTACTTCTCTAATTTTTTTTTTCTTAATTTTCCTTGATGATTTTATAATTTTCTTTAATTATTTGGCTATTTTATAGTAATTTTCAAGTGTTTTAGGTGATTTCATATATTTTTACTATGATTTTTATTATGTATATAATTTATCTCTAGTGATTTATTATTTATCAGAATGCATTTTATACATTTTCGATAAGCAACAGGTAATATATTTAAAATTTGAAAATTTTATATTATATTATTTTATTACTTATTTTCTTAAATTCAAACTTACAAGGTTACTTTTATTAGTATTTCTAGCTTTGTTTTATAATTTAGGTTCAATCAGATCCTTTAATCGATCGTTCTAAACTTTATGTACTAAGTTCAATCCTATAATTACAGAGCTTATATTTGGAGTTTACAAATATAAAGTAGTTAGAATAAAGGAATTTATACTTTTAGGTAGTGTTTGGTTGCGTAATTTTTATGGTATTAAACTAAATAAAAAATTTTGTTCTATGTTTAGTTTATAAATTTATTTAGTGATTAAACAAAACTTGGGTTAATAGATTGGACAAAAGGTCTAAATTTTATCTTATATATACTATAGTACAAAAATAAAACTCACTCAATAAAAACAAAAAATATTTTGCATCTTCAAAAATATACCTCCATATAAAAATATTGAATTAATTAATATTATTTTTATTAAATAATTACAAAAAATTATTTAATTTATAATATAAATAATTAATTTTTTAATATAAATTTTGTATTTAGTATTGCGCAAACTATATATGGTAAACTAAGCTTATATTGTCCAATCCTCTTTGTCCTATCTAGTTTTTTTTTTTTTTTTTTCTATCTAATTCTTATAACCAAATGCTACCATAGTATTAAAGGATACTTAAGTAGTAGAAGATGTTAAAGTGAGTACAATATAGTTGAACACATAGATTGTAAACCCCAAAATTTCTTGACCTAACTTCTGAAGTAGACTTAAGCATATTAAATAATTTAAGAGTTGATAAGGTTAATAAAAGTGAAAACCCTAAAATAACTAGTCAATCACGTATAAAAGTTTTCTACCCTAAACATATATAAATACTAAAGATTTCATCCGAAAGTGATAAAAACCCTAAAACTGTAACCTTAAAGATATACGAGCACTAATTTATCATAATTTACCCAAAAATCCTAATTGATAATATAACCTTCGTATTTTGTCAAATCATTAGTGAAAGATTAGAGATAACTTTCAATTATGCATACATATTATAATCCTTAAGTAATCCTTTAAAAATTAAGATATTATATCACAAATCACATTCATCTTTCAAGTATATAATTAGGATAGTATTACATAGAGTTAGGTTTAGTTTATGCTTAGGTTACATATAGTAAACCTTAATACCCTAATTGATACTTTTCATACTAGTTATACTAAGTAGCCTACCGAATGATGTATATAGGATATAAATACCTAAAGTAAGATCTCATCATCTATTTTTACTAATCAATTTACCAAATGTCTTATTTTCTTAATTTTTCTCATAATTTTCCTTAATTACTACATGATGTATACTAAATGACATATACTTTTAGAAAGTTGACCAAGTCAATATATAGAAAAGTCAACAAAATGTCACTTTTACTTTAGAAAATATCCATTCCTTCTAATGATTTCTTTTATTTTCTTTTCTTTTAGCTTTTTTCTTCCCTTCCACTCCTTTTTCCTTCTAGACCCCACTTTCTTCTTCTTTTCAAACATAAGGTAAAAATAAAAGATAAAAAATCAAGCCCCTTACCCTACCTCCATAGCCATGACCTTCCCTTTCCCTTTCACTTTCCTAATTTTTCTAAAGTTTTATCCATATTTCAAGAGCAAACTAAGGTATGTTATTATGTATTCCTTTATATTATTTACTAGTTAGATGAAGAGGTAGGTTAGTTTGAGTAGTCTAGGTGTTGTGTACATCTATCTTAAAGAAGGCTTAAAGCTTCAATCTTTATGTGTAGAAGAGTAGGAATCTTTATAAAATGGAATAAGATGCATATATATATGTCTTTAAGTATGTGTACATAAAGGTATACTAGAGAAATACAAGTATAAAGACCTTTGTACATAAGTATTCATTATGTACATAACCTAAATTAAGACATATGCTAACTATACATACCTATACCATGCTAAATACACCCTAAAAACATAAAAAGAATGAAATTAGAGAAGCTTTCTTAAGAGGAATTTTAGGCATACGAAAATACATATAAAAATATGTATGTCACCATATGTATATACGAGTATATATACGAGTATAAATACGGTATAAGTTTAAGAAGATGTATGAGTATACTAGTATACATATAAGTAGAGTAAAGGTATAAGTATACACTTAACATATGTTTAAGTGTACATAATACACTTAGGCATGAGGTAAGGCACATGTAAGTAAAGGATGATGTAAACAATAATGTAATTACATATAAGCCATGACACAAGCTATGACACAAGCAAATGATGACATAAGCGATGACATAAGCATAAGTTTATAAAATAAGAAATAAGAAGAGTACATAAGAATTAGGTACATGAATTAATAAACCCTAATACACTTCCTAAATTGGATTAAACTTAATTAAGTACAAGAATTAGTAATATCAAGGTAAAATTCTCTAAGTGTAAGGATTTGAGGGCTAACTAAATCATTAAGTACGAACATAGGATATAAATATAAGCAATAAGAATAATTAAGCTTCAATAGTTAGAATTTCCATAAATTTAGTCCATATCATAAAATACAAGTCTTAACGTCCAAAACGAATATCACCATGTGAACGCGCATCCGAAAATGATGAAAAATGACTATAAATTCATAAATATCGGAAATAGAACGAAAAAGTTATATACGATTAGTGATAAAGTTTAACCGAATAAAAATTAATAGTAATCTAAGTAGAATAAGGTAAATAGATATTTAGAATTATTAGTTAATTCAATTACTTAATAGTGTTATTGTATTGTAATGATCAGATGATCTTGAGATAGGCGAGGATCTCTCTATTGATTATTACGACTAAAGCAAGTTGTCATGGCCGAGCGAGTATTTACAATGATTCCATGCTTGTATGTGGTTGTAGATAGTAGACCTAAATGTTATTGTTAATTAACTATTGTATGGGGTAGGAAAATGCTTATATACGTTATTACATACTGAGTTGTGAATTTACTTTAAGTACAAATAATACTTTGTTTGTTGCATGATAATATAGAAAATGATTGTCTATACTATTGAATGGTCACATCATAATTGGACTTAATTATATTCAGCTCATAAGAAGAAACCGATACATGCATCAACATGCATTGCATAGACAAAATTATGGCTATCACATTACACGTAGGTAAAGAGAGACCATTCGGGAGTTGTTATTATTAATTTATTGGTTCTATATGATGCATTCATATAAGATGACCTTACCTTGGCTCGTGGGAATACTAGACGTTGGAGGCATCAACCGTCTGGCTAAGGATCGAGTCTACAAGCCTCCGTTTAGGGGTGAGTATGGACTGTGGGGGCCCACTCACGATTATACTAGAATTTGATTTTTATAAAAATAAAAGACTTGTTTGATTTAAGTATGGAACATGGAGTTTTGTAATAAAGTAAGTTCTAGTATAATACTTGGATTTGATTGGTACTGTGTATACTCCAACCCTGATTTTGGAGGACATTAAATCTGAGTTACGTATATAGACTAGTTAACGTTACGTATTATTTGGCATTCTATTTGACCACTCATTTATATACATGAATATAATGTATTTATAATTTACTTGTGATATGGCTAAAGGTTTTGCTCATTAAGTTTAGGCTTACATCCCCTTAGACTTTTGCTAGAAGATAACTTGTTCGTAGAGGCTGGTTGGGGAATGCCATAGGTTGGCTTGGGGAATTGGGCAAGAGCGAGCCATCCTGTGTATTGAGAGAAAATAGATTATGTAGACTTTTACTTATGTACTTTTGTTTTATCAGTAATACATACCTAGATGTAATAAATTATTGTATATTGTAAACTTTGTAGTTCAAATTTTATATAAATATGTTTGTATGATGATATCATATGGATTTGTATGTAATTAGGAAACTAGTAGTTGTAGAACCTTATATATTGTGTGAAGAGTTTTATATATTGTGTGAAGAGTTCATGATTGGAAGGGTACCAAATCAGGGGTTTTTCGTACAGTATACGGCATTTACTACGACTAAGCCATCCTCAGTTTATAATATAGATTTAGTATAAATAAGGGTTGAATAAGTAGTTTAAGCATAAATAAAATTAAAAATGTTATTAGGTTAGTTAAAATACTTTTGAGAATAAGAAATAAGTGAAAAAGAGTCAAAATACAAAAATTTGTGAAAAGGATCTCAAGCATGTGAAAAGGTTCAAATCATTTTAGAAATACAAGACAAGATCTTTTTTTAGCAAGGCATGCTTAAAACTAGAAAGAGTCCAAACCTTTTTATTAAAAACTGAGTAGAACAAGACTTTTTTTATCATGGATTCTCAAAACCCTTTCTAAAAGAGTATGAACTTTTTTTTTTTTTTTGTTAAGACTATGAAATCTACATATTTACACTGATGACACTTATCAAACTCCTTTCTTATTCCTTACCCAAAAACACAATCCTTTCTTATTTAACATTATGCCTTCTGCATCGAATTGATCAATCACAACATAAAATTCCTCCACCCAGCTACCATTTAACAAGATTATCTCCATTATCATAACCTTGAATTCTTTATCCAAATAAAATATGAATAAAAGATTAACTTAAAAATCCTTTCTTTTTTTTTTTTTTTTTTGGTAGGGCTAAAATTCAAATTGGAAATAATAAAGAGTGAAAAAAAGATGTCAAAAGAAATTGTTAAGCATTATATATTTGATAAAAATTGGATCATTTATACTTACACTAATTGGATAGTAAAATCTAAAAAGTATTATTAATTTATTTTAAATTTTCAACGAACTTTCTCACAACTTTTCTCAACATATTAATGAAAAGTCTCAAATTCAAAAGACGGTTAATGGGCGGGTTGCTTGAAGGGCCAGTGATTTTGCCTGTTATTTATGTCAATCCATTCTCCTCCTACACTTGAAATTCATTTCGAGTCGTTTACTATGATATGCTAATTATGATTTTGCGAATCATACTACCGTGACACGATTTCCTGCGATGTACATCTAAAATACATTATTGAATTAACTATGAACCGAGAACTTCGAAACTTTCATCGTTTTAATACCGATTGAATGGTTCAATAAAAAGCAAGTAAATAAAATGTGTAAAAGTTCCTTTTTTTAATTCTCTACAAGTATTCTGACACTTGTTTAACACTTTCCCTACTCAATATTTACAAGACTCAGAAGAAGTCCAACTACCTCCTGGTAGACCAAGATTTCTTTTGGTTATCTTTTTTTCGGTCTTGTTAGTGTTTTACTTATATTTACTTGAATCTTGTATTTAGTAAAAATAAAATAAAAAAATAATTTTATATATATTCTTTTTTATCTACTATTTACTTTATTTCTATTTACAAAAATAGAAACTAAAATAATCATTTTCAATACATAAAATATATTTTTTAAAACCTTTTCTCTTAAAAGTATATAAATTTTCATTTTTCAATTATGATACTCTAATCACTATCTTTATTATAATTATGAAATATAAATAAATAAAATATAAATAAGATGGTTTTCTAAACACTAAATTTTAAATAAATATAAATAAGATATATACTAGATATAGATGAAATATAAATAAGATATAGACCAAATAAAAACAATCAAAACAAGACACAAATAATATCGAAAAATTATTGCAAATTTGCTTTCTTTAAGAGGTTTGAAGAAAGAATAAAGTAGTCCCAGAAACCTATCTACTACGTGAATCCTAAAATAAAAAAAAAAAATAAATTCATTTACTTATTTTTCTTCTGTATCTTATCTCCATCTATTCTATATCCAATCTACATCAAAAATTTGACATTTGAAAAAATTTCTTATCTATATCTATTTAATAATTATGATAAAAGTAATAATTAAGTACGAGAATTAAAAAAGTGAAAATATACATACTTTTAAAAGAGATGATTTAAAAAAATATATTTTATATTAGAAAATGATATTTGAATAAATATTTTTGTAAAATGAATAAAAAAGGATAGATAAATTCAAATATATAGAGACTTATTAGTCATTTAATTTTTAAAATAGGATTTTATATGTAATTATGTTTTCATTTTTTTATGTTTTATTTTTATCAAATGCAAGTTTTAAATAGATAAACCGAACAAACCTTTATTCTTATTTGCTTTGTTGTTTAACCACTTGTTATTTACATCTAGTGTTATCCCATGCACAACTTAAAATCTATGAAATCACACCCACTTATTGTATAAACCTAGTTTACGAAAACCATATGTTTTGAGTTTTTAAATCTATATGGTTTTCTTGGCTAATAATAACAACCACATTATTATGCATGGCTTCCCCTCGTTTCATATGTATCACACATGTTTGAAGGCTCAATACACAATAACTTCCTTATCTAAAATTTTTAATCTAATTTGTAAGGATGAAGTTGGAAAAAGAACACCAGCACCCTTTACACCATGCTTGGATTGACGGAGAAAAAACGGGAGGGGAGGGAAAGAACCGAGAGGGGTTGAAATGTTCGAATTTTAGGACACTTCATTGTATGCTAAAGGAAAAAAAAAAAAAATCGGAATGAATGAATTTTATCCATCAAAAATCATCCTCAGCAAATTGGAGAGAATGGGAGAGAATTGTTTTAAAATTACTTAATTATCCTTATAACAAAAACACATCTTAAAGTTAAAGAGATTTTTTTGACATCTTAATAAAATAAACAATTATATCACTCATTTTACTCTACTTTCATTTCTTTCTCGAGCAAGAGAATCCATATTTTTTTTCTCTCCTCACTTTTTTTCCTCTAATTCTTTTCTTCCACTTTCATTCCTATCCATTCTTTCCCACTTCCCAAACATAGTGTTAATAGTAACCGGCCAACAGCATACCATGATACATGTGCTAAGAGAAATATAAATGCCATGTTTATTGTATCTAAGATGAATACTAAACCCCATATTTGTTTACTATTTAGTGATATTTTTTCAGTTTATATGGTACACTTTCAACGTAGCAATCAATACTGATACGCTTGACATATTACTATTACCTAGTATAGAAAAGATTTTGGAAAAGAAATAATCTTAAATAATTTTTCCACTTTAATTATATATAGAATATGCTCTTTCCATATTTTATTTTATCTAATGTATGTTTAAGGAGTAAATGGTAATTCTCATGATTATATTATTAGCATTAGATGATATAGACACATTTTCTACCACAAATTAAAGGAAAATATTTTAAAATTTTCTGGTACCATTCGCTACTCAAGTTTATTTTGAAACTCAATCAAGATAAAATAAATCCTTCCATGTCAAAATACTAAATTGTCAACCGAACACTACCATAGACTAAAGCCATTAGCATCTTATACGGGAAAAGGTCACACAAGAGATAACAGCACACGAAATATTCGTGATAATAATTAATAAGAAACAAAAATCATGAATAAAATGAAATGTAAGTTTTATCATGAGGATTCTTGTAGATCTCAAGTCTATCTTTTCTGAATTTGGCAAGAAGTTGATTCGAGAGGAATGCAGGGCTCGAAAGATGGAAACATAGCGCATAGGAGGGAACAGCAACAACCTTTCTTTTCATCTGCTTCCATTTAAGACGCTGCTCCACCATCATATCACAACTAATACCAGCCACTATGGTGGAGGAGCAATAGCCAAAAGATGCTGGAATCGTAGATCATTATAAAGGGCAGTGGAAGACTAAACATCAGGAAGAAAAACTTTTCTTTTATATAAGCTGAAAAACCTTCATGAAATACAAAATAGAAGATATTTGCTTTGCTCTAGAGCTTTGAGCTATTGCCTTGCTTAAGAATGAATTATTAGCACATCACCAGCCACAAACAATATCGGCCCAATGGTTCTCAGAAATGAAAATGAAGGGAATAGGATGTTAGGTCCATTTACCCCATACAAACAGGCTGTCTCTAGTGCTAATTTCGCAATTTCTTGTCATGGGTCCATAAGATTTGAGGAATCTTAATCTTGTGTGGCTGCTCCTTGATTCAGCTCAGCAAACCTCATACCAACTCGCATAGAATGCTTTAGGAACTTCTCAGCACAACGATGCACACAAGTTTCCTCTTGCTTTTGCAATTTTTTGTGCTTAAAGGTGTCGACGCAGTCATTAAAGCATCTCTCAACCAAGGAATTGTACATCCTAAGACTGCAAGTTCAACCAAGAAAAGTCCTTTAAAGCAAGGACAAACTGAAGGGAAAGCAAGAGCATTTATCTGGCAGACCAGTGCTGAATTTGTACAAAAATGAGGACAGGCAAATCAAGTAATAAATAGATATCCTAGGACTTCTAAGAATTACAACTTGGGAACAGATGGCATGGCCTCTTCATATATGGCATAGCAAGCTGATCCAAAGATGCATTGACAATTATAATGTTAACATATACAAATCCACAACCATTAGTATTTTTGACACAACCAAAATATCAGCTTCCAAACATTCCTTTACCCCAAACTCAATCAAAATAAATTGACTATATCTTAATGTTTGTGAAGAAACTGAAACCTAATGGCAACAAAGGATCTAATTAAAAGTTACAACATAGGACATCCTTGCAACTTGAACCAACACTTCACATTATCTACAAATCATACACACTACTATTCTGAGCATGTAAAATGTAAATAAAAAATGGAAATGCTACTCATACGGCTGATGAGAGAAGGAACTTATAGAAGTGCTTGAGCCTTGAGCAATAAACATGGAGTATAAATAATGTGAGGAAATCTAAGGAGGTGCATATGTGTTGTTCCCAAAACGTCCAAAGCAACACATACGCTGCATTGGTTTTAAAGGAGAACATTTCTTTAGGCTTCACCGGAGCAGAGTCGTAAATATAATTCTGGATGATGCGACCCCAGTATATATGATATATTGTGAAGCCATATATATTATTAACCAATAGATCAAGCTATGAACGATTTCCAGCATTGTCAATCCTTGATAAAACATTCAACAAAATTTATCAACTAATTGGGTCCATCTAAGATTCAAGTTGACATTTTAGATTTTAAGTATTACTTGAAATAAACCAGAAAGATGAAAAGCAAATATATTTACAAACAATAAATCACAACACGACACCAATGCATATATCGGGACCAAGTTTTCATGTCACAAATCCATATCCTTCTGTCCCCACCAATTACACGGTAACATACAGAAGGATTTCTGATCCACAAATCAACATCAATGAAATTAAAAGACAAAGCAGTCCCAAGCTTAAAGTTGATATTTTCAATTTCACAGCGAGAGGAATTACACTAAAACACTAGAGAGCAAACGTCTTGATGAACAATAAATTATGCTGTTAATAAAAATTGTTAATTGGGGCAAAAAGCCAAACCTATCCCGAACTTGAAGCTGATCGATCATGGAAGCCATTCTAACCTTATCTTCCTCGGGAAGATTATCAAGATCTCCCAACATGCTCTTGTCCATGATGAATCCCTATGTAGTTTCCTCTCACGGTTTTTTGCTGCTTGTTTTTCTTTCCTAGTAACTCACGGTGGACTAGGGTTTATGACCTGTGCCAGTCGATCCGTTTCAAGCTTCCAATTTATACTGAAGTACGAGGAGTAAGAAACTTTATAGTTGGATCCTAGCACTTATACTACAATGCCATTTAGGGTTTTGGGCTTCCTGGGCTTGCTGCGTCTCTGGCCTTTCTTAGACAGACCGGTACGATGTTTTTTATTTGTGTAAATGTTACATTTAACTTTACTATTTTTTATAATTAATAACTAAAATTTCAAAATATCAATTTGATATATAAAATTTCCCTAATTTTAAATAAAATAATAAATTTTACGTTTAAACTTTATCCATTTTTATAATTATCTACTTAAACAAGTATTATAAATAATCTTGAAAAGTTTGTATGTAATTAAATGCAAAAATAGTAAATTTTAGACATTAAATGTGATATTCACTCTTTTTTTTTACAGAAAATCTTATATTAACTGCATAATTTTAGTCTACTAATTTAATTTTATCTACATTAAACCATGTATATTTAGAATAAAAGAAATATCCAACCTGTGTGCTCCTTTAACTTCTATTCACTACTTAAATACACAAATGAAATGGATCAAAATAATTTGTTAAACTATATTTTGAAATTAATATACAAAAAAATAATATATAGCTGAGAAAAATAAAATATAAATAAAAATATACATTCAAAGGACTTTAAGAGAGTCACGTGTTCATTTAATAGTATTATTTATGAACATTAGGGGGGAAAAAAAAAAAGGGTACAATGCACGATTATGGAAAAGGCTAGAGTTAAACATTTAATGGGAGGGGATAGCAACATAAAGATTTTTTATGCATCGGTACTTAGAAGAAAATAAAAAAATATGATTATTTGTATCAAGGACTCTGTTGGGTATTGGATAGTGGATCATACAGAGATAAAGGATTATATTGGAAATTAATTTCAAAAGCTGTTTCTTACAACTAGAGTAGAAGTGGAATGGATAAACCCCTCTACCACCAGAAATTCGGTCCACACTGGAGGACAAATAGGTGCAAATGCCAAATGGACCAATAGGGAAGGATGAAATATATTTTGCTTTAAATTTGTTGGGTTCAGGATAGGCTACAAGTTAGTTCTCTAAAACTTTCTAGAGAATGATAGGAACCTGTGTTGTTCAAGTAATTAAAAATGTTTATGAAGGCAAAGGGATGCCTAACAAGCTTAATACAACATTATTGGCCATGATCTCTAATTCATGAGAGGTGAATGAGATTATATGGTATAAACTAATTAGTTTGTGTAATATAGTTTAAAAAATAATAATAAAGATGTTGGCAGATAGGTTGAGGTCGATTCTATTATAACCCTAAAGGGAGCCTAGTAGAATTATCTAAAATTTTCATATTACTTATGCATTCATGATATAAAAATTGTCTTACAAGTCAAAAATTACAAAACTTTAAATAATCAATTGTTAGGGCTTTCGATTTTCAATTGACTAATATATTGTAAAATATAAATAATTATGAATATCCAATATTTTACAGTTTCTCGGAACCATAGAAAATCAGTATCTCCTGTCCAATAAAAGAATAGAATAGTTCAATTTTATAATTATAATGAATACTAAATTATTCCTAACTCTAAAATATATATATTTTATATATAAAATGTTTTCGTACTAGCTATATACTCTTCAATTAACCCTATCATTGTTGAATCTATTTTCTATTTGCACTTAGCACTCGAAATTCATTCCAATCCCAACTTAAATGAACTTACAAAAGAAACTATAAAGAAATGAGCAAATCACAGTTTAGTGAGTTTATTCCTTACCACTACCGTTCAAGTAAGTTATTAAACATTATTAGTATACGTGCAGGTCTATTTACACACGAATAAATGCATATACAGTGAATGGAAGCATCACATCTATAGTAATTCAAAATTATAGAAAGTGTAGATTTACGTAGTCTATACGTCAATTGTCTTCCGTAGTTACTCATACGAAGCGCCTTATCTTAACCGCATGAGACTACCTAAGGGTAGTCCTTTCAAATAATACTTGACTATTATCTTAATCGAGAAAGAAATATCAATTCAAATGATAGACCCCAATTAGAGTCATCCACTCTATCCAAGGCCCCTCAAGCATAACAAAGTGAGTTCTCTTACTATCAAAATATATCTAAGGCGCTACGGGCACAAATATGCGAGTCTTTTCACAATCAATTGGAAATACCATGTTCGCTTTGCATCAACAATAAAAATATCATTTACTAACATTATGAGCCATCCTAAAAATCATACAAAAATATATTGAAGATTAGAAAAATGTTTTCGAAAAATACTTTTTTTGAAAAATTTACAAATCTAGCACCTTCCATTAGTATATCAATTGAGTCATAGACATACAACAAATATAATCGGTTAATTTGGTTAGATATTTATATTTACCAATTTAAGAAAGTAACTATATAGATAATAACACACAAAGCAATTAGTATCTATTAACAAGTAGCATATAAATATCAAACATCAAGCAGATAGTAGATTATCAAAGCTCCTTCGTTTGGATTACTGCTCACTTTCTAAGCTTTTGTGGTTACAAAACTCGATAATTGAGTACCTAAAAGATAATAAAACTTATAAGTATTCGGAAAAGTTAGATTCCTTAGTAAACTAAATATCTATTATTGTTTATCTAATTTCCCATTATAACTCAAGTATAATATAAACATAGTTTAACTTAAATCTTTTATTTATTATTTTCGATTTATCCTAAATTTTCAATCGCATATAAATTCTTTGTTCTAACTTTGATTTTTATAATCTTATTGTTAATTTTTATCATTTTTGGATATACTTTTACGTAGTTGTGGACATTAAAATTTGTATTTTTCAATATGGGTCTAAATTGTTATAAATTTGGTTATTTTGACCCAAACAATTTTATTTATTAATTTTGAAGCTTTTTCTTATTATTTTATAATTTAATTAATTTCCAAATTTCATACTTTTAGAATTTCTTATTTTCAATTCCAATTTATGTAGATTTCTATATTTTTCAAATTTTAGGCTTAATTTGCTATTTATTGTAATTTTGTTATTATTATAAATTTTCTCAAATAATTATTTATTGTTATTTTCTAATTTGTGGTTTAAATAAATTATTTGAATAAATTGCTGACATGGTGTGATTCCCTTGGTCTACATGGCAATTTATTAAATTTTCTTGATTTTCACATTTCTTAAATTTTATTTTATTATTATATGTATTTATATGATATTATAATTAATTAATTATTAATTATATGGGCTTTATACATCCTTATGGGTTTCAGCTCATATATATATATATATATACATATGTATATCTATTTCTTTTATATTATTTTAGATAAAATATTATAAGTATGTATGTATATATATTGTATATATATATATATGTATCTATATATCTTATGTGGCATGCTAATATATGTACTCGTACATATACTTATATGTATAGTATTATTAAATGTATACCCATACATGTATACATATACGTATATACATGTATTATACTTGTATTATATGTATTTATATATATGTACATATGCATGTACACATATTTATACTTAATCTTATACATACTTTTATATGCGTATATTTATACATATTTTTATATTTTATTAATGTATTTTTAAGGATTTTTAAATATATTACATGTACACATATATATGTACATTTTGGTTTTGTATACATATATATAAATACTTATTATATATTATATGTATGCTCATGTATACAAATCTATACATGTCCTTTATCTTAATTTTCTAATTTACTCCACTATGTATGTATATATTAAGTGTGTGTGTGTGTATATACTTACATAAACTGTACATATACTATATATAGATATACATATACCTACTACCCTTATTATATATTCTTACATATATATCAGCATCTATACATGTAAAACATATATACACATATAACATGATTTTTAGAAGAAACAAGATCATGTACATAACTTTCATTACATATACATGGAACTTTTAGTATAATACACTAAAATACATGTTAAATACATATTAATACACATAGTGTAATAATATACAAAATTACACAAAGGAAATACATAAAATATATTTTGCATAAGATAACTAGCATTAACATAATATAAACAAAACTAATTACATGTTGAGGAAGTTGTGGTGAAATACTCATCTTTCTTTCTCTAAATATGGATATAGAGTTGTAGTATTTAGTGTAGTGGTATGTAGGATTGTAGTTGGAGAGAATTAAGGTGAAAGAAAAAAAAAGAAAGATGAAAAGGGAGAGGGACAAGTTTCGGTTGGAACGGGGAGATGAAATGTTGACTTTTGTTTGTGTGTTTTTAGTGAATTTAAGAAAAATTGAGAGCATTTTAGAGGCACACATGGGTGGATGGCAAGGGAAAAGAAAATGGGAAAAAAAGAAAAAGAAAAAGAAAAGAAAGGAAAGGATAAGAATGCTTTAAATACTTTGAAAATGATACATTTGACTTTAGTCAAAATACAATATTGATGTAATAATTAGTTATGTACATGTAATAATTTGTAATTTGGAAAGGAAAATAAAAGATAACAAGGAAAATTAAATAAGTAAGGTAGAGTAAGAAAAATAAGGAAATAATTAGATAAAATAAAATTTTGAATTTCCTCAAAATATTTTTAATATTAATAATAAAAAATATTCTAATTATAAAGAAAATTATAAGAGATATATATAGGTTATATTAATTGCATAACACATAAACAATGAAAATAGTACTAAAATTAGATTTAAATAATTAAATTCATATAATACTAATTTATATAAACTTTTAATAATAATTCAATAATATTATCAATTTTATAAATTAGTATAATATTTTCACAATTATTAGCATTTAATAGTTATCTCTAATCGTTCGCTGGTGATTTCATATGATTTGGCATTTCGTTCAATTATTAAGCTCAAACTAAGGTTTTATCACTCTTATAGGCAGTTAGTACATTTATAGGCTTAGAGTTTTAGTCTTAAGGTTTTATCATAATTGATTTAATTTTTAGTATTTATACATATATAGGATCTAGGGTTTTTCATATTTGTTCCAAGTTTAGAATTAAAATTTTAATCGATTTTAAATTCATTTGCTTTGTTAACTTAAAGAAATCATCTACAGTACGCAAGTCCGATTCTATAATTAGAAGGTTAGATTTATGGGATTTACAAATTCCATAAAAAAAAAAGGGGAGGAAAATGCAAATAACTCTCATAAATTTTGATTTAGGTGCAGATTAACCTCTTGAGCTTCCAAAGTTTAGTTTTTGACCTTTTAAACTTTGATAAATTGGTAAACAACCCTCATCAATTGAGAATAACCCCCTTACACTTTGATTTTGGTGCATAAATACGTCATAAACTTAGCAAAATATGCTTTAAGACTCATCAAACTTTAACTATAATGTGACTTTTTTTAACTAAAAAAGGAAATGTTATTTATTTTGCCAATTTATCAAAGTCTATAGGGTCAAGACCTATATTTTAAAAGTTTAAGAGATCAATTTGTATCCGAGTTAAAGTTTATAAGGGTTATTTGCAATTATTCCTAAAAAAAACGTAAATCCTCGTCAAACTATCTTTCTTTTAGGAAGAAAGGCTACAATGTGATTGCGATGAATGAAATGTAATAACTAGAAAATTAATAAAAATTGATTATTAAATAAAGGATTAACAATAACAAAATAGGTTGGTAAAGTAGGGATTTTATAGGAAGAATAATGGCAAATCCATCATGGAAAAGTTAGAAGATATAATGTTTAGGAGAAGGTATATAAAATAAAATAAAGCTTGTATTTTTTTTTCTCTCTCTCCTTCCCTAACGTAACTTTTCTAGAAAATCAAAATAGTTCCAACCCTTTTATCACAGGAAGAATTAGAGAAGAAATGTTAGTGTAGTATTTTCCTTAGATTTTCCCTTTTAAACTTTATGATTGTAATCATTTTAACATAAGTCCTTAGACAAAAATAGAAGAACAAGACAGTGTGGTAGGGTTTGATAGTGAAACTTGAAGTTCTTAAACTAGTAAATCTAATCTTGCATATGTTAGAGTAGGAGATTATGGAGTAATGTGATTAAATAGAAGGTTATTGAAGTTACAGGATTATCTTGTATGAATTCTTTGAAGAAAACAAGAAAGAAGATGATTCTTGAAGAGATTCATTGTTATAGGTGAAGTTCTTTAATGATTTGGTTTTTTTCTATGAAGTGATAGACTGTGAAAAATAGTGGTTTTGAAAGAATTTTCTTGGTGTTTTGGAAGAATTAAGAAAGTGGGAAATGAGTTTTGAGGGTTTGGAAGTCAGTTTCTACAATTGGTTGGATCTTCATTGAAAAAGACAAACATGAACATGTGGTTGCTTTGGAACAATCCTAATGGTTCCAAGGAGAGTCATCATGATGGTAAGGGCTATTTGATAACTCTTATTTTAAACATATTTCACATGGTGATTTTATAGTATTTCCCTTACATCTTTGGTTTTCTTTAAAGAAATTGATACTTAATTGAGTAAAATTTTGATTTCAAGGTTTGAACGCGTTCTTGAATTGAAAACGAAGAAAAAGAATCAAGTTTCACTCAATTTGGAGTTCAAATGAATAAGTTATGAAGTTATATAGTTTGGGACACAATTGTGTCCCCAAGCTGTGTCCATCCAGGAAGATTTGCTAAGGTCAGAAAGTTACATGACCTGGGGATACGACTGTGTCCCAGGCCGTGTTTGGTGACGAAAATGGAAACCTTACAATACATTATAAAAGGACATATTAGGGTTTCGCACACAAGATTGGACACTCGAGAAGTGAAGAGACTTGAAGAGAACGAGAGAAAAAAGACGAAAGCAACACTCAACTTTAAGATTGAAGAGATTTATCATCAACAAAAAGGAGTTTTTCATGTTTTATTTATTGATTTTGTTGGAATTCGTTTTTAGTTTCATTATGATAGCTTAAAATTCTTGTATTTAGGATTATGGAATCTAGGGTTTCATGTGACTATTAGATTGATTCATAATTTTCAATAAAGTCTCTATCTTTTCTTGATTCAATTATGTTATTTAATTGTTAATTGATATTTCTAGAGTATCAATCTATGATATTATGCATGATGATTGAGAAATCACATGTATAATGAAATCTTGACATAATTGGAGAGAATTATATGTGTACTTAGAGATAAGATACATGTTTCTTCTGGAAAGTTATTCTTTTGTTTGAGAATTCATTATACATTAATGCGATTCTAAATTATATTATTAAGTGAAGAGATTCCGATAAATAATTTAGGATTAGAGTTAATATGCTTGAGAAAAGTGTTAACTTTAATTGTGAATCCCTTCGGTCAAGAATAATAGAGATTGAATTGGATACATTTTAAGCGGTCACATGTTAAACACTAGGGAAATAATTCCTAAATACGTTGTTTGCTTTCTTGAAGTTGTTCTCAATTTTATCGCTTTCTAAATTTCTTAATCAAGTCTCATAATTAGGTTAGTTTGTTAATTTTAGTATTTTTAATTCATTCAACTCATCACAATTTTTTGGTTAGATAATATAGCTAAGGTTAATATTAGTACTCGAAGTCTCTGAGGAATCGACTCGGACTCACATCCACTATATTAAAATTGATAGGTGCACTTGCTTGATATCATTACTCCTGTGCAACTTTGTTTCGATTATGTTAACAAAACCATCTTGACAGTATTTCCTAATGCTTACATGATGGTAGTTGATTAGAACCACCTAAGGAATGTATTTTCAACCCCAAACTTATTCTTATCAAACCAAAACATGATTTAACCCAAACTAACTTAGAATTTAACCCTAAATCGTTGAATAAATACTTATAGAACCACCCACTAGTAATTTAGAGTTTAAAAGGAATTGAACTAAATAACTTAAGTTTGATTTTAACATGAGAAAAGAAACCTAAAGTTCAATGAAATACTTTCTTATCTAAGGTTTTAAAGTTGGCATAAGTTGTTTAGAGAATGAAGTGTTGTATGAAACTATTGGTTCAAATATAAGATTATATGTTTGTTGTTTTGTGCTTGTTACTTATAGGGTGAAATTAAACTTAACTATATCCAATATTAATGTTGATTGTATTGAGTATGTTTGGCTAGGCCTTAAGGATTGGGAGTACCAATGATCTCAAGGTGGCACCTGGGGATTGGTAATTAGCATTGTCTCGAGTAAAGTTTCTTATTGAGTCGATTAAGTTAGAATTAGATTGTTTAATGACAGGAGGATGTTGGAGAGTATCCAACACCAAATACTTAAATTGTATATATTATCTATATGACTTTAAGTCATGAGTTACCTCAAGCTTTAGGATGTCGAAGTTGTGATACTTGTTGGACTTAAAATTTTAGATAATAATTGGCTATATGATACATGATTGCATTCATGTGTGAAATGTCTAATGCTTGTTCATGCATGTGTAATTGCATAACTTTCTTACTAAGCATATTTGCTTATCCTTCAAGGAGTTTTGTTTTTAGATGTAGGTAATGCAGGACATCAAGACTACTACGACGACCTAAGATACAACTTGGTGTACGACATGGAGGATGATAACTATACCTATCACAAGGAGCAGTAGGAAGGTTTCATTGGTTGTTTATCATGGGAATGTGAATGTAAAGGAGATGTAGACTCCTTAGGTGTGAATGTTTCATGTTATGTGATAAATATTATGTTTATATTTACTGCATGTGAGACTTCATTGTTAGCTTGTTAACTTTAGTATGAATTATCGGAGCATGACAAACTCCATTAGTTAATAGTATGTTTTATGATGTTGTAAGGCGAGACACATAAAGCTACTTATATTGTAACTTGGAGATTATCTTAATGTTAATGTGGTTTGTTAACTAAATATACTTGAGGATATTAACTAGTTCTAAGCCCTTGCATGTCAGTACTTTTGTATTGACATGTGGCAGGCTGTAGTGACCCAATTTCAAGGTATTACAACATAAGTGATATCAAAGCCAGGTTTGATTGATCTTTTAACAACTAAGCTAATGATCTTTAGAACGATAAGCTATGAAGAGAGTGGTTAAATTGGGATCATGTAATAAACCCTATAACATATTGATTTTAGGGCTCTCTTATAAGTTAACTATTGTTAACTGCATTCTTTTTTTTTTCTAATTATTCATTGCTTAAGTTAACTATTGTTAACTTGGTTTTGTTTCCTTTGTTCAATACGGCAAGAAGATTGGATAGACGTTCATTACAAGATACTAGGAGTATGAATCTTAAGGAGGAGGAAACTACTCAACCTCTACCCACACTTAATGTTGCCCAACTCCTAAAGGCAATGAATGGTCTGATAGGGGTAGTGATGCAAGAAGACCATTATATTAAAGTTGATGTTCAAACTCTCCAGATTCATGCTAATGCATGGAAACAAGAAAGATAGGTGTAGGTTGAGAGAAAGGCTAGTTAGGGTAAGGATAAGCAAGGAAGTGTGATTACTTTGGATAAGTTTGTGATGGCTAGAGTGTTCTACCTAAGACCTAATGATTATCTGGCTAAAAAGGCATGGATTGAGGATCTAGAGAAGGAATTTATAACATTTGAGGTACTTGAGAATAAGAGATGGGAGTTTGATGTATACTTACTAAGAGGTGATGTTACAGCTTAGTGCGTAACAAAGTAGAGATTAATTAAGGAACCAATCGCATGGGAAGTATTCAGGTAGGCTTTCTATAGGAAATATTTCCCTAGTAGTGTTTAGGAACAAATGGTGGCTACTTATTTTACTATTAGTAAGGGAACTCGAGTATGGAAGAGTATGAGATAGAGTTGAACAGGCTAATTGGATTCATGTTAGAGGCCCTAAGAACTAGTGATATAACAAGAGCTTAGAGGTTTGTGTTTTTAGGTTGAAGCCAAATTTGCAACATGAAGTGGGGGTTTTTTAGCTGATTGGCTGTGTAGATGTGGTTAATAAGGAAAAACATTTAGAGTAGAGTTGCACGAAGGTAGATGAGATATTAGCAAGAAGGTTAGGGCATTAGGGAAGAGACGAGTATTGAGTGGTAGATTATCATATAAGGGAAAGAGGCCCTTGACAATATTGACCAGACTTGTGGTTATACCAGCACCAGTTTAGATAAGAGTGTTTATGCTAACTATTGAGAAGAGGTGCTTCAGATGTTTTGAACCCCATGACTTGAGGGATGTAATTGGCCAAAGAGAGCCTATTTTACATGTAGGAAGATAGGCTACAGTAGCAAGAGTTGGAACAATAAAATCATTCCACCAGTGTTCTGCTACAAGTGTAAGCAAAGGGGTCATAGGATGATGAACTATAAGGAAGTGGGGAATCAGATAGCTCTAGTAAGACATAATGATAGGCCTTAGAGTTTAGCTCAGGGTAGCAAATAGAATGTAGGAGGACTATGCAGAGATCTATAGGTCGTGTCTATACATTGCATCACCAGCCAATGTCAACATTATAACAGGTACGCTTCTTGTACACTATACTAATGCTTGCATTCTTTTTAATATTAGTGTAATGTATTCCTGCATGTTTTAGTCTTTTATGCATGTTTGTGGTTTTTGTGTTGAAATGTTAAAGTTAGGTCTTGTTATAACTACTTTAGTATGCAGTGGAATGATATTGAATTAGATCTATAAGGATGTGAAAGTAGAAGTAGAGGGGAAAGTGCTACTAACTGATGTGTTGGTGATGGAGATGAATGATTTCGATGTTATTTTAGGTATAATTGGTTGGTAAGACACTATGCTGTAATTGATTGCAAGAATATGTTGGTCTACTTTAATCTAATTAGGGAGGCACCATTTAGTTATAAAATTAAAGTGTAGTAGCTGTTGAGGTAGTCAACTTATTAGTTATGGGAAAAGGCTACTATAGCAACTATGGTTGTAGATGAAGTTTAAGAAGTTGGTTTAAATTTGGTACCAATAGTTAGAGAGTATCTTGATGTGTTCCTAGAAGATTTGCCAAGATTTCCACTAGACAAAATAATTGAGTTTGGAATTGAATTAATGCCATACTCCTTACCTATTTCTAAAGTGGTATATAGGATGGCACTAACTAAACTAGTAGAGTTGAAAACCTAGTTACAAGATTTGTTAGATAAGGGATTTATAAGATTGATGGGAAGCCGTGGTGTTGTTTGTTAAGAAGAATGATGGAAGCATGAGAATGTGTGTAGATTATTGAGAATTGAATAAGATCACCATAAAGAATAAGCATCCCTTCCCAAGAATTGATGACCTATTTAATTAGTTGAAGGGTGCCTAAGTGTTTTCTAAGATAGATTTGAGATTTGAATATCACTAGCTGAAGATAAAAGAGGGGGATATACCAAAGATAAAGTTTAGGATATGTTATGGACACTACAGGTTTAGGGTGATGCCATTTGGGCTTACCAATGCCTTGACAGCCTTTATGGACTTAATGAATAGAGTTTTCAAGGACTTTTTGGACAAGCTTATGGTAACATTCATAGATGACATTTTGATATACTCCAAGAGTTGAGAAGGGCATGAAGAGCACCTTAGGTTGGTTTTGGGTAGATTGAAGGAAGAGAAGTTATATGCCAAATTTAAGAAACGCAACAACTAGCTAAAGCAAGCAACATTTCTAAGGCATTTGATCAATAAGGATGAGATTTCGATAGACCTAGATAAGCTAAAAGCTACAGTAGATTGGTTGGTATTGAAGATAGCTACAGAAATGATTAGTTTCCTAGGATTAGCTGGTTATTATAGAAGGTTTGTAAAAGGATTCTCTAAGTTGGCTACTCTACTTACGAGGCTAACATAAAAGAAGGTAAAGTTTGAATGAGATAATAGGTGTGAACAAAGTTTTCAAAGTTTAAAGGAGAAGTTGGTGATAGCCCCAAGATTGACATTGCCTAGTAGTGGAGAGGCATTTACTACATACAATGATGTGTCATTACAAGGTTTAGGTTGTGTACTAATGTAGAACGGTATGGTAATAGCTTATGCATCTAGGTAGTTGAAATCATATAAAAGAAATTACTTAGTACATGACTTGGAATTAAGTGTAGTAGTGTTACCCTTAAAGCTATAAAGGCATTTTCTCTATGGAGAGAAGTGTAAAATCTATACCAACTACAAGAGCTTCAAGTATATTTTCACTTAACAGGAACTCAACATGAGCCAAAGATGGTGGTTGGAACTAGTTAAGGACTATGATGTGGAGATATTATATCACCCAAGTAAGGCCAATGTAGTGGTAGATGCACTTAAGAGAAGAAGACAGGGTAGCTTGGCTGCTATGATCACCACTCAGAAACACTTCATAGAAGACATGCGCTGGCTGGATTTAGAGATAGTGACACTAGAGTTCAATTTGGCTAATGATGGCATATTGAGGTATGGAAACTGTTTATGCGTTCCGAGTTCATCAAAGTTAAAGAATGAGATAATGGAAGAGGTTCACTACTCCAAATACTCTATACACTCGGGTAGTACTAAAATGTATAAGGATCTTAAGAGTCATCATTAGTAGAACGAAATGAAGAGGGAGATAGCAAAAAATGTAGCTTAGTGTTAGACTTGTTAGTTGATTCAGATTGAACACCAAAGACCTATAGGAAAATTACAATCATTAGCAATGCTTAAGTAGAAATGGGAATACATAGCTATGGACTTCATCACAGCACTTCCAAGGATATTGGCAAAACATGATGCAATAAGGGCAATTGTTAATAGGTTAACAAAGTTTGCCCATTTCATACCTATCAAGATTGGGTATACACTTGAGGAGTTGGTAAAGTTGTGCATTGATGAGATTGTAATACTTCATGGTGTACCATATCCATGGTTTTAGATCGAGACATTTGGTTTGTTGGTAAGTTTTGAAGAAGTCTTCATAAGGCTTTGGGAACTAAATTACACTTCAATATAACTTTCTACCTATAAACTGATGGGCAATTAGAAAGAACTAATCAAATTTTAAAAGATTATTGAGGGCTTGTGCCTTAAACTTTGGTAGGAATTAGGATGATCATCTACCACTAGCTGAGTGTACCTACAATAATAGTTATAAGATAACTATTTAGATGGCACCTTATGAAGTGCTATAAGGTAGGAAGTGTAGGTCTCTTGTATACTAAGATGAAGTAGGTGAAAGTAGAGAGTCAAGTCCCAAGTTGTTTTAAGATGCTATTAATAAGGTTAAGCTAATAAGGTAGAGGATATAGTTAGCTTAAAGTCATTAAAAGAGTTATGTTAACAAGAGACGCCAACCATTAGAGTTTTAGATTGGTGACTTTGTGTTACTGAGAGTATGACCAACCAAAGGAATAGTGTGGTTCGGACTTAGATGTAAGCTTAGTCTAAGATATATGGGACCATTTGAATTTTTAGAAAGAATTAGCAGTATGGCATATAGGATGGCTCTACCACCCAATTTGGTAAGTGTATATGATGTTTTCTATATGTCCATGTTAAGGAAACACATTAAGAATTTGGATCAAGAGTCAACCTTAACATCATTAGACATAAGGTTGAACTTGACAATAGTAGAATAACCTATTCAGATTGTGGACATGAATGTATAGAAGTTGAGGAGGTGGGACATTAAGTATGTAAAGGTGTAGTAGAGCAATTAACCAATACGATAAGCTAATTAGGAGCTAGAGGAAGACATAAGAAAGAAGTATCTTGAACTCTTCAATGACTTAGGTAACTTTTGAGGACAAAAGTTCTTTTAAGAGAGGGGAGGATGTCATAACTAGAAAAATTAATAAAAATCGATTATTAAATAAATGACTAATAATAACAAAAGAGTTGGTAAAGTAAGGATTTTATAGGAAGAATAAGGGAAAATCCGTTATGGAAAAGTTAGAAGATACAATGGTTAGGAGAAGGGGTAGAAATATAAAATAAAACTTGTATTTTTTTCTCTCTCTCTCTCTCTTTTGTTCACTAAAATAACATTTTGGAAAGTCAATACAATTCCAACCCTTCAATTAGGGAAGAACCAAAGAAGGAAGGTTAGTACAATGTTTTCCTTCGATTTTTCTTATTAAACTCTATGATTGTAATCATTTTAACATAAGTCCTTCACCAAAAATAGGAGAGCTCGATGATTTAGTGGGGTTTGATTGTGAAACTTAAAGTTCTTGAACAAGTAAGCCTAATCTTACATATGTCAAAGTGGGAAAGTATGGAGTAATGTGATTAAGCAAAAGATTGTTGATGTTACGGAATTATCTTATGTGGATTCTTTGAAGAAAACATGAAAGAAGATGATTCTTGAAGAGATTCATTGTCATAAGTAAGTTTTTTTAATGATTTGGTTTGTATGTAATAAGTGATAGACTATGAAAGATAGTGGTTTAGAAAGGATTTTCTTAGTGTTATGGAAGAATCAAGAAAATCAAAAATGAGTTTTGAGAGTTTAGAAGTGTTTTCTACAATTAGGTTGGATGTTCATCAAAGAAGAAAAACATTAGCATCTGGTTGCTTTAGAGCTGTCCTAATGGTTCTAAGGAGAGCTGCCATGATGGTAAAGGCCACTCTTGTGCAACTTTGCTTTTATTTTATTTGCAGAATCGTCTTGATGGTATTTCTTGATGCTAGCTTGATGCTAGATAATTAAAATTGCCATGAGAATATATTTTTCAACCCAAACTTATTCTTATCAAACTAAAACATGATTTACCCAAAACTAACTTAGAATTTAACCCCAAATCGTTAAATAAACACTTATAAAACCGCTTACTAGTAAGGTAGAGTTTGAAAGGAATTGAACTAAGATAACTTAAGTTTGACCTTAACATGAGAAAAGAAACCTAAAGTTCAATGAAACACATCCTTATCTTAGGTTTTGGAGTCGATACAAATTGTTTAGAGAATCAAGTGTTGTACGAGATTGCTAGTTTAGGTATAAGGTTACATGGTTGTTGTATAATGCTTATTAGTTATAGGGTGAAATTGAACTTAACTTTATTCGATAGTAAAGTTGATTATATTGAGTATGTTTGGTTAGGCTTAAGGGATAGAGAGTTATTGTGAAATTAAGGTGACACCTGGGGATTGGTAAGTGGTGCTGTCTCAAATGGAGTAGCTTATTGAGTCAATCTAACTAGAATAAGTTGTTTAATGACTCCAACATCCAACATCAAATACTCACATTATCTATATTGTTTGTGTGACTTAGGGTCATAAGTTACCTTAAGCTTTAGGACACTAAAGATGTGACGCTTGTTGGACTTAAAATTTATGATAATAATAACTGGTTGTGTGATACATGATTGCATCCACGTGTGAAATGTACAATTCTTGTTCATGTATGTATGATTGTATAATCTTCATACTAGGCATATTTGCTTACCCTTTGGGGGCATCTATTTTTAGATGTAAGTAATGCAGGAGATTAAGACTACTACAACGACCTAGAATATGACATAGAGGATCATGACTATACCTACTACCAGGGATAGTAGGAGGGTTCAATTAGTTATGTTTTCATGAGGATGTGAATGTATAGGAGATATGGACTCCAAAGGTGTGAATGTTTCATGTTATGTGACAAATACTATGTTTGTATTTAGAGCATGTGAAACTTCATTGTTGACATGTTACTTTAGTTTGAATTGTTAGAGTATGATGGACTCCTTTAGTTAATAGTGTGTTTCATGATGTTGTAAGGCAAGACACATAAAGTCCCCTATGTTGTGACTTGGAGATTATCTTAATGTTAATGTTGTTTATTCATTAAATGTACTTAAGAATATTAGTAGATTTCAAGCCTTTGCATATCAGTACATCAATATTTACATGAAGTGAGCTATAGTGATCCTGTTTTGAGTCATTACATGAAATTTTACATAGTTTTAAGAGGAAGAGAGGAAGAAGATGGTGGATGTTATTTAAGGTAGATTTAGAAAAAGTATATGACAAAATGGAGTGCCATTTTATTTAATAGAAAGCACTCAATTTTCTATAGGGGATTATGAACATCATTTTGGAATGTATGAGTTCTTCTACAATAGAAGTTCTTATCAATGGAAGTACTACTACATTCTTCAAGCCTTCTAGAGGAACAAGGTAAGGAGATTTGATTTCCCTTTATTTATTCATTCCTGAAATGGAGATTTTAAGTAGATTGATTGAATTGAAAACTAAAAAAGGTGAGTAGGAACTTATTGGATATAGAGGTTCAAAGGTTAAGTTATCGTATTTATGTAATGTTGATGTAGTCCTTTTAATGAAGGCAAAAAAGAAATCTACATGTTTGATACTTGAAACATTAAAGCTATTCCAACATTGGTTTGAACTTCATTTTAATATATGTAAGACAAGCATAATGTTTTCAAAAAATACCTCACCTCAAATGAAAAGGGAGATTTTAGAGCTCATGGGTATGAAAGAAACAAACACTTTTGGGCGTTATTTAGGATTCCAATTAGATAAAACGTTAGCAATAGGTAAGGAACAATGTAAGCAAATTATGGAGAAAATATGACAAAGAATTAGTGGTTGGAAAATTAGGTTCTTGAGCATAACATTAGTTCTAGCAAAAGCTATGTTGCAAGTTTTACCAACATATTATATGCAAGCCACATCATTACCATTTAGGATGAGGACAAAAATTGATTAAGTAATAAGGAAATTTGTATGGGGAGAAGGGGAAAACCAAAAGAAAATTCATTGGAAGATATGAGTACTTATAACTACGCTTAAAGATAGGGGAAGATTAGGATTCAAAGATTTAGAGAAAAGAAATAAAGCTTGGCAATTGAAGAGGGTTTGGGAATTTAAGAAGAATGCAATAATCTAGGCATCCATTTATTAAGAATA
Organism: Lumnitzera littorea; assembly: GCA_024138015.1. Taxonomy (NCBI): domain Eukaryota; kingdom Viridiplantae; phylum Streptophyta; class Magnoliopsida; order Myrtales; family Combretaceae; genus Lumnitzera; species Lumnitzera littorea. The sequence goes on along the minus strand of JAMXBB010000006.1, from coordinate 73,509,590 downwards.
TATATATATATATATATATATATATATATATATATATATAAGGCAATGAGTTACACTCAACAAGATTAGAAAGTTCCAAACGGAAGGACCTAGTAGGTAACCAAGATTGGTAAAATGGATATGGGAATTACATAGTTGGTAATGGGGAAACTATAAGGTTTTGGAAGGATTCATGGATTGGTTTTGGTCCATTAAATGAATTATTTTGTGGGTACTACCTATTAGAAAAGGAAAATTGAATGCTCAAAGAATGGTGGCTTGAGGACGACCTGACATGGGATGAAAGCTGTATTAGCTACCCAATTGCAAAGTTGTTAAGAATAAATATAAGGTAATCTTCCTTTCCAAAATAAGGAAGTATGAGTTTGCCTTTAGTTAAAAAACGAGGCAACATATCTAATTGAAGGATATTTATGTGAAATTGTGCAATCAATCTTGACAGTCATTGCAAAACCTGAATTGGATTTGGAAGTTATAAATTTCACCAAGAGTAAAACTATTTCTATGGAGGGCAAGTCAAAATGAGCTACCTACCAAAGCCAATATGATGTTAAGAGTGGAGGTAAGTGATAACACATATCCATGGTATGAGAGGAAGGAGGAACATATCCTACATGTTTTGTACGACTGTAAGTGCATAAGAGAGATTTGGAATGAATGTAGGGCTTCAAAACGAAGAAAATTTTTAAATTTGAATTAAGTGGAATGGACTAAGTTTAACTGCTGAGAAAAGTCTAATTTAAAAGAAGAAGTTATTATTCTAGGGAGTATGAAGTTTGCATTCACTTTGTAGATAATATGGAAATATAGGAATCAAAAGATATTTCAAGATGAAGTCAATGTTCAAGCAATACAACAAGAAGCAAGAAGTAAGATTCATGAATTTTAGGCAGTGTACAAGAAGAAATTAATCCAAAAACTAGTGGTAATAATGAATGTGAAATGGAATTTGCCAACAAAAGGTTTTGTGAAATTAAACACTGATGCATCAATGTTGGAAGATACTTAGGAAGCCACTGTTAGAGGAATAATCCACAATGAATTTGAAAGTTGGATAATGGATTTCTCCATGAGAATTAGGCGTATGCCAATACTTAAAGTTGAATTATGGGGACTTCTCTAGGGACTTGATTATTTCAAAAGATTGGGATTAAAAAAGACAGAGATTAATAGGGACTCCAAAGTTACTGTTAACTTAATCGATTATGAAACTAACATTATCAATGATCGCTCTCATGTGTTGTTTGATTGTAATGAAAAGCAGTCTTGGTTTGATCAACTAAGCTTTAGTTTGTCCATAGAGAAGCTAACTATTGCAGATAAGTTAGCTATGCTTGTAAGGGAGGACAAAGGTCATAATGATTTAGTTTCTTTTGTTCTACCTGATATAGTGTTGTTACCTATGCTCATGGACATAGCATTTACTTTTAGTAGAGTTAAAAGGGTCTTGCTGTGTTAATATATAAGCTTTGATAGAGCTATGTGTTTGTGTTTATGGTTGTATGTTGGTCAGTATGTGTGCTATATATGTTATCTATGTTTTAAGTTCTAGTAATTAAGGTAATGTAACTGTATTGTACTATATTCCCTCTATTAATCGAAAAAAAAAAAACGAAAAAAAAACTAGCTTCTAATAATTAATAATAAGGGGAAGATGCAAATAATCCCTCTAAACTTTGGTTTAAGTGTATATTGATCCCTTAAATTTTCAAAATTCCCTAAACTTTAATAAATTAGCAAATAACTCCCCTAAACTTACATTTTGTTGTAGAAGCACCTCTTGGACTTATCAAAATATGCTTTGAGACCTCCTAAACTTTGGCCATAATGTGACCCTTTTTTACTAAAAAGGGGAATGTTCTTTATGTTACTAATTTATTAAAGTTTAGGGGGTGTCATAGTACACTTTAAAAGTTTGGGAGATTAATTTGCACCTAAATCAAAGTTTGGGTTGGTTATTTATAATTTCTCAAATTAATAATAATAATAACTTTCGTTGCTTATACTTAATATTTCTTTATTTTCTTTTTTAGTAAACTATTTCTTTATTTATAGGTAAAGAGGAGGAAACAAGAGTTGGGATTATAAGATAGTAAAGTCATAAGGTAGGTTTCATTTTTAGTTTTCCGAAACCCACTCTTGTAGGGTACAATGACTTCATGTCCTATAAACATCATATAGTTTGTACACAAAGATGTATAAAGTAAAAATTACCGTTACCTTCATCCATCTTATAAAATTTCTTAATTAATAGTATTGAACATAACAAAATATAATGTTTTTTATTCAACATGTGTTTACGGCCAAAGCCTACATGCCTATGGAAAGTAAAAATCCTGAACATATTATGATATGCTGAGGTATGAGTAAACACATGACTTGAGCAATCATGTGAACCAAGAGTAGGTTCGAATAGCAGAATGGTTTGAAGAGTAAATGTTAGTCATTGGATAAGCCATCTAGGCTCTAACTCTACAGATATGATGCACTATAAAGCCACACTTGTACTTAAAGCTCTACTTATTATGGCATACAATTCTTAGGATTACTAGCCACTAAACTTATTTAAGGGTTAGATAAGAGTAAAATTAGACTTGGCAGCAATGGCTATGTAATAACAAGGAAAGAAGAAGACAAAGTGCATATTCTCATTTAGCTAGTTTTCAACTATTACAAGAAGGGGACATTTACAATCCCCTATTTATTTAAGGAAGCTACTAAAATTACATATTTACTAAAAATGATTTTAAGCTAAAATTAGTATGTAAGATGTAGATTGTGGACAAGGTTAAAAATGGTAAGTGATAAGAGAAATATGTGCCTACAAAATAGTACAATGTCAAAAAAGTGAAGGATAGTGTCATTGGTTGGATGATCAGGGATCTGATGTAGCAAAGCAAATCTTATGCTAATGGGCTACATGTTGGATTCCTTGAAATAATATGGACACTCTAATGAGTAGCTTGAGAACAGTTTGACAGACCTACTAATGGCATTTGTAAAGCTGTTCAAGTCGACTTGAGGGTAGTTTTCCTTCCCTCAAGGGATAGTGTAACAAAGGTACGAGCTTGTGTACCCAATCTAGTTAAGCTTTAAGAGTCTTGCTTCCCTGTCTATTAATTGCTGAGGGTGAGAGCTTAACAAACTAAGGTAGCTAATCTACGAGTGTAGGAATAGGTCAAAAGACTTTGATTCCTATCATCCCCTCTATGCTGATTAAGATTTGGGATCAAATTTGGTTAGGCTTCTTCTAGGACATCCTTAGGGAAATACAAGCACAAGTAAGCTATATTGAAGGAATCAAATACTCCATATCCTTTTGGCAAATCTACCCTGTAGGAGTTTTGATTGACCCTTTCAATGATTCGGAATGGGTGTGCTGCTTAGAAATACAACTTATTTTTCCTTAGGCTTAGGAACCAATCCTTACTTAGGTGTCCTTAAACTTGGTCGCTTGGTTAGAACTCTATAACCTTTCTTCCTTAGCCTTTTTACTTATGCTTGGAAGCAACTTGAGTACAGTTTTTGCTCACCTTATGATTCTTCAAGGCTTTTAATATGTCAACAACAGCTGGATCCTCATATTGGCTCAATAAGGGTGCTTGGTCGAGAGAAAGGTTAGGGTTAAACCTAATAGGAATCAACCTATGACTATCTCGCAACTGAGGCTGACTTGTCTTAAGTTGACACTGACCCACTAGAAGCAAATGTCGACTTGTTCTAACTCGGGCTGAATGATTCAAGGTTGAGTCTGAATAGCTTTTGTCGAAGCCAGGCTAATACCAAAAGACCAAGAGGAAGAAAAGGAGCCACTTAACGTCAAGTCTTTTATTTATCGAGAAGTCGAGAGTCTATACGATTGAGGACTCAAGGTTAAAGATTCACTTGGTATGGCATGGAGAGAGTCATGTCGACTAATTTTAGAACTCGGAAATTATGGGCCGACCTTTCTAGTGTCTCGACAAAGCAATGTGAGACTGTAGAGACTCCTCCTTAGGCCTTGTAAACCCCTAAAATTATCAACCTAGTTTTTGAAATAGACTCAATTATGTTAGACAATTTAGGAGTCGACAAGGCTAATGAAAGTGAAAACCCTAAAAGAATCACTCAATCGTGTAAAGAACTTTTCTACCCTAAATGTTTCTAAATGTTAAAGATTTTATTCAAAAGTGATAGAAACCCTAAAAATGATTATCTTAAAGACATAGGTGCACTAATCCAACATGATATACACTAAAACCCTAATTGATAATATAATGCTCATATTTTGCCAAATCACTAGTAAAAGGTTAGGAATGACCTTCATTCATGCTTATATGATTCGAATCCTCAAGTAATCCACTTGAAACTAAGATAATGAGTCATAGATTATATTTATTCCTTAAATATGTGATTAAGATAGTCTCACTTAGAGTTAGGGTTATAGTTGAAAATTAGGTTACATGTAGTGAACTCTAATACTCAAATTTGTACTTTTTGCATTTGTTATCCAAAGTAGTTTATCAAATGAGATATATAAGTTATAAAGACCTAAAGTAAGACCTCATCAACTATGTTTACTAATCAATTCATCAAATACCTCATTTCCCTTCATTTCCTCCATTTTTCCCTTAATCTCCCTTAATCACTACATTATGTACACAAATTTACATATGCTTAAGGAGAGTTGACCAAGTCAACACATGTTGACCAAAGTTAAAGGGTTGACTAAGTCAACACTTTGAAAAGTCAACAAAATACACTAAAGAGATAAAGAAAATATCTCTTCCTTAATGATGGCTTTTCTTTTCTTTCTTTTTGATTTTTTTTCTTCTCCTTTTCTCCTCAATTGTCGTCCACATTTTCTCCCTTCTAGACCCCACCTTTGTACATAAGTATTTATCATGTACATAACTTGAATTAAGACCATATCTAACTATATATGTGTATACTATACTAAATACATACATAGAAATACAAAAGGATGAAATTGGGAGGATTTTCTTAAGAGAAAATTAGGCATACGAATTTTTGTATAAAAATACATATCCAACCGTATAGGTATATGAGTAGGTATACATGTATAAATATGGTATAAATTTAGGTAGATGTATAAGTATATGTATGTATAAGGCATATGTACATAAGTATAAAGTAAGAAACAAAATGTACATAAGACATGTACATATGACATAAGCATGAGGTGATGCTTATGTAATCAAATGATGAGGTGAGTGATGAGGTAAGCACATGATGACATAAGCCATGACATAAGCACATGATGACATAAGTAAAAGATGATGTAAGTGATGACATAAACATAGGTTTAAAAAATGAGAAAAAATAAGAAAAGTATAGGTAATTAGGTACTTAAATTAGTAAATCCTAATACACCTTCTAAATTAGATTATACCTAATTCAGTATATGAATTAGTAATAGCAAAGTAAATTCCTTTAATTATAAGAATTTAAGGAATAAAGGATATGAATATAAGTAACAAGAATACTTGAGTGTTATAGCTAAAAATTTCTATAAATTTAGTTCATAACGTAAAATAGGGATCTTAATGTCCAAAACAGATATTACCGTGTGAATATACGTCCGAAAACGATGAAAAACGACTATAAATTCATAAATATCATAAATAAAACGAGAAAGTTACATACGATTGATAATAAAGTCTAATCGGGTAAAAGTTGATAGTAATCTAAGTAGAATTAGGTAATTAGATGTTTAGAATTATTAGTTAATTCAAGTACTTACTAGCCTTATCAAATCGTAATGATTAGGTGACCCTGAGGTGAGCGAGGACCTCCTGATCGACTACTACAATTGGGACGAATTGCCATGGCCGAGTGAGTATTTACCTAATGATTCCATGCTTGTTTTGTGATTGCAGATAGTAGAATTAAATACTATTGTTAATTGACTATTGTGTGGGGTTTGGGAAACACTTGTGTATGCTGGTATGTCTTGAGTTGTGAACTTATCTTAAGTATTGATAATGCTATGTTTATTGCATGGTAGGATAGGAAATGATTGTGTGTACAATTGGATGGTCATAGCATAATTTGAACTTAATTATACCCGGCCTATAAAAAGAAATTGGAACATGCATTAACATGCATAGCATGGATACTATTTCGGCCGTCACATCACATGGAGGTAAAGAGAGGCCATTCGGGGGTTGATATTATTCATTTATTTGGTTCTGTACGGTGCACTCGTACAAAATGACCTTACCCTGGCCTGTGGGAATACTAGGCATTGGAGGCGCTAACCGCTTGGCTAAGGGTTGAGTCTAGAGGCCTCCGTTTAGGGGTGAGTGTGGACTGCGGGGGCCCATTCACAATTATACTGGAACTTGGGTTTTTCTGAAAATAAAAGAAATTATTTGATAAAGTGCAGGACATGGAGTTCCATAGTAAAGTAAGTTCTAGTATAATACCCGGATCTGATTGGTGCCGTATATACTCCAACCCTGACTTCGGAGGGCATTAAATCTGAGTTATGTATATGAACTAGTTAATTATATGTATTGTTTGGCATTCTGGTTGATCATTCATTCATATACGTGAATATAATGTACTTATAACTTGCTTGTGGTGTGGTTGAGGGTTTTGCTCACTAAGCTTAAGCTTACACCCCTTTAGACTTTTGTTGCAGGATAGCCTGTTCGCAGAGGCAGGACGAGGGATGCCACAAGTTAGCTTGGGGACTTGGGCAAGAGCGAGCTGTCCTGTGTATTAAGAGAGAATAGTTTAAGTGGACTCTTACTCATGTACTTTTGTTTATCTTATTATTATAGACTTAGACATACTTAAACACTGTGTATTGTAAGTTTTATAACTCAAATTTTATATAAATATGTTGTGTGATGATATTATGGGAATCTGAATGTTCTTTGGAAACTAGTGGTTGTAGAGCCTTGTATATTGTGTGAAGGGTTCTTGATTGGAAGGGTAACCAATCAGGGGTTCTTCGTACAGTATACGACGTCTGCTACGACTAGGCCGTCCTCAGTTCGTGACAGGCCTCGACAGTCAATTGTTAACCCTACCTAGTTTGTATCTTTCTCCTTCCAAGATAGGCTGAGTGACTATATGCCGACTTCTATTAAATGTACAGTTTTGTATTCTTGTACATGTTTTCTTTATTTTATTTATGGGCCCAATTATTTAGGATTTAAGGCCTTGTACATTATTTACAGTATTGCTATTAGAGTTTTAGACTTGCTATAAATAGCAACATTTGTAATTACATAAAAAAGGAGGATAGAAATATATGAGCAAAGACAATCATATTTGGTAGTAAAACTTTCCTCTTTTGAGCAAGGTTACACTTGAGCTCTTTGAGCTCATTTTGCTGGATTATCGAGTATTGATTAGACTCTTTAATTTTTCCCATGTTCTTATCAATCTTGTTGTTATGATTATGGTGAACCCTTCATTTGAGCGTGTTAGTGAGTCGCATCTAAATTCTTATTTGAATCTTGAGTGACATTTAGTATTTGTGAGTTATATTGAACTCTATTTTGAGCTCAAACTTTGACTGTGTTTGTGCCTTGGTACGTGATATCCATACTTATTGACACTCAAAACCTCCTGCTCTCATTCTCTATTTCTTGCTCTCACTCGAACCCAGATTACATCATCTTCCTTCTAAGATCCGCTGCCCATGATACGCATCATATTGTTATAAGAGCTTTGGGAAGACACGTATGATAGTGTTCTTTAAAGTTCTATAGTGTAGTGTGTTCGTATTTTTAATAGTCATAGTATTGTACTGCTGTTGAGTTGGGTATAGTGCTTTTAGTAGTTGATTCTAGTTATTGTGGAAGTGTTTGTTAGTAGTGGTAGCTACAAAAAGCCGAGTAGTGGTTCCTTCTAGGTTACTGTAATTGTGTTTTGTTGTTTGTTCAATTTTTTTAGAGATTATTGTATGGATAAAAATGTTGAAAGATAGTGTCAATAACAGTAGTGATAGTCTTTATAGAAGTTTGAGATGTAGTGTTGATAACTTGGAATATTGGATTTGGAATCTCACTAACTCTATCCATGAATTCACTAGTTTAGTCAAAGGCCATAGATGTGATGGCTGTGAAGAAAGAAGGGAACGAACACCTGCTGGTAGAAGTGGTTCTAATGAACTTGACAATGATAAGTGATAGTCGAGAAGAGCTGCTTAACCGAGAAGGAGGGAAAACTAACCTCTGCTAAGAAGAAGAAATGAAAGGAGTATTGACTTTGAAGCAAATTAAGGAGCTCGAAGAAGAGAACTAAGGCCAAGAAGGGACATGGCTGAGCATAGCTCCAACAGAAGTAGACAATCCAAGGTGAATTGACTTGCTAGGAATTTAAGGGATGAACCTTGAGCACTTAGCTAAGGACTTGATAATATTAAGCTTAAATTGCTGACCTTCAATAGAAGTAGCTGATACGAGGCAAGTGCACCTATCAATTTTAATATAGCGGATGTGAGTCCGAGTCGATCCCTCAGAGATTTTGAGTACTAATATTAATTTTAGCTTTATTATCTAACCGGAAAATTGTGATAAATTGAATGAATTAAAAATACTAAAATTAACAAACTAAACTAATTATGAGACTTGATTAAACAAATTAGAAAGTAATAAAACTACGAATGACTTCAAGTAATTAATAATGTATTTAGGAATTATTTTCCCTAGTGTTTAACATGTAACCTTTTAAAATATATTCAATTTAGTTTTTATAATTCTTGACCGGAGGGATTCACAATTAAAGCTAATATCTTTCTCAAGCATATTAACCCTAATCCTAAATTATTTACCGGAATCTCTTCACTTAGTAATATAACTTAGAATTGCATTAATGTATAATGAATTCCCACACAAACAATCAACTTTCCGGAAGAAATATGTATCTTATCTCTAAGTATATATGTAATTCTCTTCAGTTATGCTAAGATCTAATTACACATGCAATTTCTCAATCAACATGCATAATATCATATATTGACACTCTAGAATTATCAATCAACAATTAAACAACATAATTGAATCAAGAAAAGATAGAAACTTTATTGAAATTATAATTCAATCCAAGGGTTACATGAAACCCTAGGTTCCATAATCCTAAATACTCGAATTCTTAGCTATCATAACGAATCTAAAAACGAGTTTCATAAAAAACATAGAATAAAACATGGAAAACCCCTTTAATTGATGAACAATCTCTCTAATCTTGAAGTTGATGTTGTTCTCGCCTCTTTCTTGATATTCTCCTCAAGTCTCTTCTCATCTCTTGTGTCTCTCTGTTTCTGTAATGTCTCCTCCTCCTTTTTAAACCCTAAGATATCCTTTTATATATATATTACAAGGATTCTATTTTCGTCACCAGACACGGCTTGGGACATGGTCGTGTCTCCAGGTCGTGTAACTTTCTGCACTAAGGCAAAATTTTCTACACAACTTCAAAACTTCATAACTTCTTCGTTTGAACTCGGAATTGAGTGAAACTTGATTCCTTTTCTTCGTTTTCGATCCTAGAACGCGTTCAAACCTTGAAATCAAAATTTTACTTAATTAAGTATCAATTTCTTTAAAGAAAACAAAAAATGTGAGGGAAATACTATAAAATCACCATATGAAATATGTTTAAAATCAGAGTTATCAGTAGCCAACCTGAAGAATTCCTTGATTAGGTTCCTCAAGTCAAGAAGTTGTTCGAGTGCTATGAGTGTGATGATCGGACAAAGGTTAAGCTGGCCTCATTATCAATTGTTGAATATGTAAGTCTTTGGTGGAAAAAGTTGGTTACCAAGTGAGATGTCGAAGCAGAAGAGCTGGTTATAACTTAGAGGCTTATGAACCGATTGATGAATTAGCGCATTGTGTTGACCTACTTCAAGTAAGAGATGTACCATACCTTCCAACACTTGAGATAAGGTCGAAACACTATTGAAGAATATTTGCAAGAGTTTGAGACCTTGATGATGGGATGTGAGATTGTAGAGCCATAGGATCGCACCATTGCTGTAAACCTTACTTTTAGTGGGCCTATGATTTGACTAAGAGTACTTTTCGAATGTTCCCAAGGATCAATGAAACTAAGAACTTAAGTTTATAATTAGAAATGAACTTATTTCTCCAATTCGAAAGCCTATTATCAATAAAACCCAAATTTGAAAAACTACAAACTCTAAAGTCACTTAAGACTCTAAACCCTAAAACGATTAGGGACTTTTAACCTTAAGTGACTAATCAATAATTTAATTTGAATAATTTCATTCAGCTCTAGAAAATTTCACAATTTTATAAGAATCTAATCGTAAATTACAAAACAATGTAAGAAGAAAATCTTAAAACAATTTCCTATAAGACAATGCCCTTATCTTCATGTCTAAGCCTTACATATAAATAAGTAAACCAATCAATCACCTTAGATGACCTATCAATTGAAAGTTGGAATCATTTATTAATTGATAACTTATCAAAATCTAGTGATAAGACACTTTCCTTATCACCTCTTCACTTATACTACATATGGACAAATTGTCACAAGATTTCACATGCCTAACTTTAATAAATGAGACAAGACAATTCCATGCCCCAAAGGATACCCTATGGTTGGTTTGAACAAGCAAGAAAGGGGGGCTATACTCTTGTCTTCCATTCATCAATCACTTTATCTTACACATCACTATTCACTCCTTAATGCTTACATTATCAATAGTTGCAATTGTTGACTTTTGTGTAAGTTAGAAAACAACAATTTCAAGCTTCTTAAACACACCATCTCCCCATTCCCAATCGGATACATTTCCTTGCATTTCTCTCACTTTCAATTTTATTTTCACTTCCTTTTTGTCTCACTTGAAACCAACACAAAAGAGAAAACAGCCTTACCCCACAAAATCTCTCATTTTGCTGCCACCTCCAAGCTTCCACTCACGGCACTTTCATTTTTTTTTTCTTGTGCCTTTCTCTTCCAACATTCAAGCTCCTTTAGGACCCTTAGAACATTCCATAAACTCCACTTCAAAGGATCCAACAACTCGGGTTTCAAAAAGGTGCAAAAGGAGGAAATAAGTTAAGGAGCATAAGTGGAACCTTTGTGCACAACCACCGTACTTTTGCTTTGTGGACGAGTAAGTATTTCTTGGGTTAGTAGGTTAGTGTTCATGTTAGGAGACTATGATTTCATGAAGATATGAGTATGATCATAAGTTGTTCTAACATCAAAGGTTACACTAAGAAACAAACTCTTGAAACCCTTGCATGAAGTTGAAATATGAGTATGTAAAGTTAGTGTTTTGTAGAGATACTTGTTTAACACTTTAAATGAAAGATTTTAAGATAAGAAAATCTTGAAACAAGAACTTGAATGGAAGAGGAACACGCTAGACGTGAGGATTCAAAAGTCATTTGGATGTTGATTTCATTTCTATTAAGTTGAACATGCTCAAATCTAGACTTAGGTTAAGGAAAAATTCATCACATAAAGTTTCATGAGGAAACCAACTTTGTAAGACATGAGCTATGATGTAGAAATCAAAATAAGAATGAGATCTACAATTTTCATGAAAGGTATGAGTCAAATAACTCTCTCATGAAAAAGAAGTCAAGATAAAATTTGAATACAAGTAACCTAGGTTCATGATCTAGTACCTAAACTTAAGAAAATGATGAAACAAGTTGGAAAACTAAGTTGGAAGCCCTTATATTCAAGCTGACCAGATCTAGAACATCCTTAAAGGACACTTAAAAATATGACAAAAGTAAGTAAACAAAGTATAAATACCAACCAAGGCAAGTATGATAAGTGTATTAAGTTTAAAACTCAAAACCGAGCTTAAAACAAGCCTTACACACTAAGTTGAACCACCCTTAAATTTCTAACTAGCAACTTAATACATCAATAAGAGTTGTTTTAAGACTCTCAAGAAATCTAGAAGACACTCCCTAAGCCCAACAAAGTAGTTAAATTTGAGTTGGATAAAAAACAAGCCCACTTGACAACTTAAGCCCACTTAAGAGCCCAAAAAGTGGTTGATAGCCTTAGGAGTATAAATCAAAGTTACAAATCTGACTTTAAGGAATATTTTGAGCTTAGAAGGAAATCTTAAGACCAAGCCTAAAGGATTTCCTAAGTTACCAAAAAGCCTATTAACCAAACAAAGCCCAAAAGTACTCTAAATCATGAGGACTGTTACTGTTTTGACCCATGGATAGATTTGTGTACGTCATTTTGAAAATCTAACCTCACCATGTTAAAATACACTTGAAAATGATGAAGATTAACTATAAGATCATAAAAATCGGATTTAAAACGAAAAAGTTACATGCGATTGAACTTTTAAGTAAAAATTGGGAAAAGATACGAAAACTAGTCAAGAGTATAACTTAAGGGATTTTAGCTTAGTTTCTTAAGTTTATTTCAATCCCTTATAGTATTATGATTTTGATGACCAGGGGACACCACGTACGGAGATGACTTGCCTCCAAACTACTTTAATTGATCGCATGGCGAAGTGAGTAAATTCTCGATGACTCTTTACTTGATTTTGCTTGTAGAATAGATGCACCTAAACTTATATATATATATAAATTTAGATGCTTGTGGGATATGGGAAATGCATGTGTATGAATTTGTGAACTGAATGCTATGACTTGTTAATTATATAATAATGGGAATTGTTATGATAATTTATACATGCAAGTGTATGGAATGAAATTATCTGATTATCTTGAAAAATCGGATTAACTATCTATATGATTAAGAAATAAGATGAATCATGCATTCCCCATAATTGCATTTGGATGACACTGACTGCTACTTCACTTAGAAGATGGGAAGGGACTAATAGGAGGACAAGCCTCCTATAAGATTGGGCACTAGCTATGTTATCATTTTTATTGAGTCTCTATCTTAAGCTGATGGGCTTACTAAGTGCAGAGAGACGCTAACCGTCGGCGAAGGGTCGGGTCTTATGGCTTCTGCATAGGGCGTGTGTTTGTAGATTGCAGAGGCCACCACACCGCTAGACTTAGGATTTTGAAAATATGATTTATTATTCGATAATGAAAGTATATATATATATATAGTTTTGTTTAGACTTAAGTACAATAGAACAAATGAATTAAAACCCAAGATCTAAAACCCGGATTTTGGTACATGGGGCATAATTCTAAGTCGTACGATTGTTTGGCATACTGATTATTCATGCATTCATATAATTGTGCATATAATAAATTTTTGCCATGTGATACTAATGAGGGTATTTATCTTACTAAGCTTAAGCTTACACCCTGATAGATTTCTTTTAATGTAGGAAAATCTCTTCGCTAACCCAGGTTGAGGCATGCCTGTGGTAAGTCTCGTATAGGAATTGGTTGGAGCGATCAGGGAGCGAAAAGCAAAATTTTGTAATAAATTTGTAGATAACTAGTTACTTTTATATTCTTGTTTATAACATAGATTAAAATTTCTAATGCAATTCCCTTATGAACTGCATTTGTTTGTAATATTCTTCTAGTGTAGGTCTTATGAGTCCACACAATTAGTTAATTTATACCATAGAAGTAATCTTAGTTAAATTGCTCTATATTACTTATCTATGGACTTAGTGATAGCGTATAGTGGAAGGAGCCTTGTGTGTTGTATGAAAGGCCTGCGATTAGCGAGGGGGTTGATAGTAGACCTGTACGGTACATGGCGACCTACCACGACAACGATATTGTTGGGTTATGATAATTGCTAAGTTCTTGAGTGGGCTTCGAGATGATATTGTTGATATAGTGGAATTACAACTGTTTAATTCATTAGTTGAGCTGATCAATATAGCACTGAGAGTTGAATATCAGAGGAGGAGAAGGCATCAAAGGTCAAATAACTAACCTCAATAAGGTAGCCTTAACCTATGAGGTATGTTGAAAGAAAAGGGCTAGAGAAGAAGATGGAGAAAGGAGAGCCTAGCCAACCAGTTCATGCCAAGAAAAAGATTGCCAAGAAAGAAAAGGCACTCGGTAATAAGGACTAAGATATGAAGTACTTCAAATGTTTAGGCTACAAGCATGTTGCTTCTCAAAGTCCAAATAAGAGGGTCATGGTCTTGAAAGGTGAAGGACCCAATACTCAAGTAAAAAGTCAGAGCAACAAGAGTTTGAAAGACGAGTTGGTAGAAGAAGATGTCTATGTTGAAAATTTGGATGAACTCAGAGCTATGGTGACATGAGTAGACCTAAAGGTAAACCTTGGACAGAGGGAAAATTTATTTCATATTCGATGTTTGGTGAATGGGAAGACTTATTCCCTAGTTGTTGATGGAGGAAGTTGCACCGACATCATCTTTGTCGAGTTAGTAGAGAAGATGAAATTGCTGACCTACCCATATCCCTGACTTTATGGATTGAAGTGGTTTAACGACAAGGGTATGGTCTATGTGCACAAAAGAGCTCGAATAATATTTACAGTAAGGTAATATAAGGAAGATATTGAATTCAACGTGGTCCCTATGAATGCTGTGAGTTTACTTCTTGGCCGACCATAGGAGTATGACTGAAAGGTGATCTATGATGGCTTCCTTAACACTTACATAGTTCAGAAGGATGGGAAGTGCTATTAGTTGATCCCTATGAGTGTTGAGGAAATCCAAAGCAACTCAGCACCTATGGTGCAGAGAAAAGGGAAGAGAAGCTTTTTCAACATCCTAGCTCGTGCTCATTATTTAATGTTAAGGACAACTTCTTTTTAGCCTTACGGTAATGATAAGAATTAGCCTACGAGTATCTACTAACGAAGCCTGACTTATCCCAATCTGATGCGACTCGCTAGAAGCAGATGCTGACCTATTCTAACTCAAGGCCAAATGATTCAAAGCTAAGGTTGAACAACTTTTGTTGAGGCTAGCCTAATATTAGAAGACTGAGAGGAAGAAAAGGAGTCACTCGACATTAGGTCTATCATTTGTCAAGTAGTTGAGAGACTATATGATTAAGGACTCAAGGCCAAAGATCCACTCTGTATGGCATGGGGAGACTCGTGCCAATTGATTCTAGAACTTAGCAATTATAGGCTAATCTTTCTAGTATCTTAGCCAAGCAATGTGAGACTATAGAGACTCTTCTTCAGGCTTGGACATCTAATTGCCGACCCTACTTAGTTCGGATCCTGCTCCTTCCAAGACAGGTTAAGTGATTGTATGTCGACTTCTATTAAATGCATAATTTTGTATTCTCATACATGTTTTCATTAGTTTATTTATAGGCTCAATTCTTTAAGGTTTAAGGCCTTCTACATTATTTACAATTTTACCACTAGGGTTTAGGACTTGCTATAAATAGCAACATTTATAATAACATAAAAAGGAGGATAGAAATATACAAAAGAAGACAATCATATTCTTCGTTATTGCATCACATTCTATCTCAGAGACCTCAAAGTTTGGAAGAGCAAGGATGGCAGTAGAAGTCATCTTCTCCTTAAACTCTTCAAAGTTCTGCTATTCTTTTTCTCCCCATTTGAACTCTATATTCTTTGTTATTATCTTAGCCAATGGAGCTACAACAGTACTTAAGTTCTTAATGAAGTGGTGATAAAATGAAGTTAATTTATGAAAGCTTCGAATGTTGGCAAAATTGGTCAACGTTAGCCATTCTAGGATTGCTCGAATATTCTCATCACTCACTTGAACTCCTTTTCCATATATAATAAAATTAAGAAATACCACCTTAGGTTGATAGAATTCAAATTTCTTCAAATTCCTATAGAGTTGCTTTGGTTATAGCACATTGAATATAGCTTAGAGATACTCACAATGGCTCTCCATTTTAAGGTTGTATACGAGTATGATGTCAAAGTTGAAGATCATAAACTTCTCTATTAGATCTTGAAGCACATGATTCATTAATCTTATGAATGTGCATGGCATACTAGAGAAATCTAAGGCATTGCCAATAGCTTATATAAACCATGCCTTGTTTTGAATGCAATCTTCCATTCATCTTCTAGTTACATTCGGATATGATGTAACCTAACTTGAAATCGATTTTTAAAAATACTCTTACCCCGTACAACTCATCTAAATGTCATCTAACCTTAGGATTAGGTATCTATATTTGATTATGATCTTGTTGATAGCTTGACTATCAACATACATTCATCATGACCCATCCTTCTTTAGTAGTAGTGTTGGCATAGCATATGGGCTTAAGGATTCTTGAACATGAACTCTCTCAATTAGCTCATTAACTAATCTCTAAAGCTTGGTAGCTTGCTCCAGATTCATTTTGTATGTAGGTTTGTTTAAAAATGCGGCTCCAGGCTATAAATCGATGGCATGTTCAATGCTTCGAAAGGGAGGTAACCCTTAATAACTCTTCAAGAAACAAATCTATGTATTCTTCAACGAGTTTCTACACCTCAATAGGTAACTTGATGTCTTGTTTCAATCTTTAAACTAACAAAGAGGCCAAAACATGTGCCTTTAACTCTTGTGATAACTCAGCTTGGGTTATCACTAAATTCCTTTTCTTTTAACCTCGGCTTATCCTTGACTTGACTAGGGGTCATCAAATTAATGTAATCCATTGTCCTTCATGCTCAAATGTATAAGTGTTCTTAAACCCATCATAAACAACTCTTCTATTAAATAACTATGACAAGCCTAATAGAATATGAGATGAACATATGAGCAATACATTACACCATATATCGTCTTGATAAGCTCTTAGCAATGAGTACTAGGAACTACTTTTTGACATCAAAGGCACCCTTGTCATTAAGCTAATGCAATTGATAAGACCTTAGGTAAGAAGTGGTTGATAGCTTCAATTTCTTGACTATTGTTATTGTAAACCTTACAATTTAATGGGCGTATGAATCAACTAAGAATGCTTCTTGAATGTTTCCAGGGATCAACTAAATTAAGAATTTAAGTTTACATTTAAAAATGAACTTAGTTTTCAAATAAAAAATGTACTAACAATAAAAACTCAAATATAAGGACAATGAACCTAATGTCACCTAAAATCCTAAACCCTAAGATAATTAAAAACTTATAACCCTAAACAACTAGTTGAGAATTTAATTTGAATAATTTTATTCAACTCTAGAAAATTTCCTAATTTTATGAGAATTAAATCATAATTTACAAGTTGATTTAAGAACCAAACTCTAAAAGAATCATATATAAGACAATCTCTTTATTTTCATGCATAAGCCTTGTACATATGAATAAGTGAGACAACATAAAAGTACAACGAGAGGTTGATCAAAGCGAAGGAGATGGAAAGAAAGACAAATGGAAAAATGCTAAGGATAGACTTGGAACGGACAATGACAGCAGTTTAGACACCGAGAGGAAAAGACCGAAGATCTCGACATTCTCATCCTACACGCCTGTTAACTGTCTAATCTCAGATATTTTGATAGAGGTCCATGGAGAGAGAGGTATCCTCTAATGGCTAGAAAGAAAGTGTGGGAATCCCTCAAGAAGAAATTCGAATAAGTACTATGACTTCTACCGTGACAAGGGTCATAATATGGATGAGTGCATTCAACTCAAAAATGCAATTGAAGATTAATACAATGTGGGCACTTATGAAAATTTCTAGTACATGATGCCAAGAGAATCGAAATATCGTCTTAGAGGAGAAGAGAGGAACATGATGACACTCGGCCAGCAATGGCTATGAGAGATGCAAGGGATGTTAATCCCAATAGAGTACCTAATGGAGTAATAAATACAATTGTCGGCGAACCTAGTATAGGCCAATCGAGTTCTTCGAACTCGGTTAATGCCAAGAATTACATTTGCAATATTTACAAGAAGAAGGTTAAGATTGACAATACAATATCTTTTGGGGAAGAGGATTTTGAAGGCATATAGAGGCCAAACGATGATGCACTTATCATAAATGCGAGAGTCATCAACTTTGAGGTCAAGAAGATTCTTGTTGACACAAGAAGTTTGGCCAATATCATTTTTCAGCATACCTTCGATCAAATGAGGCCCAAGATCAAAGTGCAATTGCGTTCTTACAAGTATGACCTCTATGGTTTAAATAATTAACCTATCCAAGTAGCCGGAGTTATCTCTTTACTAATATAAATCAATGATGATGAGCATGTTGTAGAGGACAAAGTGGATTTTCTTATTGTCAAATGTTGATCCCTTTACAACATGATAATGAGACGGCCATGCCAACATTTATTCAGCATCGTCTCTTTAATGACACATCTAAAAGCTAAGTTTTCCACTCCCGCAGGGGTTGGTGTGTGCAGAGGGGATCAGTAATTGGCATGTTCCTTATATATAAGGGCTTTAAGGCAAGAAGAAGTGTTTTAGGTTGAGACCTGCCCAGAAGGCAAGTTAGTTAGCATAGAAAACATTGAGAATGATACAAAGGAGATTCCTTTAGGAGATGATCCCGAGAAGACAATAAGGATAGGGAAACCCATGTTAGCAGATGTCTGGGAAAGTTTGATTGACTTCCTGCAAGCCAATGCTGATGTGTTCACATGGTTACCATCAGACTTGCTAGGTATTTCGAGAGATGTTACCGTACATAAGCTCTAGATTGACCCGAATGTAAAGGTGGTCAAACAGAAAAAGAGACATTTTGCACCAGAGAGACAAGCGACAATAGAAGAAGAGGTCCAGAAATTATTGAAGGTAAGATTCATCCGAGATGAGCCTTATCCAACTTGGCTAGCAAATTGTATGCTAGTTAAGAAGTCTAATGGCAAGTGGTGAATGTGCATAGACTTCATAGATCTTAATAAGGCCTGTCCCAAGGATTGTTTCCCGCTGCCAAAAATAGATCAGATGGTAGATGTAATTGCAGGATATGCGGTGCTTTCTTTATGGACGCTTTCTCTGGTTATAATCAAATCAGGATGGACAAGGCAGATGAAGTCCACACAACTTTCGTTACCAATTTTGGAACAAACTATTATATGGTAATGCCTTTTGGGTAGAAGAGCATTGGTGCTACATACCAGAGATTAGTAACGAAGATGTTCAAATCTCAGATCCACAAGAATGTTGAAGTATATGTAGATGATATGATTATGAAGAGTATGAAAGAAGATTAGCATCTCACAGATCTGGAGGAGACGTTTACCACATTGTGAAGATATTGCATGAAACTCAACCCACAGAAGTATGTCTTTGGTGCAACATCATGGAAATTTCTCGGGTATATGGTCATACAATGCGGCATTGAGGCCAATCTAAGAAAGATTAAAGACATAAGGAAGATGAAATCACCTTACACGATCAAACAGGTGTAGGAACTCACCGAGTAAATTGCCGCCCTCAACAAATTTGTGTCAAGAAGTGCGGATAGGAGCGTATAATTCTTTAAAATTTTGAAGAATCCAAAGGAATTCAACTGGACCGAAGATTACGAAAGAGCTTTTAATGAGCTCAAGGAATTTCTTATGTCATCACTGATACTCTCGATACCCATTCTAAGAGAAAATTTATACTTATATCTATCAGTCAGCTATCAAGCACTTTCCTCTATACTGGTCCGAATTGATGGCAAAGAGCATCGACCTATTTATTACGTGAGTCATGTTCTGTAAGGGCTAGAGGTTTGATACACAAAGATAGAAAAATTTGTATTGGTTATGGTTCTCTCAGTAAGAAAGTTGAAGCCGTACTTTGAATCTCACCAGATTATTATCTTAACGGAACAACCACAATGACAAGCATTGCAGTGGCCCAATTCCTCAAGGAGGATGATGAAGTATGCCTTAGAGTTTAGTGCCCATGGTGTACAATATAAACTCAGAATGGCACTAAAGGCCTAAGTATTAGCGGATTTTGTAGCCAAATTCACTGGAAATAAAGATTATGTAGAGATTGCTGAGAAACTTATCTAGTTTCTCTATATTAATGGTTCTTCAACATGAGAAGGAAGTGGCGTAGGCTTAGTTCTTCAAGGCCCCCATAATGTCAAAGTTCATTACGCTCTAAAATTTGGATTTCCAGCTAGTAATAATGAAGTAGAGTACAAAGCTTTAATCGCCAAACTAAAACTGGCAAAAGAAATTGGTGCTGAGAAACTCGAAGTGTTCTCTGATTCCTAGCTGGTGGTAAATTAGGTCACTGGAAGTTATGCGGTAAGAGAAGAAGAGATGAGCAAGTACCTATTGGTGGTATAAACACTTGTAGAAGAATTCCTATCTTTTTCTATTCACAAAATTTCAAGAAGTAAGAATATTGTTGTCGATAAGCTCTTAAAAGCGGCCAGTATGGCATTCCCTAAGCTAAATGAGAAACTGTTGGTCAAATTTCTCTTGCATAAAAGCTTATCTAATCTCTCATAGATCTGTAAATTAGCTCCTTGCCCAAAAGAAGAATCATGGATGGATTCCTTAGTGATCTATCTAAAAGATGGTACTATCCCAGATGACAAAAAGGAGATGCGAAGATTAGCTTACCAGGCTACAAACTACATGCTGATTGATGGTTAGCTGTATAAGCGTGGCATATCCCAACCCTACCTTTAATGTGTTTCCCCAAGGGATGCCTAGAGTGTATTATCTGAACTTCATCGTGGCATATGTAGCAATCATGTGAAAGCGTAAACACTATATATTCGAGTACTATGACTCGGCTATTATTAGTTAACTATGAAAGAAGATACGAAGGGCATTGTCTAGCAGTGTCCTCAATGTTAGAAGCATAAGTGGTCGAGTAAATCACCCGTAAGTAAATTATATAGCCTATCTAACCCTTAGTCTTTCACCTAGTGGGGGCTAGATATCCTTGGACCCTTTCTTAAGTCTACCACCCAGCGATAATTCGTTATTGTTGCTATGGACTGCTTTACCAAATGGGCTAAGGCCGAGGCTGTAGCAAAAATCATGGAACAAAAAGTGGATGCTTTCATCTTCAATGCCATCATATTGAGATTCGAAGTACCTTACATGATAATTATAGATAACGGCCCGCAGTTTGACAGCAATAGGTTCCAAACGTTTTGCAAAAGGCATGGCAGTTGGCTTAACTATATGTCTATAGTACACCCTCAGACAAATGGACAAGTCAAAGCTATAAACAAGATCATACTGAACAGTCTGAAATAGAAAGTGGATCAAGTCAGGGGGAAGTGGGCCATGAACTGCCGAATGTCCTATGGGGATACAGAACCACTTATAGAACAGTAACGGGAGAGATACCATTCAAGTTAGCATATGGCACTGAAGCCGTGTTGACGATTGAGTTAAACTTGCTTAATCTGCATACACATAATTTTGATGTAATGCTTAATCAAGTTGGATTGATAGTGAATTTGGACACTATTGAGGAAATTCGAGATGTTGCAAAAGCCAGGGTCATGATATACCAACATAAAGTAGCAAAATACTACAATCAGAAAGTTAAGCATAAGGTTTTCCAACCTGGAGATCTGGTTTACCATAAGATGAAAGCAATAGGTGTACGAGCAAGTCGGGAAAGCTTGGTGCTAATTGGGAAGATCCTGTTAGGATCTAAGAAGTCATTGGTAAGGGGGCTTATCAATTAGAAAGGTTAGATGGATCTATCATCCCTTAAGCTTAGAACGCTGATAATCTGAAATTTTATTTCAATTAATGTTAGATGACTTCTGTCGTAACTCTTTTGGCGACAGCCAATAAGCTTGTGAGACATTTACGATAATTATATCTTTGAAGTCTCTTTGTGTTTTGGTTATAATTGTTGAATGAATGAATTTTAAGTTGTACGGGGAAATGAACTGATCTAAGTTCTAGCTTAACACGGTAAAAAAATTATACAAATTAACTATACAACCGAGTAATGCAGCTAGTGCACACCTTAAACAGTTAATAAACGATATAAAATAAGGGCATGTGAAATAAAACATGCCGATAAACGACAGGCATGTGAAATAAAACATGCCGAGAAACACATGGCATGTGAAATAAAACATGCCAAGAAATACATGGAGTATGAAATAAAACATGCCGAGAAACAATAGGCATGAAAAAAAACATGCCGAGAAACAATACATGTGAAAAAAAAGAACATACCGAGAAACACATGGTGTGTGAAATAAAACATGCCTAGAAATGATAAGCTTATGAAATGAAACATGCCGAGAAATAGTGGCGTGTGAAATAAAATGTGTCGAGAAATGCACGGCATGTGAAATAAAATATGCCTAGAAACGATAGGCTTGTGAAATGAAACAGGTCGGAAGATAGCAGTGCATTAGAATTAAAACATGTTAAGAAACAAATGAAGTGAATTAAAGCAAGCTGACGAATGACAGTGCGTAGCAACATGCATAAACCATACAAATAGTGAAAGCTCAGTTATGAGAAAGTCTTATACACTCGGCATTGCCTTGATTATATTCTAGTGATTAATTATAGGAGAATGCAATATGCCTATACAACAAGTCCCACAGCTTATTCTTAGATTTAGCAGAAGTGATTCTTAAATCTTTTGCTAGGGCTTCCACGGCAGCTGGGTTCTTGGAGTGGGCAACTTCTTCGACTTGAGCTTCATTATCACTTTGATCGATACTCTCGGTACCTGTCTAATCGCCTTCATCTTCATCGACACTACTAACTTTACTGTCGATGTCAGCAAAGTTGAGATACGAGAGATTATAATCAGGGTGAAGCTTCAAGGCCTCTTCTCTTGCTACTTGAACTCCCTCTAATAACTTTTTGTGTAAAAGCTTCTTGTACTGCCGACTTGGAGTAACTATATCAAAAGCCTCTTCAATAGATGACCCCTTCCTCATAATCTCCTCCAACTTGGTGATATGGCTCTATAAATTTGAGTTGTTGGTCTCTAACTCCTTTATTTGCACCCTGAGTTTGTCTTCATCGTCGCTCATCGTGCAAATAGTTCGGCCTAAGCCCCAGTACTCTTCCCTTTTCTTCTGCAATTCCTCCTTTAAGCTTTTGGACTCTTTGTACTATTGTTCCATTTTGGCCTTCAGGTTAGAGATTTCATCAGCAGCAAGGTCTTATACCAATTTCTCAGTAGCAAGTTCCTCCTTAAGCTTTCCCGCCTCCATCTTAGCTCTAATCCTCGCATTCTCGGTTATAGTAGTTTGAGCCTTTGATGCATTGCATGCATCCTCAACTTTCTGCAGCAAATTTAGTTATTATAATTAAGAACGATCGGATATTACATAGATATAGTAGAGGATATTACCTTCTTTACCTCTCTGTCAACCTCATCTAAAGCTGTAAAGATATGGCTGCTTATTTGGAAAAAGAACATGTGTTAATTGTCCATTGGAGCTGGAGAAAGAAAATGTTTATGGATACTTACATTATACAATTTGGCCACGACATGGGCCTTATTGCAACCACTAACCCTGTTGACATCCTTCTTAATGATATCTCTATCTTTTAGAAGAGTGACCTTTTCTATTAAAGCCAAAGATTTTGTCCTATCTCCCAAGGCTGAGTCAATGTCCAAAATCTAATGGCTCCAGCAAGGCATGAAATACTTGCCAACCTCTTTGTTTGGTAAGAATTCGACACTAGTGATGCCAAGAGATTTAGAATGCATTGCCTCTTTCACCCTTTCATCTAGGCCTTTAGACTTCTTGATAGGTGGTTGGTTGGTAAGTTCCTTCTCTAGTCTTTTTTCACCACTTAGAGCCACCACAATCACCTGTGATGAGCCTTCTGCGACAATAACATTTTCATCCTGCTTGTTGAGGTATGTCTCTTGACGCTCGCTATTCCTTGGCTTGACAGAAGCTTGAATAATCACGGTCGGAGGCTCTTCAGAATGAATCTTGGTCGCCTGTATATTCTCATTCTCCTTCATTGTCTCTATGCAGTTGTATGCTTTACTGTAGCCTCCTTTGCTGGTCTCTTTGCGGCAGCAGGCCGTGTGGTAATTGCAGAGGTAGTCCCCCTCCTATCAGCCTTGGACTTCTTAGCCTTGGCCTGAGCAAGTAGCTTTGTAGGATCCACCTCTTCGACACTCATATCTATAAGGCGAGTAAATTAATTAATATAATAGGGAAAAAATATGAACTTACATTTTCCATGCCGAACAAGGCTCAAAGGTTACTATTCTCTCCTAAAGTCTCGAGAACGGCTTTCCTCATGGCTATACTTAGCACGGTGGCAACACATCAGCGTACCTTCCTTTTTAGAACATATTGGTTCATCATTTTCATAACGCCATATAATTCTCTCGGCATCCTAGGGGAATATTTTGTTTCTCCTTCTCTCCTAAATCTTCTTCGCTATTGCTGCATCATTTAGCATTAAATCTACATACTTTGCATGTATCGGCTCAGTCTATTGGGTCCAGAAGTCTAAGTTCTCATTAGACACTATTGACACAAACTTATCATGCCACTTATGAATCTTGGATTCTAACCTGTCCATGAACTTATGCCCATGCCTTACAACAGTGAAGTACCACCCATTAGGCTGCCTACGGATAGAAAAGAAAAATCTAAACAACTGAGGCATAGTTCTAACCTTAACCTCTTTACATACTATCTCAAAAGCGGCCAAAAGTTTATATGTGTTGGGTGAGAACATATTTGGTGCGACTTTGAAGTAGTTGAAGAAGCCTTAAACAAACATCGAGAAAGGGAAGCACAACTCAAAATCTAGATACTTTAGGTATATATGGAACTTGCACTCCTATAGAAAGCATACTCTCTCCCCATCTCTTGGTCTTCTCAAGTTCTATGTTCCAGGAAGATCTTGCTAGTACTTATTGTCCTTTGTGATGAGAACTCTGTCGATGGAACTGGTGGTTCCATTAGGAGAATCATGAAAGTATGCTATTGTGTTGTATAGATATTTTGCTGAAGACCCCCCTTCTTATCCTTAGGATAATTATCCATAGGAAGCTTGTTAATCTAAGAAATTTTATCCCACCTTACCTCTATACTATTGGTCGAACCGCCCGAAGAATACACTATCTCACTCCTATTTTAGGGGGGGTGGGGAAGAGTAGCCTCAGTTTCCATTGCCTTAGAATCGAATAAAACAAGTCAATGAACAACTTTATGAACCATACATGGACGATTGTATGAAATGAAATAACGGAAGTCAAAGAGTGAGATTTTGAAGATTAGAAAATGAACGAAAATTTTAGGTGCAACTAGAGAAGTGAAATTTGAGTATAAACAGTACCTTATATATGGACGATCTGTTCTCATAACTACAAATCTACTTTTGACAATATTGATGCATTGATATGATAGTCCTATAGATTGTAGACGTGTGTCTCGTGACAGTAATCTAATAGCTAAAAACTTTCCGACAGTTATTAGGCTTGTAATAAAATGATGGCTTAGGTGAGAGATGTTGTGCCTATAACTTTTTGGTTTCCTGAATGAGTGAGAGTTATAAAATGGCGACGTTTCAATTGGGATGTGATCTATCCTACTTCCCACATCATCGGGCATGAATCTAGAGACTCTCCCCACTCGGCTTTTGCTATAATATATATATATATAACTCCCTTTGTTGACTATTCGAATACAAGAGTTAAGGGGCAAATGTTGATAGTTAGTTTTCGCTCAACTTACACTTGTCCTTTCATCGGCCGAGATGCTGGGTAATCGACTCTCTCGGCATTTGCCCTCTTTAGAAGACACACGGCACTTATGTTATGTAGAAGAAATGCTCCTGGTTTGAATTTAAATCTATAGCACGATCAGTTATCATAAGTAGGGTTATATTTTACAACTGCTTGCTATTCCTACATATTAAGGGAGATGTTAAGTTAAGAAGTCTCTACGTGTTTTAACATTACCACGACAACTGCCTTAGACACAACAATCGTCTATAAATATTGAAAAAAAAAAAAACTTTATAAGAGCTCTTTGACTCTTCTTATTCATATACTTATTATAATAAATTACCATTCTAACTTAGGCATTGGAGTAGTTGCAACGGATTGACCTCGATACTAAGTATTTTACTCTCTTTTGTAGGACTATTTCCTTATCCCAAAATTCATCACCAACACTTATGCTTAGGAGTGTATAAATATTTAGGTATACATATATAAATACCTATGTACATTCAACAAATGAATACATGTGAAGTATATATGTAAGGGTTTTAGTGAAATCCTTAGTATAGGTATAGGAAATCCTTAGATAATTGAAAAAGGAGCACAGATACATATGATCAAGTATGTGTATACAAGGATATATTTGATGTGCACATGTATGGATACTCTTATAATTAGTATCCTTTATGTATGTAACCAAAAAGAAGGAATATACTAACTATACATACTTATACCTTACTAAATAAGCCCTTAAAGTGCAAAAATATACATTTTGTGAAGATTTCTTAAGGAGGTATACTAGGCATACGAAAATACATATAAAAATACGCATGTCATCGTATGTATATACGGGTATATATACTAGTATATGTATAAGTACATAAGTATACATATAAGTATATTAAAAGTATAAGTATATACATAACCTATGTATAGAATACAAAAGAGTATAAGTATAAAGTATATATAAGTGATGACATAAGCATAACATAATTGATGTCATAGAATAGTAAAATATAAGATAACATAACAAAATAATAATATATATATATACATGCACATATATGGGCCAAAACTTCCTTAATCCCTTAATACCCATCTTAAATTGAATTGACCTTATTTAAGTCTATAAATTAGTAATTACAATGTAAAATCATTTAAGTGTAAGAATCTAATGGCTAATTAGACCATTAAGTACTAAAATAAGATATAAAACTAGACAACAAGAATATTTAAGCTTTAATAGTTAAAATTTCAATAAATCTAATCCATATCATAAAATACGAGTGTTAATGTCCAAAATGGACATCACTGTATAAACGTACCCCTAAAAATGATGAAAAACGACTATAAGTTCATAAATATTAGAAATAAAATGAAAAAGTTACGTACGGTTAGCGATGAGGTTTAACTAATTGAAAACTAATAGGAACTTAAGTAGAAATAGGTGAACAAACACCTAGAATAACTAGTTCATTCAATTACTTACTATCATTTTCATCTTATAATAATTAAGTGATCCTGACGAAGGTTGGGATCTCCCTGAAGACTATTGCAATTAGTGTGAGACATCATAGCCAAGTGAGTACTCCCAATAACTCTATACTTATTTTGTGTTTGTAGTTACTGCACTTAAATTAAATAGTAATAACTTAGTGCATGGGGTTTCGAGATATGTATTTGCTTGATATTGGTTGATTACTGTGAGAAATATTGTTAAATACGATAATTGATGATTTGACTGTATGATTGATTGTTACATGATTTGGATGGTTTGCTAATATTAATTGATCGCCTCATAATTTAACTTAATTAAATTTAGCTTATCTTAAATTAAAAAGGTCATGTATTATCCATGCATTGTATTACTTATTCTGGCCGTTACTTCATGCGGAGGTAAAGAGAGGCCTTGCAGGGGTTGTTTATATATATAATAAAGTGTTTTTGTATGGTGCACTTGTACAACATGACCTTACCCAAACCTACGAGCTTACTAGGTGATGGTGATGCCAACCATATGGTTGAGGGTTGAGTCTAGAGACCTCTGTTGGTGTGAGTATGGACTGTGAAGGCTACCTCACTGTTAGGCTTGGGATTTTGTGTACTACTAGACTTCTTAGAAATGGAAATATATTTTGCAAAATATGAAATTCAAATTATGGTTAAAAACCCAAATGCTAGAACTTGGTTGTAATTGGTGCCGATGTATCTCCAACCTTTACCTCGAAGGGCGTTAAAATCTGATGTTATATGCAGCACCGGTTAACTGCATATATTGTTTGGCATACTGTATATGCATGCATTCATATGATTATAATAATTTGTTTGATAACTTGTTTGCTAGTATAGTATGGGGGATAATACACTAAGCTCTTCTAGCTTACTCCCCAATAGTTTTTCTTTTGCAGGTTAATAGATAATTAGATATGAGTTAAGAGCTGAGTGTTGAGTGTAAGTATCGAGACATTTTAGAGGTTGGAATTAGAGAGAAGTTGTTTAGTTCATGTGAAACTTTAAATGTACACCACTTATGTACTTAAATTTTTCAACCTTAATAAGTTTGAACTTTTAAGTCTATATTATTTAATCTTATCATTTGGTAGGGGATACCGATTCCTTATGGTTTTGAGGAACTATGGGATATCGAACATCCATAGTTATTTATATTTATATGTTATAATAAATTGATTACTTAAAAATTAGTAATCTTAGTAATTTATCATTTAGAGTCTTGTAATCTCTAACTTGCAAGGCGATTTCCATATCATGGGTGTACACGTAACATAGAAATTTTTAGTAATCTTATTAGGTCCTCTTTAAGGTCTTGATACTTTCCATATATTACCATAACCTATACTACAAATGGACAAGTTATCACACTATTTTATGAATTCAATTTTCAAAAAAGTGACAAGACAACACAATGCCCTATTTGTCCCCCATTTGGTCGGTTGGAAAAGAGAGGCCATGTCTTGTCATTTGTCCATCAAACCAATTGTCATTCATGAGCACTATTCACCCCTTGATACTTATATCATCTATTCATATCAATGTATAGCTTTTATACATGATAAAAGACAACTAAGTGAAGCTTCTTGGACACACTTCTTTCCCTTTCAAAATTGGCACACTCTCTCACTCTTTACCCTCATCTTTCATTTCCTTTTCTCACTTCAAACACAAAAACAAATGTAGAAACCTAACCTTACAAAATCCCTCTTTGCCATCACCTTCATTTGCTTCAAACTTTATGGCACAACAATGATTTGTTGCATTCTTTTGTCAACTCCAAAAGCTATTTTTAGAAACTTTAGAATATCCTCAAAACCCATCTTTGGCATGACCATAAAGTGATAAAATTGTTAGACCACTTTAAGAAATAAGCTTATGAATTTCTTATGTGAAAGTTGGAATATGAGCATGTTAAGTTAGTATTTTGAAGGAAGCATATATAGCACTTAGAGTAGGAGTTTGTAAGTTGAGAAAATCATGAAATATGTGTATAGGAGTAGATATAATGTGCTGGACGTGTAGAGTATGAAGAGTATTTAGATGTTGTTTTTTACTTCATGTGGTCACATATGCTCAAATCTAGTTTTAGGTAAAGGAAAATCTATTACATGAAGTTTTTATGAAGAAACTGACATTTGAAGATATGAACTATGGCATAGAGTTTATGATAAGTATGAGATCTATTGTTTTCATGTAGTACATTAGCTAAATAATCATCTCATGGAAGATAAGTTGAGTTGGAGTTAAAATATGAGTAACATAGGTTCATGATTTGATATCTGTTAAAATATGAGTAACATAGGTTCATGATTTGATATCTAAACTTAAGGAAATGATAAAACAAGTTGAAAAACCAACCCACTTGACTAAATCTGGAACCATAAGAAAAGTTACTTAAAAATAGGATAAAACCAAGTAAATAAAGTGAAAAGACCAACCAAAGCAAGTATGACAAGTGTATAAAGCCTAAAACTTAAAACCGAGCCTAAAACGCCCAAAACAAGGTTAGAACTCTAAAGTGGGCCTTCACCAAATTTCTAACCAGCACCTTAATCTATCCATGCAAGTTGTTTTGAGACCATTAAGAAGCCCACATAATACTCCAAAGTGACTATCCTTAGTTTAGACAAAAAACAAGCCCATTTGACTACCTAAGCCTACATAAGAGTTCAAGAAGATGTTGATAGCACTAAGGCCATAAGATGAGGATGAAAATCTGACTTTAAAGAGTATTTTAAGCTTTGAATAAAATCCTATGCTTAAGCTCAAAAGATTCCCTAAGATAACAAAAAGCCCAACAACTAAACTAAGCTTAAAAGAGCACCAAATCTTGAGGATCACTACTGTTTTGATCAATAGATAGATTTGTGTGCTTTATCTTAAAAATCTAACCACACCATATTAAAGTACAATTGAAAGGGATGGAAATCGAGTATAGGATCATAAAAATCAGATTTAAAATAAGAAAGTTATACGTGATTAAAGTTTTAAGTAAAATCGAGAAAAATATAAAACCAAGTAAAATGTATAACTTAAAGAATTTTTGGTTAGTATTCCAACTTTACCTTAAACTTTTAACTTTATCATATTTGCAATGTTTAGGAGACTTAACCGAAGGGGATGACTTGCCCTAGATTATTACGACTAATTCACCATGCCTAAGTGAGTGATTTGTAGTGACTTGATGCTTAATTTTGCTTATAATATAGTCGCACTTTAATTTATGGATTGAACTTGAATGCTTGTGAGATATGGGAAATGCATGTGTGCTGTATTATGATTGAATGTCATGACTTACTAATGAGATAATAATAGGAATTGTTGTGATAATAGTATGCATGGATTGTTTGGAATGAAATTGCTTGATCACAATGGAAATTAAATTAATTAAGCATTCGACTAAGAAAATTAATGAGTCATGTATTTCTCATAATTGCATTATAACTATGCTGACTGGCATCTCATGTGGAAGATGGGAAGGGGCTCACAAGAGCGGGGTCTCCTGTTGGGATTAGGTCAATGGGCCACTTATATTATTGAGTCTTTGTCCTGAGCCTTCGAGCTTATTAAGTGCTAGGACATGCTAATTGTTAGCGAAAGGCCATGTCTTGTGGCTTCTGCTTAAGGCATATGATATGAATTGTGGAGCCTACTATATTGTTAAACTTAGGAATTTTGGTTTAAAAAATTTTGATTTTGGAAAGAAAGGTATATTTTCCATACGAAAAGTAAAGTTGCACATATTATATATTTGTTTGAGTTTATTTGAGCACTTTAGTGTAAAAGGAATAAAAACCTAAGTGCTAAGACCTAGTTGATGGTTTTATGTCAATTAATTATCTCCAACCTTAACTACAGGGGGTGTAATTCTAAGTTGCATGCAGTTCCTAAGTTGTTGCATGTATTGTTTAGCATCTAAATTGTTCATGCATTCATATATTATGCATTTAAATGATATTGTTTGTATGGCATGGTAGAGGGATTTACTCACTAAGCATAAGTTTACACCCCGATAGATTTTTGTTGATGTAGGGTCATCTTTTTGTTCATCTAGGCCATGGAATGCCCAAAGTGAGTCTTGAGCTGAGATAGGATATGGGTCCAGATGAGAAAAGAGAATTTTTGTGTAAATAGTGAATTGTAAATATATTTACTTAGTTAGATTTTCTTAATTCAGTATTGTCCTATAGATCTGAGTATATTGTAATATTCTTTTGTTGTGGAATTCGACAATTCCATACCTTAACTTTAGTATTTTTGTAATTAAATGTTAATTTTAGTCATCTCGCTTGATATTGCTTACCTATGGGCCTGATTGTGACATGGAGTGGAAGGACCCTTGTGTGTCGTATAGGAGGCCTATGATCAACGAGGGGGTTGTTCATGGATCTTTATGTAGTACATGGTAATCTATCTCGACAATGATATTGTTGGGTTGTGATAGTTATAAATGAAACACTGGTGCAACTCTCATTGTTAATATTGAGTGTACATAGAGCTCCCTTTACTTTACATCCGATATGAAATAAGTTTTCCCTTTGCTCATCTTCAATCGAAGGGGTGATAACCATCACTCCTCTTACAACCATACTTAAGAACTTACCTTGCTTGGTATTTACAAGGATCTCCTCCTTTGGTGATTCTTCTCACTCATCATTTTGTTCTACTTTTAGTTCCTTAATGTTTCCATCCATACTATCTACTTCAGTGGTTGGCGCCTTATCTTTAATGACCATTATTCTTCTATTTAGGTACTAAGCAGCCATGCGACTAAACAATTGGCACTTAAGACACTTGATTTCATTGGTCTCCCTCTTTGATAATTGTCCCTTCTCAAACATACTAGGTACCTTCTTCTCAACCACTTAGGACTTTAAGTCAGGTTTGACCTCCTCTCATCCGCTTGGTTTTGATATATTTTTTCTAGTAAGGACAAGTTAAGATCTACTTAAGGGAGTGAGCTCGGGGTATAATCTTAGTGTATCTGATACTCTTCTTTTTGAGTAGCTTAAATCATCTTCGAGTGTATCAATTTTTGCATATGCACCTGATCTTAAACTTTAATCCTCTAATGAATTGTGAAATAGTATAGGCTTTTAGCTCTTAACCTTACGTTGACTCATGAGCATTTGAAACTCTTTAACGTACTCATCAATATATGTTGTCTCAATTCTTGCGATTTCTTGAATGTATCTTAAATGTAATGGTTAGGAATGAATCTTCTTCTCATAGCTCATCTCATTTCTTGCCATATTCTAATTTCAGGCTATACTTCCTACCTTCGTATGGATTGTAAGTTCTTCCACCATAAAGCTACATGCCCTAATAATTCAAGGGCAGCTAGTCTCACTTTAACTTGATCACCATAGTCATGAAACTTAAATATCATTTTAACCTTATCTTCCTAGTTAAGGTTGTCACCACCTTAAAGACAATCTAGTAGTGATAGACCATCATGTACAGATTAGAAGTAACTAATTATATACTTATATTATTCGCTAATTACTTCTAATAAGCACATGAAGCATCAACACTAGAATAATTACATAGTATCACTAATTTAATGGTATAAAACAAAGCTCAAATACCATTACTTAATTATGAATTACAAACTTAATAAAGTAAAGCTAGAAGTCCTTCAAATATATAGTATACATTAAATTAAGATAATTTTACATAAATCAATTTCCTTACATGTGCTCCCCTAGGCCTACTTTTAAATCCTTATTTCTCACCAACGGTTTGAATCTTTTTGGATAGACCTAATAGGGTTCGTACAAAAAGTCAAAACTAGAGGGATGTAAGCTATAGCCAACTTAGTGAGTTATCTACTCATATCACCTTTCAAGCGAGTTAATTAAACAAGCATATGTTATGCATTCAAGAAAACACATACAATAATACACACAGCCTTTTGATATCCGGCATGCAGTCTAGAGTTTATTCCCCTACCTCCCCCATACCACCCTACCTCCCCCTTTCCCTCCTCCTCCACCCTTTGACCTTGGTTTGAGAATTTCTTAGTTCCAATAGTATCTAGGCATCTAAATTAACACAAAAGTCATTTAGCATGATATTCTTGGCCTCCATAAAATAGCCACAAAATCTCAATTCTCGACTAAACCAATACCCATGTCAATATAATGATCAAGAAATAATGCCAATTGATTCTAGGAGAACCAAATGGATACATTCTCCTTGAACTCACAAGAGATCCAATCTCTTGGTTATTTAGGAGAACCAACAAATGTTCATCTTAGAATCTACTATAATCCCTAGGAAGAAGGATCTTTTAGTTAGCCAAAGGAACCAAAAGAAATGTTCACAAAGGCTATGTAAATAAGTCACAAGAGAAGGATATATTGATCGTCTCAAGAAAGCCCAAATGAAATTAAGAAATAATGCCTCCCCTAACCACCTAAATGATCAAGGAGTGATTAAGGTCTTTAGATGTATACATGTCTAAAACATAAGAATGGATACAGCCTTGTCTAATGCATGACCATCTTCAAAGTCACTTAGTTTGCAATAAATGAGGAAGGTTTTAGCCTTTCCATTCCATTAGTGATTGCAATGGCAATAGCAGGGATTTATGCAATATGCTATACATGACCGCTTTAATATTCATATTTCAATATGCTTAACTTCCATTTAGTTTAGTGATCAACCAAAACATCACAAAATCATAAGAATTGCATCACATTACAATCATCAACTATAGTTTTGGGAATAATCTTTAAATATCTTAATAAACAAACCAAGCACATACGTTTCCTAATACCCCAAATAGAGTAAGTTAATTATATAGGAATTTAAAGGTGCAACTATAATATAAGCACATATAAGCGATAATGATGCATCTCTGAGAGTTGGATATATGGAGAAGCACCATAATGAAATGGACTGAAAACAAATAGAAGAAAAGCTAGCAAAATCTGAGTAGCTACCAAATGGATATGATGTACTACTCGATCTTACTTTGCCTACAATCCGTTAGATATGACGCACTGGTCTGAACTGAAGGGTCACTTACTACTACTCCTTACTAAAGGGACTAGATAAGAGCTAAAGGGACTAGATAAGAGCTAAAGGGTAACAAGAACACTAAGGTTGCTCAAATGATACTTCATTAATTTGATATTGATGATATGATTGTTCGTATATAAGAAAGTAATGGTTTATATACCCTTCTACTAAGGTTACTTACATTTATAAAAGAACAACAGGGTATTCTACAACTAGGTTACATAAGACATGCTAAAAAGGGTAAAAGAGAAAGAATTTTCGGTTGTGAAAAGGAAAGAATCATTCTGGAATACTGTGTCAGAAGATACATGTTGCTTGGTGCTTGGATGGGAGAAATATAGTATAAGGTAGGTAGAAACAGAGTAACGCTTGTGGTCAGGGGTCGACCTGATGCAGATTAGGTTAGGGACCAATTAGTTCTTCTGAAGAGAAGTCAGCTTGATTCGGGGTCGGGTGCTTATGTTCGAACTGGGAGATTGCCTCAACTACTCTTAGGTTGTCTCCTAGGATAAAGCGTTGTTGCTGAATAAGGTTGGATTTGACGCATGTAAGGATCTGAT
This sequence comes from Lumnitzera littorea, assembly GCA_024138015.1. Taxonomy (NCBI): domain Eukaryota; kingdom Viridiplantae; phylum Streptophyta; class Magnoliopsida; order Myrtales; family Combretaceae; genus Lumnitzera; species Lumnitzera littorea. Next base: position 73,474,994 of record JAMXBB010000006.1, on the reverse strand, counting down.
AGTTAGGTTGGTAAGAGATTGGCTTGGGAGAGGATTCCCCATCTCGACTATAACTTAAAGCTAATATCCTCTAAGTGAGTCCTTAGAGTTCTTTAGTTAAGCTGTGCATGATCGGTTAGAGGGGTTGATTCTTATCATTTGCCTAGGGGTCAAAAAGATTTTTCCTCAAATCTAGAGCGGTCTTTATTCTTTCTTCTAGGGCACTTGCTGAGTCCTCTTCTGTTGGTTGGTGAGGGATCAGATCGGACACATTGAAGGTATAAGAAACTCCATAGTCATTAAGCAACTTGATTTGGTAAGCGTTGTAGTTGATTTTCCTCAAGACCTTAAACAGACCATCAGCACAAAGAGATAGCTTATTTTGTCTTAAGTATGGGAATTGTTCTTGGCTAAAATGTATCCATAGCAACTCTCCTAGGTGGAAAGAAACAGTTCGGTGACCTCAGCTATCAATTTCTTGCTATCCCTAATTGAACTTGGCGATCTTCCTAGTTATAGACTAGTGTAGCTCATGCAATTCTTAGGCTCGATCGACTCCGGATTGACTCTCTTCAATAGCTATTGGGGTGCTGATCATGTCTAGGGAAATTTTTGGATTAAGGCCATAAACGACCTCGAATGGGGTCCTCTTAGTGGTACTATGGATAGTCCAATTGTATGCAAATTCTATAACTAGTAGGTACAGATCCTAATCCCTCAAGTTCTTTCTCACTACAACTTTGAGCAAATTACCTAGTGTCCTGTTTATTACTTTAGTTTGACCATCAGTCTGAAGGTAGCTACTAGAGCTAAATATAAGTTTAGTTCCAAGTCTTCTCTAAAGAGTATTCAAAAAATAGCTCAAAAAATTTGTATCCCGATTTGAGACAATAGTCTTTGGTACTCCATGTAGTTAAATAACCTCTTACAAAAACAAATCAGTAATATATAAATAATCGTTAGTTCGATGGCATAGAATGAAGTACATTATCTTACTGAAATAATCCACTACAACAAAGAAAGAATCTTTCCCTCTAGATGTTCGGGGAAACCTTAGGATAAAGTCTATGTTGAGGTTGGCCTAAGGTAAGGTTGGTGTTTGTAGTGGCAAGTACTCTCTATTAGGTTCTCTCTTTTCCTTAGCTTGCTTGCACATCTCACAACAACTAACTACCTTATGGACATCCTTACCTAAATTAGGCCAATAAAAGTTCTCTTTTAACAGATTTGCTATCTTGGTCTCCTTAAAATGACTGGATAATCTTCCGTTATAAGCTTCCTTGACCAATAGCTCACATGTGGAGTAGTTTGGAATACCTAGCCTATGGTCCTTGAATAGATAACCATCCTTAAGATAATATACTCCAACAACTATTCCTTCTTGACACTATTCAACAATGGGACCAAAGTGAGGGTCATTAGCATACTACTTAGTGATGAGTGAGAATCCTAATAATTTTATCTACAAAGTGGTTAGCAAGGTTTACTATGTGATAGGGAGTCGACAACCACATTTGCACTTCCCTTCCCATGCTGAATGACGTATGAGAGTCCCTCCATGAACTTTAACCACTTGGCTTGCCTCTTTGAAAGCTTGTACTGGCTACCAAGATGCTTTAGAGACTCATGGTTTATATAAATAACAAACTCTCATGGCAATAAATAGTGTTGCCAAACAATAAGGGCTTGGTAAAGAGAGTATAACTCCTTTTCGTACACAGAATAATTCAGGGTAGGACCACTAAGTTTCTCACTGTGATAGGTGATGGGTCGTTGCTCTTGCATTAGGATAGCACCAATTCCAACTCCTGATGCATGACATTCTAATTTGAAGGGCTTGTTAAAATCTGGCAGTGATAGAATAGGTACTGAAGTGAGTTTTTCCTTGATTTCTTTAAAGCTTTATTCAACTCGGTCATTCTACTTGAATCCTTCACTCTTCTTTGTCAATTCAATCAAGGGGGGTGGCTATTGTACTAAATCCTTAATAAATTGCCCATAGAAAGAAGTTAGGTTATGGAAATTTCAAACCTCAGTGACATTCTTTAGCATTGGCCATTCCAAAACAGCTCGGATCTTTTCCTCATCTGCTTGGATCCCTTCCCCTAACACTACAAACCCTAGGAAAATCACCTCTTTCTAGCTGAAAATATACTTCTTCACATTCCCATACAACTTCTCAGCTCACAAAATGTCAAATACTTTGCAAAGATGTTGAACATAGTTGTTCAGGTTGGCATTATATATTAGTATGTCATCAAAATACATGACTACACCTCTTTTGATCAAAGGGTGAATCACATGGCTCATTAACCTCATGAATGTGCTCGGCGCATTAGTAAGTTTGAACAGCAAAACCAACCATCCGTAGAGTCCGTGCTTAGTTTTGAAAGCAGTTTTCCACTCATCCCTTAGTCTCATACGATTTGATGAAAGCCACTTCGCAGATCAATCTTTGAAAATATCTTGGTGCCTTGAAACTCATCCAGCATATCATCGAGCCTCAGTATTGAATATCTATACTTGATGGTAATTTGGTTGATTGCTTGGCTATCGATTTACATACACCATGAACCATCTTTTTTTAGAACGAGCAGAGCTAGTACAACATAAGGGCTCATACTCTCCTTCACATATCTCGCTCTATGAGCTCATCTACCTGTCTCTTTAACTCAGCAGCCTACTTAAGGTTCATCCTATATGCAGGTTAATTCAGTAGGGCAGTGCTTAGCTGCAGATTAATATAGTGCTCTATGCCTTAGACTAGCAGCAGTCTTCTAGGCAGTTCTTCTGAGAATAGGTTAGAAAACTCATCTAGCAAGCTTCAGATCTCTTTTGAGATGTCCTGTAATTCCCTCATCTCCAATAATCTCCTAACCAATAGAAACATGGGCTTGTCAGCCTTCTCAACCGATCGAAGCTCTCTTCGGCTCATAAATAAGGTCTTTTTTTTTACTAGCTTAGGTGAACTAGTTATAGGTTTTGTTTACTTGGGATAGGGTCAAGGGTTGCAACATAATCTTCCTTCCATCCTTGACAAAGGCATAAGTGTTAGACCTGTCGTGAGTAACACGTCAGTCGAACAACTAAGGTCATTTAAGCAGTAGATGTGAAGCTCCCATAGGGATGATATTGCAAACTACTTCATCCTTATACACATTCCTAACATTGAATGGCACGATCACTTGCTCAGTCAAATGTAAGGTACCCTTATCATAAAGTCAGTATAGCTTGTTAGGTCGAGGATGCTTGGAGGTCAGCAAACCCAACCTTTGCACAAAGGACTATGCAACTAAATTATTACAACTTCTTCCATCTACTATAATGGTACAAAATTGTCCCTTGATGGTATATTTGGTATGGAACATGTTTTCCCTCTAATCTTCCTTGGAGTTCGGTAGGGAACTCAATACTTGCCTCAGAACTTGGGTCATCACTTCTCCTTAGTTGGCATAGACATAGGTCTCCTCTTCCTCTTCGGCTTCAGGTTTTCCTACATCCTCTTCCTTTTTGGGCTTGCTCTTGTCAATGCTATCCACTACATTTCCTTAGAGCACCATGACGCATGTGTTCGGACATTTAGCAACCATTGTTTCTAGTATTGCATGTTCTCGGAGTTAGCCTAACCTCGGATTGATTCGGTTAATTGGCTTAGCTTAGCTAGCTAGCTTGCTTGATTGTCATTAGGTTTGTCACTCCTTTCCTTAGCTCGGTATGGCCTCTTCGGCTCTGCTTGAACAAGTTAGCATGATATTAGGGCTCATAAGAATGTTAGCTTAGGTTGGCTCGGATCATTTCTCCTTTGCTTTTCAACCTTCCATGCTATCTTGATCGCCTCTTCTAAGGTATAAAATCTCTATACTTTTACAATGTTGGCATACCCTATAAACTCTAGTGCAGGAAGTTGGACTTTAATAGCATCCATATACCCATGACATTCAAACACTTTCTCGAGCTTTTCTTCTCACTCTAAGTATTCATCGGCTTCTCCACTTCTATTGAAGGGTGGGATTTCAACCTTGGCATTATCTAGTCCTTAAGCAGCTGAGTATCCTCGTCCTTATGCTCGGTAATAGTCAGCATCTTCTTCTTCCTCCCCAAGCTCTTCAACATCTAACACCTTATCATCTTCCTCAATGTCTTCTAACTCCAGTCTTCATATAGTAGCTCCTTTAACTTGAGGGGTTCGAACTAGGCAATAGGCTTGATCACCTTGGCCATAACCCCTCTCTTGAATATTTTTTAGGTAAAATTTGCAATGGCATTCCCTAGGGTTGTTGCCTGTTAACTTACATTGTTGTAATTGGATTCTCAACAAGGTTTGTGAGTTTGTCAAGTTTGTCATCAATGGACCTTGGGGTATTACTATCGTTATGACCATGACTAAGTTGAGCACCACTACTCTGATCTCCAATAACACCTTAAACACTAGAATCTGATATAATACAATACTTCTCATACAGATTAACGACTTACGAACAATTCCATTACCTAATAGTCACTCAAACAAAATAGAAACAAACTTGCTCTATTTTTGTAATGAAAAATAGAGTAAGAACAGAATAATAATGGAACTACTATCACACAAACACACTATAGTAGCTACGGAAGAAACACAGCAACCACTAATAGAAAAGTGAACCAAAACTCCATTGCAACTTCACACATTCCCTCTTGGAACCATGCTCTGATACTAGTAAAGTTAATGCATCTCTGGAGGTCAGATATATGGAGAAGTACTGCAACGAAACAGACAAAAATGAAACAAAAGAAAAGCTAGCAAAATCTGAGTAGCTACCAAATGAATATGATGCACCACTCGATCCTACTCGGCTTACAATCTACAAGATATGACATATCGATCCGACCTAAAGGATCACTTACTACTACTCCTTACTGAAGGAAATAAATAAGAGTTGAAGGGTAATAAGAATGCTAAGGTTGCTCAAATGATACTTCATTAATATGATATTGATGATATGATTGTTCGCATACAAGAAAGCAGTGGTTTATATATCTATCCACTAGGGTTACTTATATGTATGAAAAGACAAAAGGGTATTCTATAACTAGGTTACATAAGACATACCAAAAAGGGTAAAAAAGACAAAGAATATTTAGTTGTGAAAAAGAAAGAATCATTTTAGAATATTGTGTTAAAAGACATGTGTTGCTTGGCACCTAGATGGGAGAAATATGGTACAAGGTAAGTGGAAACAGAATAACGTTTGTGGTCAGGAGTCGACCTGATGTGGATTAAGTTAGGGACCAATTAGTTCTTCCAAAGAGAAGTCAGCTTGATTCGAGGTTAGATGCTTATGGTCGGATCTGGAGCTCACCTCAACTACTCTTAGGCTATCTCTTGGGATAAAGCGTTGCTGCTGAATAAGGGCAGATCTAACACATATAAGAATTTGATAGTCAGGTTGATAAGAGATTAACTCAAGAAAGGATTCCCCGTGTCAGCTATGGCTTAAAGCTAGTATCCTTCGAGCGTGTCCTTGGAGTCTACTAGCTTGGCTATGCATGATTTGTCTAAGGGATTGATTCCTATAAGATAATCATCGTAGATATTTACCTAGCCATTTCTTTATTCATCGTAATAATCTTCTAGTAAATCTAAGTCGAAAATACCTAAAAGATTGATAGTTGAAAACAAATTTAGTTACTAAGCTTTTAAGTTTCCTTCCTTGAGTCTTTTTCTTTTTAAAAGTCTTTCTTTTCTTAGATCATTTCATGTTCGAATGGTTCATATGTTCATATGATCAAGTCGTGGTAAGTTTAGCTAGTTATGACATGTAAGATGTTTTAAGGCATGAATTTATCCACTTGTCTTAGTTTTTATTATTTTAATCTTTATTTATGGAAACCCTTTATCTTTCCTGAACTTCTTTAAAATGAGTAAAGTGTTTAAAAAGACTTTCATTTCTTGAGAAAACTTTAGGAATCAAATTTTAAACTAGTTGTAAAACAAATGTATTACTTATTTCAATGACTTATGAGGAGAAATTGTTTTTCAAAAGGACTTCTTTGTTGAAGAAAGTTTAGACAAATTCTAGACATGATTTTGGTAAAGAATCTTGTCTTTTTGGAAGACATAGGAGTTTTTAATTCAATTTGAAATTCTTTTTATTTTGAAGTTAGAAGATGTACCTTGTTTCCTTAGAGAAATTTCCTAAATATTAAACAAAAGAAGTGGGAAATGATTTTTATGTGTGAAGAGAAATCAAAATGGTTTGATTGGGATGCTAAAGCTTACCTTTAGGATGTTGGAAGAATTGTCTAAGGAGCCTTGTAAGAATGGCGGGTGGGACATAGATTAAAAAGGAAAGAAAAGGAAAGTTTGTTGTGGAAAATGAAGACAATGTTGGTGGTCTAAAAAGTAGGTAGTGGAGCCATTTATAGAAATAGGTTAATTTAGCTTATTATATGAAGATTGAGATTACTTAAGCAAATCAAGTATCTTTATGGTTTTTTGTTAGAATTATAGGTTGATTAAGTTTGCAAATGAGGTCTTCTTTCTTCTATAAGTGGTATCCCACATTGAAGAATCATAGGATAACATTTTTATCACGTGTTGATGCATTCAATTCTTTCATCATCCATGGTGTTACTCTACTAATTTAAGTTTGTCTTCATATTTTTCTAGAATTTTATGATGTAGACATAAATTATTTAGTAAGTGGTTTACTGAAACCATGATTTCTTAGATTTTCTTAGTGTACTTGTCATAGTCTTTAAGTATTTAGTTAAGTTAGTATATATAGTGAAAATTAGAGCTTGCTTAGGATAATTATCTCTTAGTTAGGGGTGTTAACTACATCATAGGGTGCTAGGTTGTATTGAAAGATATCTAAATTTTTTGGTTTGATTCATTATTGGTGCCTAGAAGAATTGGGAATACAATCCACTTATGTTTGTTTCTTCAATAAGCATTATACATTGTCCCTTACATCATCATCCTTCTTAGTCAATTTCTTGTCCCATTTTGCTATGTTTTCTTCTAGGTGACCTACTAGTCCTCCTTTCTTTTCCAACATGTTGATAGGATTGTATATGTCTTTAGTTCTTAATTATTTAGTTGAGGTTTTGATTGATTCTTAACTTGTTTTAGTAATGTACTTAGCTTACATAAAGTCTTTTATGTAAACAAAACTTCTCTTTCATTTGTTTGCTATAAGAATTAATTTACTTGTCTTATTAGTTTTTCCTAAGTTTTTTTAAATTAGTTGATAATCTTATGTTGACTTTAGTTGACCAAATATTTCTACTATTGACTTAGTCAATTCTATGGGTATATATAAGAAATAAAGGTACTGCCTATCTCTACTTATAGGTGCGCTAACAAATCTTAATCCTATCTCTCAAATCTCTCTTAGCGATTTTAGTTTATCTCCATTATATCTCTAAATATTTTCTAGCAATTAACCTAGTGTATACTAAGTTTTTAGGGGTTTACAAAGGTAGTCATAGGCATTATTAGACCTAAAGTAGGTTTATATTGCAATTTCACATTCTCAAGACCTCAAGTAAGATGGGCTCTTCTTTCTTCCACCTTAAAGTATTCCTCCTCTTCCTCGCTTTCTTTAATATCACCTAAGTCAATTCTCTTATGGGCTCTCCTATTAATATCAACTTCTCAGATATTTCAATCGAGATGAATATCAATATTATAGGTGACGTTTTCAGTACAATGCTCAATTCTCTATACTCCTTGTCATAGAAAACAGTTGGGGCATCTCGTTAGGATAACCACTATAGGTTAGGCAATGGCCAATTGATTTACATATCAAGTTAACTTGGCCATCATGGTGATGAGTTTATTTATTTTCTTATCTATAGACCTCAGAGTAACAGGAATCTACCATTTATGATAGGGAATACTACTCTTGTTATCTTCAACAATTGCATTTACACTCAATTCTATCATTCTCAAAACTAACTCAATAACTTAGTTACAAAGTCATGACTGAACAAACAAGCCTGAATAACGAATACTACAAACTAAGCTTATAATAACCCATAACACTTTAGTTTAACCATTACAATACAGTTTAATCTTTACTACAACACCACTAAGCTAGAATAACAACTAGACCTACAGTAACATGAACATAGAACAACTATACACATACTCAAAACACATTGTCAATATTACAATAGTTGTGACAACTCCACTAACAATAGCAACATCATTGCTAGAGCTTTAATACCAAGATGATATGTCAAGGTATGGGTGAACACACAATTTGAGCAATCACATGAACTAGTGTAGGGTTTGAACTGCAAGATGGTTCTAAGAGTGAATGGTAGTCATATATTAAGCAACTTGGGCACTAGCTCTATGGATATGATGCATCATGAAACCATACTTAGACCTAAAGCTCTACTTAATATGATGCACAAGTTGCTTCCTTAAGTCACTCATCACTAACTTTGCTTAAGGGTTTGATAAGAGTAAACTTGGACTTGGTAAAAATAACCATGCAAGAACAAGAAGAAGAAAAAATGGGTGTTTTCATTCAGTTGGCTTTTAGCTATTACAAGAAGGGGGTATTTATGGTTCCCCATTTAGGGTAACTACTAAGCTTACACATTTACCAAACAAGATTCTAAGCTAAAATTAGTATGTAAGATATGTACAAGGTTAAAAATGGTAAATGACAAGAGGAATATGCTCCTACAAAATAGTACAACGTTAAAAAATTGAAGGACATATCTTGCTAGGTGGATGCTTGAGGATCTATTATAGCAAAGTAGATTCTGTATAGATATGCTATCGGTTGAACTCATTAAAAGAACTTGGATATTTAGATGAGTAGCTTGAAAATAATTTAGCCGAGTTGTTGGTGGTTTTGTCAAGCTGTTTAGGTTAGCTTGAGGGTATCTCTCCTTCACTTGAAAGATAGTGTAACAATGGTATGAGCTTAAGTACCTAATTTGGTTAGTCTTCAAGGGTCTTGCTTCCTCATCCATGAAGTATTAAGAGAGAGCTTGACAAACTAATGTAGCTAGTCTAGGAGCTTGAGAATGGATCAAAAGGCCTTGATTCTTATCATATTACATCCTTTGCTCTTTTATCAACTCCTGTTCCTTTTTCCCAAAATACTATTTATATCGTTATAGATGAGAGTCAAGTGCTAATTGGACTTATTGATGGGGCACAGACGCAGCATCGAGGCCAATTCGAGAAAGATTGAAGTAATAAAGAATATGATGTCACCTTGCATGGTCAAGGAGGGTAAGAACTCATTAGGCAAATTGTCACCCTTAATAGATTCGTGTCGAGAAGTGCAGATAGATGCATAGAATTCTTCAAAATTTTAAAGAATCCAAAGGAATTCAATTGGACTGACGATTGTAAAAGAGCCTTTAACGAGCTCAAAGAATTTCTTGCGTTGCCCCCCGATACTCTCGATACCCATTCTTGGAGAAAATTTATACCTATATTTGTCAGTCAGCTACCAAGCACTTTCCTCTGTGTTGGTCTGAACTGTCAGCAAAGATCATTGACCCGTTTATTACGTAAGTCATGTTTTGTAAAGGCCAGAGCTTTAGTACATAAAGATGGAAAAATTTGTATTGGCAGTGGTTCTCTTAGCAAGAAAATTGAAGCCGTACTTTAAAGCTCACCAGATTATTATCCTCACTGATCAGTCGTTGTGGCAAGCATTACGGAGACCTGATTCTTTGAGGAAGATGATGAAATATGCCTTGGAGCTTAATACCCATGGTGTACAATATAAACCCAGAACAACCCTAAAGGCCTAAGTATTGGCAGATTTTCTCATTGAATTCATAAGGGACGAAGATTATGAGGAGATTGCTGAGAAACCTATCTAGTTTCTTTATGTTGATGGTTCTTCGACATGAGAAGGGAGTGGTGCAGGCTTGGGTCTCCAAGGCCCCCGTAATGTTAAAGTTCATTACACTTTAAAATTTGGATTCCCAACTAGTAACAATGAAGCAGAGTACGAAGCTCTAATTGCCAGATTGAAATTGGCTAAAGAAATAAGTGCCGAGAAACTCGAAGTGCTCTCTGATTCCCAGTTAGTGGTAAATCAAGTCACTGAAAGTTATGTGGTAAGAGAAGAAGAGATGAGCAAGTACCTATTAGTGGTACAAATGCTCACAAAAGAATTCTTATCTTTCTCGATTCACAAAATTCCGAGAAGTAAGAATATTGCTGCAGACAAAGTCGAAGTTGGCTAGTATAGCATTCTCTAAGTTGAACGAGAAACTTTTCATTGAATTTCTCCCACAGAAAAGCTTGTCCAATCTCTTGCAAAGCTGTGAGTTAGCTCCCTGCCTAAAAGAAGAATTGATAACTCTGATTTTAAACATATTTCATATGGTGATTTTATAGTATTTCCCGTACATTTTTGGTTTTCTTTAAAGAAATTGATACTTAATTGAGTAAATTTTTTATTTCAAGGTTTGAACGCGTTTTAGGATCGAAAACGAAGAAAAGGAATCAAGTTTCACTCAATTTGGAGTTCAAATGAAGAAGTTATGAAGTTTTGAAGTTACACAGTCTGGAACATGGCCATGTCCCCAGGCTGTGTCCATCTAGAAAAATTTACCAGGTGCAGAAAGTTACACGACCTGGGGACACAGCCATGTCCTAGGCCGTGTCTGGTGACGAAAACAGAATCCTTATAATACATATATAAAAGGATATCTGAGGGTTTAAAAAGAGAGAGACATTAGAGAAGACGAACGAGACACGAGAGAAGAGAAAAGACTTGAGGAGAAAGAGAAGAAAAAGGCAAGAGCAACACCAACTTCAAGATTAGAGAGATTGTTCATCAATTAAAGGGGTTTTTTATGCTTTATTTTATGTTTTTGATGGAACTCGTTTTTAGATTCATTATGATAGTTTAGAATTCGTGTATTTAGGATTATGGAACCTAGGGTTTCATGTGACTCTTGGGTTGATTTATAAATTTCAATAAAAATTTCTATCTTTTCTTGATTCAATTATGTTGTTTAATTATTGATTGATAATTCTAGAGTATTAATATATGATATTATGCATGATGATTGAGAAATTGCATGTGTAATTAGATTTAGGCATAATTAGAGAGAATTACATATATACTTAGAGATAAGATACATGTTTCTTCCGGAAAGTTAATTATTTGTATAGGAGTTCATTATACATCAATGCAATTCTAAGTTATATTACTAAGTGAAGAGATTCCAGTAAATAATTTAGGATTAGGGTTAATATGCTTGAGAAAGATATTAGCTTTAATTGTAAATTCCTCCAGTCAAGAATAATAGAAACTGAATTGAATATATTTTAAGCGGTCATATGTTAAACACTAGGGGAAATAATTCCTAAATACGTTATTAATTTCTTGAAGTCGTTCGTAGTTTTATTGCTTTCTAATTTGCTTAATCAAGTCTCATAATTAGTTTAGATGGTTAATTTTAGTATTTTTAATTCACTCAATTTATCACAATTTTCCGGTTAGATAATAGAGCTAAAGTTAATATTAGTACTCGAAATCTCTAAGGGATTGACTCAGACTTACATCCGCTATATTAAAATTGATAGATGCACTTACCTCATATCAAGTTTTTGGCGCTGTTGTCGGGGATTTTCAATATTAAGAACGCTAGTTGCTTTATTACTTTGACTATTTTTCTTTATTTTCTTTTGTTTTCATTGTTTATTTTTATTACCTAGAGCTATAATTGATTTTATATTTCTTGCCCTTGTAGTGCATGACCCGAAGCAATTCGGAAGATTTAGTAGAACTTGATCCTGAAATTGAGAGAATTGCCCTTCAAAATTTGAGATCGCGACCTAAACAAATTGTGGCGACCATAGACGATGAGTCAATCGTTGAAATCAAGAAAGAAGGTGAAGAGCCCAACACTCAATTCATCAAGCAGGAAGATCTACCACACATGGCTAACAACGGGAATGAAGCAAATCAGACCATGTCCGATTATTCAAGGCCTACACTTATTGGAGCTGACTCTAGTATTGCAAGGCCAACCGTCGCGGCTAATAACTTCCAAATTGCACCTAACATCATACAAATGGTGCAACAATATGTTCAGTTTGATGATCTCCAAGATGAAGATCCTAATGCCTATATCTCTAGTTTTCTAAAGATCTGTGATACATTTAAAATCAATGGAGCCATGGATGATGCCATTCGACTGCGGCTATTTCCTTTCTCCTTGAGGGGTAGAGCAAAACAGTGGTTGAACTCCCTACCAAGAAATTCAATCACAACTTGGAATGAATTGGTAGAGAAATTTTTGGAGAAGTATTTCCCACCTATAAAGACCGCTAAACTTTGGAATGATATTTCTTGTTTTGCTCAATTGGAAGCAAAGATGCTATATGACACTTGGGAGTGGTTTAAGGACTTGCTCAGGAGGTGCCTACATCATGGCCTCCCACTATGGATGCAGATTCAGACCTTCTACAATGGTCTCAATTTATCTACTAGACAGATGATTGATGCATCCGTAGGAGGTACTTTGAGCACAAAGACACCTGAGCAAGCATAAAACCTGATTGAAGGAATAGCGATGAACAATTATCAGTGGGAAACCACTAGAGCCAAGCAAAAGGCCATGGGAATTTATGAGGTGGACTTGACCACTGCTTTGGCAGCCAAGGTGGACCTGTTGAGTAAGAAGATTGATGCACTCTCAATTGGCCCTCAACAAGTGCAATCGGATGTAAGTGATTTTAGTATGCAGGGGTATGGAGTACAAGAACAACTGGAACAGGTAGATTATCTAGGAAATCCACCTAAGCAACAAAATAATCCCTACAGCAACACTTACAATCTAGGATGGAGGAATTATCCCAATTTCTCATGGGGAAACCAAAACCAAGGCCAGTAGAAGACTAACTTTGGCCCACCTGGATTTCAAAGACCATTCCCATCTCCTTTCCCTCAAGAAAAGAAGTCCAATGTGGAAGAACTTCTCACAAAATATATTCAAGGCAATGAGGCTCGCTTATCCAACATTGAATCCTCGCTGAGGAATCAAGAGGCTTTAAATCGCAACCTTGAGAACCAAATTGGTCAACTTGCGAAGCTAATCTCTAAAAGACTGCAGGGATCGCTACCGGGAAATACAGAACCCAATCCAAAGGAACATGTTAAGGCAGTGACACTTTGAAATGGGAAAGAGTTGCATGCTGAGAGGAAGGTTAACGAGGAGACTAGCAAGAGTGAGGAGGGGACGAAAGCAACGGAAGATGTAGAGTCATCAAAGGTGAAGGAATATCAACCACCTATCCCATATCCCCAAAGACTTAAGAAAGATCACAATGACCAACAATTCAGTAAGTTCCTTGATCTCTTTAAACAACTGCATATTAACTTACCTCTTGTTGATGCCCTATTACAGATGCCGAAGTACGCTAAGTTCTTGAAAGATTTGTTATTCAACAAGAGGAAGCTTAAAGAGCTTTCTACAGTCATCTTGGATGAAAATTGTTCAGCGATCGTGCGAAACAAGTTGCCTAAGAAGCTAAAAGACCCAAGAAGTTTTACAATTCCTTGTCATATTGGTAATCTGTTAATTGACAAAGCTTTAACTGATTTGGGTGCTAGCATCAATTTAATGCCTTATAATTTTTTTAAGAAACTAGGATTAAGGGAACCTAAGCCCACACGCATGAGTTTGCAATTAGCCGATAGATCTGTGACGTATCCTAAAGGTATATTTGAGGATGTATTAGTCCAAGTGGGTAAATTCATTTTTCCAGTTGATTTTATGATATTGGATATGGATGAAGATTTTGAGTTACCTCTTATCCTAGGTAGACCATTCTTAGCTACCACTGGGGCTATCATTGATGTTAGTGGTGGCAAGCTCATTCTTCGAGTAAGAGATGAAGAGATCATGTTTAAAATTTTGGAGGCTATGAAAAAATCTATCGATCAGGATGATACTTGCTACCTTTTGGATGTTACTGACACTTTTGTTTCAAGTTATATGCAGGAAGTTTTTCTTAAGGATCCGTTGGAGAGTTGCTTGCAATTAGGCATGGAGGAAGCTTCGGAAGATCCTGTCAAATCCGAGGTGGTAGCCCAACTAGAGGCAAATAAACCTATCTCTATTGAGAAAGGGTTTGAAGAGTTTGAAAAAAGGAAGGAAGCACAGTTAAAACCTTCGATTGAGGAGCCACCAGTATTGGAGCTAAAGCAATTACCTGACTACTTGGAATATGCCTTCTTAGAGAAGGACTCCAAATTACCGGTAATTATAGCATCCAATTTGGAAAAAGAATAGAGAGAAAGGTTGCTGAAAGTACTCAAGGAGCATAAGAGGGCCATTGCTTGGAAAATATCCGATATTCGAGGTATCAATCCCTCCTTTTGTACTCATAAGATTTTAATGGAAGAAAACCACAAGCCGGTTGTGCAGCCCCAGAGACGCTTGAATCCAAACATGAAAGAGGTAGTCAAAAAGGAAGTTATTAAACTCCTTGATGCAGGTATGATATATCCTATCTCTGATAGTTTATGGGTGAGTCCAGTGCAAGTAGTTCCAAAAAAAAGTGGGATGACAGTAGTCCCTAATGAAAAGAATGAATTGATCCCAATGAGAACGGTAACAGGTTGGCGTGTATGTATTGATTATCGAAAGTTAAATAATGCTATACGTAAGGACCATTTCCCCTTACCTTTTATTGATCAAATGATACAACGATTAGCTGGACATATGTTTTATTGTTTTCTGGATGGCTTATTTGGTTATTTTCAGATACCTATTGCGCTGAAAGATCAAGAGAAGACCACTTTCACTTGTCCTTATGGCACCTTTGCTTATCGCAGAATGCCTTTTGGTCTTTGCAATGCACCGGCTACATTCCAGCGATGCATGTTAGCTATTTTTAATGATTTGATTGAGGACATAATAAAGGTATTTATGGACGATTTTTCAGTTTTTGGCAACTCATTTGACCTTTGTTTGGGTAATTTGGACAGGGTACTTACTAGGTGTGAAGAGACCAATCTTGTCCTCAATTGGGAGAAGTGTCACTTCATGGTACAAGAGGGTATTGTGCTGGGCCATAAGATCTCTTATCGAGGAATTGAGGTAGATATTGCCAAAGTGGATGCGATTGCAAGACTCCCATCCCCAACTTCGGTTAAGGTCATAAGAAGCTTTTTAGGACATGCAAGTTTTTACCAGCGATTTATCAAGGATTTCTCAAAAATTGCTCGCCCTTTGACTAAGCTATTAGAGAAGGATGTGCCTTATGTTTTCTTTCAGGAGTGTTTGAAAACATTCAATATCCTTAAAGAGAAACTTACCAATGCTCCAATCATGGTAGTACTTGATTGGGCACTCCCCTTTGAGCTTATGTGTGATGCAAGTGATCATGTAGTCGGGGCAGTGCTGGGACAAAGGTGAGATAAGCACTTTTAACCAATTCACTATGTTAGCAAAACTCTTACGAATGCTTAGGAGAACTACACTACTACAAAAAAGGAGTTGCTAGCAGTTGTTTTTGCCTTTGATAAGTTTCGCTCTTATTTGCTTCTATCTAAGGTGATTGTTTATACTGATCATTCTGCCCTTAGGTACTTGTTAGCAAAACCGGATGCAAAACCAAGATTGATTAGGTGGATCTTGTTGCTACAAGAGTTTGATGTAGAAATCAAAGATAAAAAAAGCATTGAGAATTTAGTAGCAGATCACCTATCTCGGTTGGAGAATCCAAACTTGGAAATGCTCGACGAGAATGAAATCAAAGATGAATTCCCTGAGGAGCGACTCTATGCCATCGCCTAGGTAAGTGATATGGACATTCCTTGGTTCGCGGATTTTGCTAATTTTTTAGCTGCTAAGATTATACTGAAGGGACTTCAACACCAGCAAAAGAAGAAATTCTTTTCTGATGTGAAACATTATTTTTGGGGTGATCCTTACCTGTTTAAAGTATGTGCAGATCATGTCATTCGAAGGTGTATACCACACCTCGAAGGTTGGCGAATTTTGAGCCACTGTCATTCAGGGCCTACGGGTAAGCATCATAGTGCCAATAGGACAGCTCATAAGGTCCTAGAGGTAGGATTTTATTGGCCTACCTTATTCAAAGATGCCCAGAGATATGTTGAGAGTTGTGATCGTTGCCAACAAGTGGGGAATATATCCTGTAGGGATGAAATGCCACAAAACCCTATCATCAAGATTGAGGTATTTGATGTGTGGGGGATTGATTTCATGGGTCCTTTTCCGAACTCTAATGGAAACAAATATATCCTAATAGCTATTGACTATGTCTCTAAGTGGGTGGAAGCTAAAGCCCTACCTACTAATGATGCTAGGGTAGTAAAAAAATTCTTGAAAGGCCTATTTTCTCGATTTGGCACCCCTAGGACAATTATAAGTGATAGGGGAACACATTTTTGCAATGCTTAACTCGACCAAGTACTGAAACGTTATGGCGTTACACATAGGATAGCCACCTCGTACCACGCCCAAAGTAGTGGCCAAGTGGAAGTTGCCAATCGCGACCTTAAGCGAATTCTTGAAAAAACCGTAGAGTATCATAGGAAAGATTGGTCAGAAAAGTTGGATGATGCTCTATGGGCATATAGAACCGCCTATAAAACACCACTCGGGACCACACCCTATCGACTTGTATATGGCAAGGCTTGCCATTTACCGGTAGAGATAGAGCATAAGGCTTATTGGGCAATTAAGAGTACTAATGTTGATTTTGAGCGTGCAGGTTCTCACAGGAAACTTCAACTAAACGAACTAGAGGAATGGCGAGCAAATGCATATGAGAACTCCAAATTATACAAAGAAAGGGCCAAAAAGTATCATGATCAACGAATCAAACAAGGTCGACAATTTAAAGAAGGTGATCATGTTCTTTTGTATAATTCTCGCCTTCGTTTATTCCTAGGTAAGTTGAAATTTAGGTGGTCTGGACCATTTACAATTACACGAGTTTTCCCATATGGGACTGTTGAAGTTACACACCCGGAGAAGGGCACATTTAAGGTAAATGGGCAACGGTTGAAGTTATACTTGAGCGGAAACATGAAGCATGTTGGACGAGAGGAGTTTTATCTCCATCCGACAGAACTAACATGAGAAGACGTATCCCGTTGAGCTATCGACGTTAACTAAAGCGCTTCTTGGGAGGCAACCCATGTCTAACTTTGTTTATTCTTCACTTCTTTCAATTTATTTCAATTTATTTTCCTTTTATCTAACTCTACTTTGCTTCTTTTCTTTTTCTTTCAATTTTTCATCATAGTCTTTTCCCTTTTAGTTTTATTGTTGCTTTTTCTCTTTAGTTTTATTATTTTTATTTCTTTAAGTTTCCTTTATCTTTAAATTAAATTAAAAAAAAAAAGGTTACACGGGCGAGGGACACGGTCGTGTCCCAGCCCGTGTCCTTCTACGCCTTTAAACTGCCCACCCACAGAAAGTTACATGGGTGGAGGACACGGTCGTATCCCAGCCCGTGTCCGCCCAGATTTCGATTTTAATACATAGGCACAGAAAGTTACATGGGCGTGGGACACAGTCGTGTCCCAGCCCGTGTGCGCCTAGAATTCCCACCCGCGAATAGAGAGTTACATGGGCGTGGGACACGGTTGTGTCCTAGCCCGTGTGCGTCCAAACTTCACGGTAGACCACAGAAAGTTATACGGGCGTGGGACATGGTCGTGTCCCAGCCCATGTCTGTCCAGTTTTTATATACGGGAACATAAAGTTACACAGGCATAGGATACGGTCATGTCCTAGCCCGTGTCCGTTCAGACTCCACACGATACACACAGAATGTTACACGGGCAAGGGATACGGTCGTGTCCCAGCCCGTGTCGACCCAAACTTACACGATTTTGCACACGCCCGATTTATTTAAACTAAACACACCCTCTCACACACTCACAATCAAACATATCTCTCTCATATTCTCCCTCTTCTCTCCACAATTCTTGCATTCCGCATTTTGATTCAAGTAAGTTTCCTAATTGATTTTGTTCTCTCTTCCTCATGATTAGGCAGTTTGGTTACTTGCAATTTTACTCTTGTGTGTACTGGTTTTTCCATTTGGCCTGCAAATTTCTTTTGATTATTCATAAACGCCATGCATCATTGCTTTGTGTTTCTTGATCTTACATGCAATAATGCTGCCACATCTAGTTAGATTTCATTGTGCTCTCTCAATTCCGAATGTTATTAGCTAATTTGCTCATCCTTATTCATTCATGCTAGTTAGGGTTAACAATAGGAGAAAACAATTCTGGGTCATTTAGCGTCTTTTATATGTTGGGACGCCTGTGTTTCAACGTTAATTGTAGTATAGTAGACTTAGTTGGATGCGTTTGCCATTTATTTCGTTTCCACCAACTAGTTTTCTAGCTACACTCCACATGTTTGTTTAAATGCCCCAATGAGAATTCTGTTCACATTCTTTACTATTGCTCTTATTTTCCTCTGCCTTCTTCAATTATGTACGACACGGATGTGCGTGTTTGATTTGGATTGTTGATTCTTTTCAGGTATTCAAATGGTGAATCGAGCTAAGCTTACCGTTCGCCAGAAATCAAAATTTGCAGCATCCTCTTCATCACAATCAAGAGCAATAGTTGAACCACTAGCTACTCTTCCCCTGATGGAGTACCCAATGCTCCAATTTAAGGAAGACTACCAGGTGCAACGATATCAATTACTTCAGAATAAGCCCTTTAGCGAGACCTTTCGACTGGATTAGGATGTTCTTACTCAATTAAAGCTCATCACAGAAATGAAGGAGCTCTTGGATGGTACCATTTGGGAGTGCTTATTATCCTTTGAAGCTCCAATTTATAAAGAGCTGACTTTGGAGTTTTTGTGTACTTATAAACTTGATAAAGAAAATGCTACTAGCATGGGCCCAAAACACAAATTACACTTCATCTTGAGTGGCCATCCATTTCACATGACCATCGCTCAACTGGACAGATATCTTGGTCTATATGAAGAGAGATATACACAGATGAAAGAATTCTAACGTCTCTCATGTCGTTTTCCTCGTGGCGTCACAGTAAGGTCGTTTTGGAATGAGATTACTGTTAACGATGCCTATGATCTAGCCAGGAGTAAGGCCTCTCAATTAGTCAAGCCTGAATATCGGGTTCTTCACTGGCTCTTTTCACATACATTGACTAGTAGAGGCCTTAGCACCGGGGTGGTGTCCAACAAGGATTGTCTCTATCTATACAGTGTCATTCATAAACATCCCATCAATCTCGCCATCGAAATCGCCGAACTTTTCAACCACCACTACTCAAAAGAAAGGGCATATTTGTTGTGGCCCTTACATTACCTTACTAGTGCAGGCCATACGGACTAAGGTTGTTGCTTGGCCCTCCCTTACTTTGATTAGCCAAGTTACTCCTATGTGCCTCAATTCTTTCCAACTTATGAACCTCCTACCAACAAGACGTCAAGGTCGACACTCTCGTAGCAGCACATCTCGAGGCCAGACATCTTCAGCCAGCTTTGAAGATAAATTTGATTTGTTGCTATCTGAAGTTCGTTATATAAGAGAAAGTGTGGATAAACTTCATATCCGCTAGGACAAAATGGAAAAATTTCTTAAAATGAAAGAGTCAGCTACCCATGAAGAGGAGAGTGAGGAAGAGGAAGAGGATGATGAGGGTGGTGAGGACGAGGCGGCTGGAGGAAGTGATGAGGATGTTGAGGATAGTGATGACGATGATGATGCTACGATGGCTGAGGCACCATTTGATGAGGAGGATGAAGAGACAGCTTCCGATTCCTCTTCTTACTTCATCATTTTTTGTGTTGTCTTTTGTTGGTCAAGGCTTGTGAACTCTGATATATATAATGATGATGCTTATTCATTTTGTACTTCTTTTCTACTGGCAGGGAAGTATTAGTTTCTTTTCAGTACATATGTTTCTTTTTTCCCTGTACTGCTTTTTCTTGCTGTTATGATTTTTTGTGGTACATTAGGGACAATGTGCATTATTAAGTGTGGGGAAGGGATATATATGAATTTGTTACTGTTTAGGATACCAATTATTCACATTTGACCCAATTAATTTTTAAATTAACTTGCAATAGGTGATTAACAAGTGTTGAGCCAAATTAACTGTGTCATCTTGATCATTATTGATCTTATTATACTTTACTAGAATTAATTAGTCAAATTTGTGGAGGGTAAAGTTATGAGTTATTTAGCTTAGGATTTTAAGACTTGAGATTGGAGCAACATCACTAGTTAAGAGTTAGTTATGGTTATTTTTAAAATTTACTTTTATGTATACCTTTCTCTTAGAAATTTTTAAGAGTCCTATAATTTTTAGCAAACAAACAAATGAAATTCTTCTTTTGAAAAACCCCTGAAAAATCACAATGATTGGACGTCAAAAGTAATAACAAGTGAAAGAATAGAAAAATTGGTAAAGATTCGTCTTGGTCCGTCAGAAGAGCAAGATTGAATCCCAATGCCAATTCTAATGAAAAAATTGATATGGACCAGCCTTGGTCCGTCAAAAGAGCAAGGTTCTTTCCCGCTATCAATATAAGAAATAAGTTGGTATGGATCGGTCTTGGTTCGTCAAAAGAGCGAGATTCTTTCCCTCTACCAACACAATTATGCATTAAATAAAATAAATTCAAAAGACCTCTCAACAAAATCATGAACTAGGGGGATGATCAGAAGATGAGTGGATGTAAAATGTGTTTGTTTTAGATTATGGTGCTTGGTGAGATGGAAGAGAGAATTGTATACACTTTAGTCAAATGGACAAAATTTTTATGACTCTTTCTCGATTGGCGAGATGTTAAATCTAATTTTTAGTTTAAGAATCCTTGGTTAAATGACTCGGGTAAACTTTAATTTTCATAAATTAACTAGTGAACTCTAGTATTAAGTATTGTTGGAGCATTCAAATATGGTCAAATGAAATTGGTTGACTTTATTATTGCAAGTTAGTTGAGAATGATTTTCTTACTTTTCTACGGGTCAAGTGTATTTGTTCACCGGTTTCCTAAATAGTGATAAATTTTGTTTAGCATTTCTTGTTCTAAAAGTTTGGTTTTGATTTATTTGCTTGAGGATAAGCAAATGCTCAAGTATGGGGAAATTTGATAACTTTGATTTTAAACATATTTCATATGGTGATTTTATAGTATTTCCCTTACATTTTTGGTTTTCTTTAAAGAAATTGATACTTAATTGAGTAAAATTTTGATTTCAAGGTTTGAACGCGTTCTAGGATCGAAAACGAAGAAAAGGAATCAAGTTTCACTCAATTCAGAGTTCAAATGAAGAAGTTATGAAGTTTTGAAGTTATGAAGTTTTGAAGTTACACAGTCTAGGACATGGCCATGTCCCCAGGCTGTGTCCATCCAGAAAAATTTGCCAGGTGTAGAACGTTACACGACCTGGGGACACGGCCATGTCCCAGGCCGTGTTTGGTGATGAAAACAGAATCCTTATAATACATATATAAAAGGATATCTGAGGGTTTGAAAAGAGAGAGACATTAGAGAAGACAAACAAGACACGAGAGAAGAGAAGAGGCTTGAGGAGAAAGAGAAGAAAAAGGCTAGAGCAACACCAACTTCAAGATTAGAGAGATTTTTCATCAATTAAAGGAGTTTTTCATGTTTTATTTTATGTTTTTGATGGAACTCATTTTTAGATTCATTATGATAACTTAGAATTCATGTATTTAGGATTATGGAACCTAGGGTTTCATGTGACTCTTGGGTTGATTTATAAATTTTAATAAAAATTTCTATCTTTTCTTGATTCAATTATGTTGTTTAATTGTTGATTGATAATTCTAGAGTATCAATATATGATATTATGCATGATGATTGAGAAATTGCATGTGTAATTAGATCTAGGCATAATTGGAGAGAATTACATATATACTTAGAGATAAGATACATGTTTCTTTCGGAAAGTTAATTATTTGTATGGAAATTCATTATACATCAATGTAATTCTAAGTTATATTACTAAGTGAAGAGATTCCAGTAAATAATTTAGGATTAGGGTTAATATGCTTGAGAAAGATATTAGCTTTAATTGTAAATTCCTCCAATCAAGAATAATAGAAACTGAATTGAATATATTTTAAGTGGTCATATGTTAAACACTAGGGGAAATAATTCTTAAATACGTTATTAATTTCTTGAAGTCGTTCGTAGTTTTATTGCTTTCTAATTTGCTTAATTAAGTCTCATAATTAGTTTAGATGGTTAATTTCAGTATTTTTAATTCATTCAATTTATCATAATTTTTTGGTTAGATAATGGAGCTAAGGTTAATATTAGTACTCGAAATCTCCGAGGGATCGACTCGGACTCACATCTGCTATATTAAAATTGATAGGTGCACTTACCTCATATCAAGAATCATGGATGGATCCCTTAGTGAATTATCTAAAAGAAAATTCTGTCCCTGACAACAAAAAGGAGGCTCAAAGATTGACTTACCAAGCTATGAACTACACGGTGATTGATGGTCAGCTGTACAAGCGTGGTATATCCCAACCCTACCTTCGATGCCTTTCCCCAAAGGATGGCCAGAGGGTATTGTTTGAACTTTATGGTGGCATATGCAGCAATCATGTGAAGGTACAAACACTGTATATTAGAGCACTGCGACTCGGCTATTATTGGCCAACTATGAAAGAAGATGAGAAGGATGTTGTCCAGTAGTCTCCTCAATGCTAGAAGCATGAGTTATTGAATAAAGCACTTGCAAGTGAATTATGTAGCTTAACCAGTCCTTAGCCTTTCGCTCAGTGGGGGCTAGATATTCTTGGACCCTTTCCCAAGTCTACCGCCCAGCAACAATTCATCATTGTTGCTGTAGACTACTTTACTAAGTGAGCTAAGGCCGAGGCTGTAGCAAAGATCACTGAGCAAAAAGTGGAAGTTTTCGTCTTTAACTCCATCATATCTAGATTTGGAGTTCTCTACATGATAATTACAAATAATGGCTCGCAGTTTGACAATAACAAGTTTCGAACATTTTGCCAAAAGCATGGCATTCTACTAAACTATATGTCTATGGCGCACCTTCAGACAAATGGATAGGTCAAAGCCGTAAACAAGATCATATTGCACAACCTGAAGTAAAAAGTGGATCAAGTTAGGGGGAAGTGGGCCGACGAACTACTAAACGTCCTATGGGGATATAAAACCACTCACAGAACCTTAACGGGAAAGATACCATTTAAGTTGGCCTATGGCACTGAAGCCGTGTTGTCGATTGAGTTAGACTTACCTAATCTTTGTACACATAATTTTGATGTCATGCTTAATCAAGTCGAATTGACAATGAATTTGGACACTATTGAGGAAATCCGAGACATCACAAAAGCTAGGGTCGTAGCATACCAACATAGAGCAACAAGATATTACAATTAGAAAGTAAAGCATAAGGTTTTCTAACCCAGAGATTTGGTTTGCCGTAAGATGGAAGCACTAGGTGCACAAGCAAATCAAGGAAAGCTCAGAGTGAATTGGGAAGATCCTATCAGGATTCGGGAAGTCGTTGGCGAGGGGGCCTATCGACTAAAAAGGTTAGATGGATCCATCATCCCGCGAGCTTGGAACACCGAGAATCTAAAATTTTATTTCAATTAATGTCGAGTGATATCTACCGTCACTCATCTGGCAACAACCAACGTACTTGTAAGATGTATTTATGACAGTTATATATTTGATTTCTTTGAGATTTGGTTATAATTGCCAAATGAATGAGTTTTAGGCTACACGGCAAATGAACTAATATAAGTTCTAGCCTAACGCGGTAGAACTATACAAATTAACTATACAATCGAGTAATGCAGTTAGTCTACACCTCAAATGGTTAATGGATGGTCTAATAATGGGCGTGTGAAATAAAACATGTCGAGCAAAAATGGGCATGTGAAATAAAACATGCTGAGTAAAAATGAGCTTGTGAAATGAAACATGTTATGGAACGATAGGTATGTGAAATAAAAAATGCTGAGAAAAATGATGAAGTGAATTAAAGCATTCCGACGATTGAGAGTGTGAAGCAACATGCATAAACCAAACAAACCATGAAAACTCAGTTATGCGAAATTCACATACACTTGGCATTGCCTCGATTATATTCCAGTGATTAATTACAGGAGAATGCAATATGCAAATACAGCAAGTCCTATAGACTATTCTCAGATTTAGTAGAAGCGATTCTTAAATCTTTCACCGAGGCTTCCTTGGTAGTTGATTTCTCGGATGGGGCAACTTCCTCGGCTTGAGCTTCATTATCACTTTGATCTATACTCTCAGCACCCGTCTTGTCGCCTTTGTCTTCGTTAGTACTACTAACTTTATCGTTGACATCAGCAAAGTCGAGACATGAGAGATCATAATCAGGATGAAGCTTTAAGACCTCTTCCCTTACCACTTGCACCCCATCCAACAACTTCTTGCATAGAAGCCTCTCGTATTGTCGATTGGGGTAACTATATCAAGAGCTTCTTCAATTGAAGGACCCTTCTTCATAGCCTCCTGCAATCCGTAAGTTCAAGTTGTTAGTCTCTAGCTCCTTTATCTGCATCCTGAGCTTATCTTCATCATCTCTCATCATGTAAATAGCCTCGCCTAAGCCCTAGCACTCCCTTTTCTTCTGCAGTTCCTCCTTAGGCTTTTAGACTATTTGTACTGTTGTTCCATTTTGGCCTTCAGGCTAGAGATTTCATCAGTGGCGAGATCTTGTACCAATTTCTCGGCAACAAGTTCCTCCTTAAGCTCTCTCGTCTTTATCTTAGCCCTAATCCTCGCATTCTCGGCCGCAACAATTTGGGCCTTTGATGCATTGTATGCATCCTCAACTTTCTATAGCAAATTCAATTATAATAATTAATAACAATCGAATATTACACAGATATAGCAGAGGATATTACCTTCTTTCCCTCTCTGTCTAATGTTATAAGGATGTAGCTGCTTATTTAGGAAAAGAAATTTTGTTAATTATCTGAAGGAGCTGGAGAAAGAAAATGTTCATGGATACTCACATCATATAATTTGGCTACGACATGGGCCTTATTACAACCACTAACCCTATCGACATCCTTCTTAGCGATATCTTTGTCTTTTGGAAGAATAACTCCTTCCATTAAAGCCAAAGATTTTGTCTTATCTCCCAAGGCCAAGTTAGTGTCCAAAATCTGATGGCTCCAACAAGGGATAAAGTACTTGCCGACCTCTCAATTTGGCATGAATTCGGTGCTACTAATGCCAAAAGCTTTAGCATGCATTACCTCCTTCACCCGTTCGTCCAACCCCTTAGATTTCTTGATAGGTAGTTGGCTGGCAAGTTTCTTCCCTAGTCTTTTTTCACCACTTAGAGCCACCGTAATCACTTGTGATGAGCCTTCCGCAGCAATTGTGTTTCCATCCTATTCGTTGAAGTATGTCTCTCGACGCTCACTACACTTCGGCTTGACGGTAGTTTGAATAATCACGACTGGAGGCTCCTTAGAATGAACCTTGGTTAGCTGTATATTCTCATTCCCCTTCACTCTCTGGGTAGAAATGAGAGATTTGCAAAGTTGCAAGCTTTGCTGTAGCCTCCTTTGGTGGTCTCTTTGTGATAGCAGGCCACGTGGTAGTTGCAATCAGCCTTAGCCTGAGCAAGTAGCTTTACAAGATCCATCTCTCTAGCACCTATATCTACAAATGAGTAAATCAATTAATATAAATAGAGAAAAAATATGAACTTACATTTTCTGTACTGAGCAAGGCTCGAAGGTCACTATTCTTTCCCAAAATCTCGAGAACAGCTTTCCTCATAGCTATACTCGATACGGTGGCAACATATCAGCATACTTTCTTTTTTAGAAAATATTGGTTCGCCATTTTCATAACGCCGTATAATTCTCTCGATGTCCCAAAAGAACATTTTGTTTCTCCTTCTCTCCTGAATCTTCTTTGCTATTACTGCATCATTTGGTATTAAATCTACATCCTTTGTATGTATTGGCTCAGTCCATTCGGTCCAGAAGTCTAAGTCCTCATCAAACATTATTAATACGAACTTATCATACCACTTGTGAATCTTGGATTTTAACCCGTCCATGAAATTACTCCTATGCCTTGTAGCAGCAAAGTACCGCCCGTTAGGTTGCCTACGGATGGTGAAGAAAAATCTAAACAACTAAGGTGTAGCCCTGACCTCAACCTCTTCCCATAATATCTCAAAAGCTGCTAGAAGCCAATATGTGTTAGGCTAGAACATACTCAACGCGACTTTGAAGTAGTTAAAGAAGCCCCAAATAAAAGCCGAGAAAGGGAAGCATAGCCTAAAATCCAGATACTTCAGGTATATATAGAACTCGCGCTCCTATGGAAAGCATACTCTCTCCCCATCTCTTAGCCTCCTCAAGTTTCATGTTCCAGGAAGATCTCACTAGTACTAATTGTACTTTGTGACGAGAACTTTATCGATGGAACTAGCAGTTCCAGTAGGAGAATCATGAAAGTAAGCTATTGTGTTGTATAGATACTTTGCTGACGACCTCCCTTCCTTATCCTCAAGATAATTATCCATAGAAAGCTCGTTAATCCAAGCAAGTTTATCCCACCTTGCCTCTATACTATTGGCTGAACCGCTCGAAGAACATACCGCCTTGCTCCTATTTTAGGGGGGAAGAGTAGCCTCAATTTTCGTTGCCTCGGAATCGAACAAAACAAGTTAACGAGCAACTTTGCGAACCATACCTAGACCATTGTATGAAATGAAATAACAAAAGTCAAAGAGTGAGATTCTGAAGATTTGAAAACAAACAAAAATTTTAGGTGCAATTAAAGGAGTGAAACCTGATTGTGAATAATGCCTTATATATAGACAATCCATTCTTGTAACTGCAAATCTGCTTTTGAAAGTATTGATGTGTTGATATGATATTCCTATGGATTGTTGATGTGGGTCTCATGTTAGAAATCTAATGGTTGAAAACTTTTTGATAATTGTTAGGCCTACAACAAAATGATAACCTAAGTGATAGATGTCGTGCCTACAGCTTTTTGGTTTCTCAAACTGGTGATAGATTTGAAATGGCGATGTTTCGACTGGGATATGATCCGTCCTACTTCCCATGTTACTTGACATAAATTCAAAGGCCCCCCATTCGGCCTCTACTACAATATATATATATATATATAACTCCCTCTATCATCTGTTCAAACATGGGAGTTGAGGGGCAAATGTTGATAGTCAGTTTTCACTCAACTTATATTTGTCGCTTTGTCGGTTGAGAAGCCGGGTAATCGAATCTCTCAGCATTTCTACTCTTTCGACACTTGACAATTATGCTGAGTAGAAGAAACGCTCCTAGTTTAAATTCAAATCTATAGTACAAATAGTTATCATAAGCATAGTTATATTTTACAACTGCTTGCTATCCTTACATGTCAAGGGAATGTCAAGTCAAGAGCACTCCACGTGTCTTTACAGTTACCTTGGCAATTGTCTTAGACATAACAATCGTCTATAAATACTTGAAAGAAACTCGATAAGAGCTCTCAGACATTTCTTATTCTCATACTTATTATACTAGATCACCATACTTACTATACTTATTATATTAGATCATCATACTTACTACATTAGATCACCATTCTAACTTATGCATCAGAGTGGCCACATCATATTAGCCTTGGTACCAAGTATTTTTACTCTCTTTTGCAGGACTATTTCCTGACCCCCAAAATTCACCAACAACAACGTCATTACTTAGCTTAAATTAATTAAATTTCATAATTAAAAATATTAATAAAATAATTAATTAATTAGAAAATTAATAAAGTAAAAAAATTGAATTAATAAGTCTAAAACCCAAAATTTGGAAAAAATAAGTAATTATAGTAAAATAGACAAAAAATAAGAAAGTTACAAAATATAAGATTTAAATATTTATTAAATAATAATTATACCAAAAAAAGTTTAAAATAATATTTTGTAATTATTTAAGTCAAAATAATAAATTTTGTAATATTTTATATCATAATCAGAACTACAGGTTACAAAATCCAAAACGGATCCCGCTATGAGAAAGTACATTTGAAAACGATCAAAATGGAATATAAGTTCATAAAAATATGAACTAAATTGAAAAAATTATATTTGATTAGCTAAAAAGCTCGAATTGATAATTTCATATAAACAAATAGCTAATTTAGGTAAATAATACTAAATATAGTAATAGTTTAATTATTTAATTCAAACACTTACTATTTTTCATATTTCCTTAATATCAGGTGATCACGAGATTGATACTGACCTATCGACTAATTATTACGATCCCTGCCTTCAAGGATAGTTGATTAAGTATTCCTAATGATTCCGTACATACTAGTATATGTAGATAGTGAATATTAATTATTATTAATAATTGAATGTTGTGTGGGGCTAGGTCGTGCTTGTGTATGATACTGTTTGTTAATAGTGAATCTACTTTAAAGCATGATAATGTACTATTTGCTGCATGATAGATTCAATAGGAATTGATTTGTCTACGATTTTGTTTGATCACTTAATAAAGGGACTTAACATTATCATACTTGAATTAATAAGTCGAAACATGCATAATCATGCACTGTATAACTAATTCCGGCTATCACATCATACGGAAGTAGCAAGAGATCATATGAGGGTTGCTTAGTTCTGGTTATAGTGTTTATTACGGTGCATACGTATTATATGACCTTACCTTAGCCTACGAGAACACTAGGCATTGGAGGCACCAACCGTCTAGCTAAAGGTTGAGTTTAGAGGCATTCATTTAGGGGTGAGTTAGGGTTGTAAGAACGTACTCACAATCATATGTAGAATTGAGTTTTGACTAAAACTAAAAATGGATATACCATTGTGTATTTGAATACGAAACATAGATTTTTATAGTTATATAAATTCTAGTATGATACCTAGATCTAATTGATATCATGTATACTCTAATCCTAACTTCGAAGGGTGTTAAATTTGAATTGTATATAGTACCTAGTTACTTGCATGTATTTGTATGGAATACTAATTGTCCATGCATTCATTTGTTTGAAATTAATTGTTGTATAACTTGTTTGTTATATAGTTAAGGGAATATCTTATTAAATTAGTTAACTTATACCCCTATAGTTTACTTGCGTAGGGTGACTTGTTCATGGATTCGGGTTATAAGATGCCCGAGGTTAGTGAACTATTAATGGATTATTGTGAGTATGAGATTAGTTATGAGAGTGAACTTATATTGTTGTAAATAGGTCCGAAGCCTATTATGTAATATAATGCATTATTAGTTTACAATCTAGTGTATTACGGACTTATTATTTGTAAATATCTGCATATGTGTTATTTATAATTCAACAGTCTTGTTATTATAAATATGTAATGATATTACTTGTGCCTACCTAACTTTAGGTTATTAGTTATAGTAGTAGCCTTATATATTGCATAAAAGGTTGTTGATTGAAAAAGAAAATTAATTTACAGTTCTTTGTACAATATACGATCCTTACCACGACTAACCCCCTTGGGTCATGACACATTGCAGCAGAGCAAGGATACTTCTTCTTCTAATCACAAATGAACCCCCGACTAATAATTACAATAATTCAAAAGAAAGTAATCATGTTACTAATAGTATTCCATGAATAAATTATTAAGATTAATGATAAATGCTCAAATCAATTGGATCGTGTAACTAATGCCAATCCAAGTACTTTGACTAATGACTTTTTTTTTTTTTTTTGTTTCCAAACCTTTATGCAATACTTTCCAATGCTAATATAAGAATGAAATTCCATAATCAAGAATAGCCACTTCTATATGGTTTTTGATATATTTTGACCATATGCTACAAATCCTTATTCCTCAAACAAAAGTCCATTATGAGGTCATAGCAAATTGTTGAAATCTTTTGATCAAAACGAAGTCTCATTGCAAAGTGTTCTTTGAGTAAAAAATAAAGTGCAATACTTGATATGTGATGAACTCCATTTGACATAAATTATAACAATATTATACAAGGGGGGAAATATAATATAATTGAAAATAACACAATTTGAAGAAAGTATTTTCATTATAACAACAATACAATATTGAAGTTGTGAATTTGTCTTCAACATGGATAACTAGATAATCAGCTTCTTTTCTTTTCCCATCCTAGAAGCAACAATACCAGTAGTGATCTTATGCTAGGCATATGTTGTCATTCCTAACATATACAACATAACATATAACTAGTACAATGATAGTCACAAACATAAGATACATCATGTGTCGAAACATGATTTCCCTACTCTTAAAGCCTTTGATAGTGGAGCAAAGCAATCTTTCTCTTTCTTGTGCAACTTGACATTCATGCTAAAGTTTGGTGCATTTCATCTTAAGCAACATATTTTTGGTCTTTCAAATTCAATAAAGTAACCAAATCGAAACAACTTGACATTATTATTACCTACCACTACTCACTACTAGAAATATCTTAAGGACCCTTCACCAATAGCATCAATCATTATGCTAAATTCAAGTGCACATTCTATGCAAATATATACCACAAATTGCTACTAAATAACAATTTTTATAGACCCCATCTATTGAGGAAGTTTTATGACATTGATCCATAAGCAAATATAACATAGACAAACTCAAAATAAACCAAAAAAAGCCTAATAAACTCAACATAACAAAGAGATGTATTTTGGCAAAAATGCATCACCAAATTCTAATGATCACAAATTGCCAGTTATTCTATCTTCTAGAGCTTCTTTTGGTGAAGGTTAAGCAATTAGTTGACTATCCATATTAACTTTTTGATGGAAACTATGATGATTTTTGCTTGAAATAGGTGGCAACTAGAATCAAACGAGATAGCTAAGAATAAAATGTTTGCAAAAATCTATGGAATTTTCCCCCTCTCACCTTGCTGCATGATGTTTTTTCATTTCATATAGGTAGACAATTGGAGTCAAACAAGAAAGCAATTAATATAAAGGTATTTTCTTTACCATCTTTCCTTAGCAAATGCAAAATTTCTTCACCTTATAGAAGATGGTTTGTGACTTTGTTTTATTGATTACAGTATGAATAAACATTCGTGATGTGCTCCTTATCAACTTATGTTTAGACATTTTATAATGCATCGGATTTGCTTAATAAATGAATTTTCAATCTCTTGGACGGAATTCATCCCATCTAGATCTTTTTCTAGTATAATTTTCAATTTGTTGTTGCTATTAAGAGAAACTGTAAAAATTGCATTTAACAAAAATTTAAGAAAACATGATGGATTGATAAAAGCAAAATATTAACAAAGACTTAGCCAATTTCAATGTAATACAAAACAAAAGATGATGGTGAGAAATGTTGAGATTGTACAGAAGAGTGGAAATCGAACCACAAAATAAAAGGGAAGGGTACCCCCATAAGTGATTCCTAGCCCTTCAACAACTTAGAGGCTACATGCTATGCTAGTTAAGTAAACGATGCCATTTGAGAGAAAAATGAAGAATTACAAAAGCAAAATAGTGAAATCAAAAGAAAAACCATGAGATGAAAAAGAAAAATGAAAAACTTTACTTTTGCATGTGCAAAATGAAGTTGCAAAGGGATACTCTCTGTTAGGAGGACTCTTTAGCCTACACCTCTGAAGGACAAATGAGCTAAACTCCATCTTAGAATGAAGGAGTTGCCAAGCATTAGATGAAAAGGAGAAAATGGTTGATTTCAATGTCAAACTCACCCGCTCCACTAACTTTTAGAGTTAATGCAACTCTGTGACAAAGGTAGGGAAGCCAACTCATGTGGAAGCAAAAATCCCCCATTCTTTCAATCAAATGAGCTTTGAAGAGCTTAGAGAGTGCATAAAGTAGATTTACAAAAATAAGGGAGTGGCAAGTAAAATGCCACTACTCCCTTCTTATGTAATAAGACCCTGTTTACCAAGGTCGTCCAAGAGGAGGTTTTACTTAGAAATGTCTAGCTCCCTTACTTAGACCTGTATGATGGAATTGATAACCTAGATGACCACCTCACCCTCTTCAAAACCATGACAAATTTTCATGGACTTAACAATGCCATCATGTGCAAAGCTTTCCCTAATATGCTATGCGAAGCAACAAGGTCATGGTTCAATTGCTTACTTGAAAATTCAATCTCTTCATTTAACAAGCTTGCTTAGCTTTTCCAATAGCAATTCCAAGTGAGCAAACCACCAACCAAAGACTCTTCGTCCCTTCATTTAATTTGCTAAAGAAGTGATGAATCACTTTAAGCAACACGACCATGGTAGAAGTACCATAGCTTGACGAATGGATGGCCATGCATGTGGTCATCCTAAGAATTAACCCATCTAAAGAATTCATTAAGTCTCTCTACAAGAATTAGATAACAATGATGGTTGAATCTCGGTAGAAGGCTAAAGAGTACATAGACCAAGAGAATGACATTTACGTTAGACATAAAGCCAACTGAGATAGGAGTGATAAAAAGAAAGAAAAGGTGTGGGGATCTATAAAAGATCGCTTTGGTTTGAGAGTTGAAGGACGACCCTCCCATATAACATGGAGTTCAAACCGCCCCCTAGTCTCTACGAATACACAATCCCTCCAATCAAGGACTTCACACCACTTTATTGATTTCTCGATCTAAGCTCTAAGAGCTATACAAACATAAACTTGGTTACACAAGTTTCACACTCACAACTCTCAACACAAATCACATTCTCAACTCTCAACACAAATCACATTCTCAACTCTCAACATAAAACTCAATCTCAACTCATAATACAAAAACTCAATCTTAAGAAATATTGGTGTAGTACGTTTAACTCTCAATACTTGTAACTAATAGCTCATAAGCACTATACTTCAAATCTCTCTAAATATTAGCAATTTATGGTACAAGAGATAATGAGAATTATAGACAACAAGAATACAAGAAAATGTTGAAATATTGCAGTAAAAGATTAGTTCTCTATTGTCCTTAGTCGAGTTGTTGAGCATTTATATCATCCTATTCAATTCTTCCTGTTACAATGCATTAAATGCTTCAATGGCCAGTTGTATCAGACTTATCGGCATACCGGTACCTTGAACTACGGGCAAGCCGATAAAAATTACTCTACCGGCAAGTGAACCGACAAGCCAGTTCCTCCAAATCAGTGAGCTTTTCTTTATATTTTTCAAAGCTTTATATCGTTAGCCTGGTTCTTCCTTGAACCGTCAACCTGGTAGGCCAAATATCACTTGAAGATTCTTTTAACACACAACAAATGAATACTCTTTTCAATATAACTTCAAGATCATTTGATCATTACTTCAAAAGATTAAATTTCTTGTAGAGATAATTGATATATTTAATCATTAAGTAAGCTAATTGAACTTATTCAATTATCTCAAAATAATCAAATAATACTTAGTTTAATCATCCATTTGTTTTTGTTCTCTTCAAAAACAATATATTTAGATATACACTTTTTGTTTTGTTCTCATCAAAATCAAATAATGAACCTTAGGTTCAACAATCTCCCCTTTTTTGATGAGGACAAAACTCTTATACTTTAAATGCTCCCCCTCAATCTAATACTCCCCCTCAATCTAATGCTCCCCTCAATTTAATACTCCCCCTCAGTTTAGCACTCGATTTCAAGATTTTTGACAATTGAATAAGATCAAGTGAGTGCTTGCAAAATGAGAATATATTGATGTGTTAAGGAACTAAGTCTCACTTCTTAATAACTTCACATAAAGAATATATCAAACTTTCAAAGAATTAAGATATGCTAAAGTTATAGAATCAATATCATCTTTTGAGTAACTATTATCAATTCAATGTAATACATGTTTTGATATTCTAACAACTTGAATATTTCTCCCCCCTTGGCCTCATCAAAAAGAGGAGGATCCAGGCGATGAAGAGGGAAGAGGATTCAAGTTGAAATTTCGGCATAATCCCAGCTTAAGCCTTCGGATATGCTTCCTACAAAAGTGAAATCAAAGAAGCTAAAAACCATGCCAAATAAAATCTCCAAAATAAATTCATCAAGATTAGCCCATACCACATCAAATGTTCAAAAATGTAAGCTAACTATGGGGAGTCTAATAACTCCATGAGATACATGAACTATAAATGGTAAACAATATAGATAACCAACATAAGCAATAAAAGTCAAGATAAGGGCCAAGGCAAGTTTAATAGAAAATAACAATAGTAGTGGCTAATGGCTAAATTCATAACATGAGAAAAACATAGTGAAGAATATATACAAAATAGATTGGAAGTTAACAATTCATACAACTTGTGGATCATCATCTTTAAGCTAGAGGGCGAATGAGGCAAGATAGGTAGTGATAATTTATCTAGAAGTTGCTATAGTTAATCAAGGTGGCATCTTAATGGTGGATGGGGGGTTAATAGAGAGAGAAAGTCGTGTGAAGGAGAACAAGAGAGTGTGATTCTAATAAGTGAAGGGATTAATGAGAGATTGTGTGGATTTGGAGATGATTGATGAAGAAAAATTATGATTTTGAGAGTTTGGAGTTGGAAGGTTGAAGAGAGAGAAGGATTTTAAGGTTGGGGGGAAGAGAAAGAAGGGTTTTAGGGAGAAGATGGAAAGAAAGAGAAAGGAACGGCATTATTTGTGGTTAGAAATAGAGGTACTAGTAAGCTAGTAGCATGGGGAGCCAATATATTGGTTCTAGGAACAGAATTGTTGCAGATTTGTTATAGAAAATAGTATATCGACTTATCAGTAGTTAAGGGTATTGGCTTATCGGTTCTTAAAATAGAACCAAAACAATTTACTTATATAGAGAAGTATACCGGCTTATCGGTACATAGGTGAACTGGCTTGCCAGTTACAAGAACAAAATCTAATATAAATAAAAAACTAGAGCAGTATATCGGCTTGCTGGTTGTTTGCAGAATTGTAGAAAAATAGTAGGATCTTTTGATTAGGCAAGTTTGCCAATCCAAATTGATTTCTAGAGATTCAAGCAACATCCTAACACTTCAAACAAGTTTATTTAAGTCTGTTAAGGCTTGAAAAACTCAATTTTTAACAAACTGAATTAAGTCCATAGAGCCAAGTAATTCATGATAAAGTAAAAGTGTACATGCATGAGCAAAATAGGTGCATAAACATTGAGTTTTTACACACCAACAAGTCAAGCAAATTTGAAATGCATATTTGAGCATGGTAGGTACAAAATATAGCTTTAAGGCTTTACAAATTGAAAAATCACTACTCGAGTTCCTTAAAATTAAATGCTAAGCATTAATGTAGCTATTGAGCAAGTATGGATTCTTTCTCAAATTTAAGACAAGTTTATGGTTTAAGCATATTTGAAAGATACCAAGAAGCATAAAAAATGCATGATCAAACCAAGCAACATTCATATTGGCATAAATAGTCATGAAATGCTCCACAATGTACTTAAAACCTAAACAGAGTTTAGAGAGGTCAAATATGCACGAAATTCAAATCAAGCTAGTTTGACCACTCGAACATCATTTAGGAATGAAAATAAACATGTTAGACCCAGTTTTGGGCATGGAAACCAATGCATAATTCATTTTTGCATATATCAACTTAGTTGCTTATGAATGACTTCAAGTGTGCCCAAATCATGCTAAACGCTATGTTTTATGCATGAAATCTATATGAGCATGTTTCTTAGGTCCACTTGAGTGTGAAAAGCTGGTATCTCAGCAACATTAGTAAGCTTTAACAAGAATTAAGTCATTAGTTGCTAGAAGGTTCACTATTAAGCCATGCAAATGTATGAATGACTAATTTTAAGCAATGAGGCTTAGTTATCACAAATCAATACTTCAAGTAAGTTTCATCATCATGTTTAAGCATGTTGGAAGGAAAATATCATGAGAAGGATTTGGAAGTCCTAAAATCACTACTTGAAATCATCAAAATTAACCATTAAATACAAATTGAGCTTAATGTCACACATACATACTAAATCAAGTTCATGATAATTTGGCATTCTAAACAAGTTTCAATGGTGTCTATAGATACAAGGGTAGCATGATTAAGACATATAGCATGTAAATAGACAAAATGATCACACGACTTCTCAAACAATAATAAGAGCCTAATTTGAGTCTAACAGAGTCAAATTTGCACAAAAACAAAAGTAGGCTAACTTAATCATTCAACCATAATCTATGGACAAAATTAAACATGTGGGAATTGGATTTGAACATGGAAATTGAAACATGGCAAAGTTGTACGTACATGATTCTAAGTATTTATGAGAAACTTTAAACGTGCACAAAAAAGTATGATATTTGCAATTATCCATTCTAAATAAAATTTATAGGTGCATTATGACATGATGAGAGTTTAAGCATAATTTGTAAAGCTAGTAATTGCAAAAACACTAGTTAAAACCCTCAATACTTGTTTAAGCTCAAATATGGTTGAGGATATATCAATTATGCATAACTTCATAATCAAATCAAGCCAACCATTCAACCATAAAATATTAGCATATTTAAAAATGTGGGAGCTAACATTTGACATTAAAATCAAGAGATGGTAGATATGTGCACAAGAAAGCCTTACGCAAATGTAGAGAACTTTAAGTGTACACAAAATATGTTAGTTATTGTATGGAAACTACTTGAATGAATTTCTTGAATTAAATACCATGTTGGAGGCACTTCGAATTTTCTTTGAGCATTCTTCATTTGAGTTTCTTAAGTTACTCCCACTTGAAGTTCCTACAAAAACATATGATTGCTTCTTTGGTACCCATGTGAGTTTGGGTCCTTTGTGGTTAGTTGCAATAATGTATCCTTGTCCTTTTGGAACCTAAGCCATTTTACCTTTATGATTCAAATCGGTATTGCAACGTATTGTACACATATGTGCAATATGGCCATATCTACTACAATAGTTACAAGTCTTAGTTATTGCTTTTACAAAGTGACTTTTATAAGACTTGTAAATATATTCTCTACTATAGCCAATTCCAGTTTTGTTCAATTCTTGCCTTTGAGAGCCAAGGAGTTTATCTAAATTCTTTTCTCCATTCACAAACTTGGCTATAGTTTGTTTTGAATCATTTAGGTTAGGCTTTAAGATAGCATTTTCAATTTGAAGCTCTCCTAGCCTATTAATCATATTGTCCTCATTTTTCATGCTATTAACTTTTGTTTCAAGAGAGTTACACTTTTCTTTCAATTGATCATTTTCCTTAGCCAACTCCTCATTCCTAAGATTTAAGGCTTCATTGTTTCTATTTAATTTATCAACTTCTAATCTTAAGTGCTCATTATCCTTCTCTAAACTTTATTTGACATCATTCACTTTATTATATTCATTTCTAAATAAATCAAATTCACTTCCTATTTCAATCATCATTTGTTTCATCATTTTGTTATTCTTTTGAGCCTTAATAAATTCTTTAAGTAACTCATCATACATATTTTTAAGCTCATCAAATGAAGAATCACTAGAAGTAAAACATACCTCATTGTCCATTGTCATAAAGCACATTTCTCCTTCTGAGTCACTCGAATCACTCTAAGTTGCCATCATAGCCTTTTTCCTTACTCCTTTCTCGACCTTCTTAAGATTCGGGCAATATTGTTGAATGTGACTCAGTTTTTGGCAATTATAGCACTTGATTACTTCCTTCTTCTCCTTCCTTGATCGAGACATGTTTTTATCCTTATCTTTTGCCAATTTCCTATTGAACTTCATGAATTTCTTAAAATTACTCGTGATCATTCCCACATCATCATCATCACTTTCATCACTACTAGAGCTCTCTTTGGTTGCTTTTAAAGCAATTGTTTTCTTCTTAAATTCCTCTCCTTGCTTTTTAACCATCTCGTGAATTTTAAGAGTTCCAAGAAGTTACTCTTTTGGCATTTTATTAAGATCATGAGCTTCCTCAATCACGGTTCTCTTAACTTTCCAATCTTTTGATAAAGATCTAAGAATTTTGGAATTTATTTCAAGGTTAGTAAATATCTTTCCAAGAACACTCAAAGAATTGATGATATTGATGAATCTATTATGCATCTCATCAATAGTTTCATTTGGATTCATTTTAAAGTTTTCAAATTATCCACATAATAAGCTTATCTTTGTATCCTTTACTCGGCTAGTTCCTTCATATGTACCTTTTAATTCTTCCCAAATTTCCTTAGCACTCTTACATATACAAACTCTACTAAAGTCATTTTCATTAATAGCACAATGCAAGATGTTCATAGGAATTTAATTTAAGTCTAACAACTTCCAATCATTATCGATATAATTATCTTCTTCCTTGCCTTCTATCTTAAATGGTCCTTTATCCACTATTTGCCATAATAGTCTATTTTGTGCTTTTAAGAATATACTCATTCTACATTTCCAATAAGGATAATTATTCCCGGTTAAGAGTGGTGGTCTATTTATAGCTTGCCCTTTCATAAAGCCTAGTGTATTAAATGATATGACCTTTACTCAAATGTGTGGTTAAGCAAGTGATTAGAGACTAGCTCTGATACCAATTGACGAACACTAGGCTAAACTTGAGAAGAAGGGGGGGGGAGGGGTGGTGAATTGAGTTTACGGACAAATTGCAATTCTTTTCCGATATAAACAACTAAATGTAATAATAAGAGTAATCAAAGCAATAATAGAACAATAATAAGAGTAATCAAAACAACAATAGAACAATAATAAGTGGGGAAATTAAAAGAGATAGGGATAAAGAAGATCAAGCCCAGATATAACGTGGAGTTCGAACCGCTCCTTATAGTCTCTACAGACATACAATACCTCTATATAGTGCTTTTAATTCTCAATACTTACAACTAATAGCTCACAAGCACTACACTTCAAATCTCTCTAAATATTAGCAATTTATGGTACAAGAGACGATGACAATTATAGATAATAAGAATACAAGAGAATGTTTAAATATTGCAGCAAAAGATCAGTTCTCTATTGTCCTTGGTTAGGTTGTTGAGCATTTATATCATCCCATTCAATTCCTCTCGTTATAATGCATTAAATACTCCAATGGCTAGTTGTATCAGACTTACCGGTAAGTCGGTAAAAATTACTCTACCGGTAAGTGAATTGGCAAGTCGATTCTTCCAGATCAGTGAGCTTTTCTTTATACTTTTCATGGCTTTATACTGTCAGCTTGGTTCTTCTTTGAGCTGTCAACCTGGTAGGCCAAATATCACCTGAAAATTCTTTTAACACATAACAAATGAATATTCTTTATAATATAACTTCAAGATCATTTGATCACTACTTCAAAATATTAAATTTCTTGTAGAGATAATTGATATATTTAATCATTAAGCAAGCTAATTGAACTTATTCAATTATCTTAAAATAA
Organism: Lumnitzera littorea; assembly: GCA_024138015.1. Classification (NCBI taxonomy): domain Eukaryota; kingdom Viridiplantae; phylum Streptophyta; class Magnoliopsida; order Myrtales; family Combretaceae; genus Lumnitzera; species Lumnitzera littorea. The sequence goes on along the minus strand of JAMXBB010000006.1, from coordinate 73,435,628 downwards.
TCAAATAATACTTAGTTTAATTATCTACTTGTTTTTGTTCTCTTCAAAAACAATATGTTTAGATATATACTTTTTGTTTTGTTCTCATCAAAATCAAATAATGAACCCTAAGTTCAACAAGGCATCCTACCTATATTGGAAAAAATGAATGGGGACCGACCCAGCCGTAGGGACTTGCTGGAAAATGCTATCCAGTGAGGTTTTCTATGATAGTATGTAGCTAACTTAAAGGATAGAGCCAAAAAGAGCCATCTTGAGGAGGCATATAGAAGGGCCTAGGAGTGAGGGAGCCTTTGACCAGCAGCATCATAAACACCAACATTTTTGGGCCTTACCTAGATGATATGAATTGAGCTAAGGGCAAACAAGGTTGATCGTAAGGGTGAGTCCGATCCTGCCGAAGGAACAAAGATAGAATGGGTTGAGTGAGGGTTTTAGTGAATCTGAGAGCTATTTAGCCAGATATGGTACACCGACTAAATCTTATACGACTTAATCTTCACTTTGATATGACGTACAAAGAGATAACTAGGGTTGCTTGATAAGAGTTAATAAGAAAGAGCTTTCTAAGAGAAAAGACTCAAAGGGTTTTTTATTAATGTGCAAATCTGTCTAAAGCCTTACACATACATTCTATTTATATATAATAGCAAACTTGCAAATAAAAGGACTAAAAGAATGCTCTAGTAACATTCCCGTAAATATAAAATAAACATGAGGGTAGTTAAGGAAAAATATAAGAAATAGGAAATCTAAATAACACAAATAAAAATAAGTAATCAAATGAGATATCTGGATAAGGAGTAGATGAGTTAGGCTCTAGCATTTAGTTGGGTTAGTACCCTGAATCCTATCATCCCCTCTCCTTTAGACAAGTTTCAACCTGAAACTTGGTAATTGGTGGCTTCAAATCTTACCGAGATCAAATACCAACTTGCAAAAATGAACTACAAATATGGAAAAGTACTCCAACTCCTCGACTAATGTTATCATCAACCAATGCTCCTTCCATTCGTCATGAGCCCAATTAACCAAACTCTTCTTTAAGGATCCTTCCTTTCATTCATCATGTATTTGGTCAACTTCATCTTAGTACCCCTAGCAACTGTCAATTAAGGGGAATAAGATAACTTTTGGCTCAAACATCATGTCATGAGCTTGGGGAATTTGAACATGTAAGATCTCAAACTCCTCTTTTAACTCAAGAATCCTTAAAGCTTCACATTCTCTCAATGTTGGCCTTACAACATCATGTTCCATAGCTTTCACCTCTTCCACTTCCTCACAACTCAATTATTTCTCCTCCCATCTATACACTTCAAATTTTTCTAATGTGAGAATACTAATGATAAGAACAACACAACCTACATAAGAGTATCCATCACCATGATCTCAGAAAATACCAATACATAATCTATAGCATCTCACAAGTACAATACTACTACAGCAAGTTTCACCTCTAGACAACCTTAATAATGGATTAAAATAAAAGAGTTTGACATGTGGAAGCCTAATACAATAGTACCTAGGTTCATCAATAGTACTAAGTATAATTGGCAATGGGATCATGTTAAGAACAAGAGTGCTAAATGGTAACACTTCTTGTCCATTCTTTTCCTCTTTAATATTATTTGATTGAGTAATCCTTTGTTGCCTTCTTTCTTCCTTAATCTCCTCGATCTTAGCTAGTATAGTCTCTAGTTGTTCCAACATATAAGGGAAAACAAGATTTAAGGCTTGGTAATAAGATTTCACACTTAAGCCTCGTGTACTATGATTTCTATGTTGAGATAAATTTATCCCTATTGGCCATAGCAGATAAATTTCAATTCAACACCACCTCAACACAAGAAAATACAACTTGAAAAGTTAATATGCACAATGGATAGCACGGCAATCAGCTTAGAAATTATTCACACAATAGTTATCTTGGCAAATCTTGATTTACCCCTACACACTGCGCTCGTTTGGCTTCGGTTTGCACCAAGTGGCTCGGCCAATTTTGCTCCTTCACACGTAGTTCAGCACGTTCACAGAATTAAGTAGCTCGGCAACTAAGACAGTTCGGCACACGATAGCATGGGCGATTTAAATAGAGAAGCACGTTTCAACAGCTCGTTACTTAGCACGGATTGGTCACAAATTAGCTCAGAAATTATTTAGGACAGCTCGGACACGCAAGTTTCTGATGGATGCTGCATATACAAGAAGTTCAAACACTTGGCTGCAGCTCAGTTCGGCAATTCACACTGCTTACTTTAGCTCGGTGCGAACACACATACAATAGTAATACGTCGCAACAGCTCACACTCCAATACACAACAGCACTTATTCGGTTTTGTCACGGCACACACACCACTATTCACTTGGTGTACGCGCACAAGCTGAATAGACATGCTCATATTGCAACAATACACGTAGCAATCTTAACGGCTAATTGATACACGCACCATCTAGTTCGGTAAGCTTAGTATAACAATAAGTTCGGTAAGGGTTGAGCAGAATAGCTACGGCACTTCAATAATAGTTCGGACGCTATTGGAATCTCAACAACTCAGTTCGACACTTCAATAGGTGGTAGGCTCTACTACACTTCCTCACACAGCTCGGCATTGGCTATACTTTCACACACTGCTCTATTCTGAAGCTCAGCAAACTTGGAGTTCAGCTCGGACACTTTAATTTTAGCTCGACAATTAAATTTACACTTTAACTCAACATCTTTACACTTTTGAAACAACTCGGCAACTTGAAGCAATTTAGCTTGATAAAGTAAGCATTGGAAGCTTAGTAAGACACAGTTCTACTCGAACAAATACACAAGCAGCTCAGATTGGCAATTCTACAGCACGGACTTTTAGTGGACACCTAGTACGCACAATCTCAGCTCAACAACTTGGGTTCTTGCCAATACTTGGTTTTGTTCAGCACAGCAGCAGCCACGGTCGCGTTGGCTGGTACAAGTTGCACACTACCCTTCTCCTCGACTCACTTTTTTAAGTTCGCTCAACAAGCTTCAGTTAACAGTTCGGATAGGGCATGGTTAAATCAGCTTGGCGAGGGATTTAGCTTACAATAGTTCAGCAAAAGTTACTCAGGTCGGCACTTTGGATTGTGGTAGTTCAGAGCCCGGATCACTACTCCAATTCAGCTCGGAAAGGGACTCCTGCATGACTCAGCTCGGACAATGATCACGGCAGCTCAGATACGGGCTGCTTGGCAAATAAGGATTTCACAGCTTTACGAAAAAAAGAACACGGCAGCGTACTTCACTGTCCCCTGTTCAATACCCCTGGAATCCACGAAATATCACAAACCACACACGATACTACTCCACTCAGAGTTAAGAATAGAGTAGCTCCGGACACAATTCCACTACTCGAACAACTATAGTTTCCAACCAACAAAGACACGCACAGGCCAACACTTCCAAAGCTTAGTACACGCATAATTTTTCAGCTAGCACACACGCTTGAGTTCAAGAAGGACACAACACCTTGGCCATTACTCACCATCACCTCCAAGCACCACATACAAATTCACAGCTGTGATTCAATACCACGTAATTGCAATTTTCGAATCCACACTCAACAACATTGCAGCTCCAACCCTAATACAATTGCTGCAATTTTGTACACAATCCAGAACTTTTTTTAACTACATACTGCAATCCAACCATGGCACTTCATCCACTCAATCAATCACTACTCGCCAAAAATCGATACACACACAGGGTACAAATAGTTGTCATTGCAAACTTTGAGAAATTCCTGCGAAAAACTTCACAAGTAGAACAGACGGCCTATTCTTCATTTCTGCACAACACCCTTTCGTATCTACACTCGATATTCACACGTACACAGCTAACAACCACCAAATAGTCTTACATGGGACTCCGTACACCACCACAAAACAGACAACCTACTACGCTCAACTCACACAACCTTAGTCTCGACTATCAATGACCCACCTTTGAGACACACCCAAACCACTGTCAATCACTCCTGTCGAACAACAGCAGACCATACGTACAGCCAAGACCCATTACACATAAGGTAATAGCATATAAACAAAGTAGCTCTACTTGTTAATCAAACACCGCTTCGAAATACACACTTGACCAGACAACAATGACAACTGCTAACCGAATTAGTACAACCTAAATTGAAAATTAAGTGTCTACTACACAACTTGAGCATACCAAATCAAATACTACTGTAATTTCCCACAGCTACTAATTTCATAATTTCAAACCCTAGTTTTTAATATTCCTGTTAAGACTTTATATATATATATTCTAATCTACAACTTCCCCGAAAGAGACCTCAGCCCAGATATGATTTTGCTGTTGTATTTAACTTGCAGTGGTAGCACATTTCCGTCAGTTTTGAGTGATAATATAGATTCCCTTCAAGACAATATCCAAGATGCAAATAGCCAATGAAAGAGAAACAGTAACCAAATTTGTAGTTCCAATGACCAGGATAGAAAATTGTAGAGTCAATCTCTAGCCAATAAATCCTCAATAACATCACATAAACCAACGAACCAGCACCTCTTAAATACCAAACAAAACAAATGCGTACTAAAAAATTCTAGGAACTATTTAGAACCTCGAGCTCTAATACCAAAATGATATGAACTGAGTCAAGGGTAGACAAAACTGGTTGTAAGGGCTGAAGGAACTAAAATAGGATATATTTAGTAAGTGTTTTAGTAAATTTGAGAGCTATATAACTGGATATGATGATTTAATTAGATCCTACACAGCTTAATCATCGTTTTAATATGATGTATAAAGAGATAATTAGAATTTCTCACCATAATTCTTCCTAAAGGAGCTAATAAGAGAGAACTTTTCAAGAAAAAAGACTCAAGGAGTTTTTCATTAATATACAAATCTGTCTAAAACCTTATACATACATTCTATTTATACATAATGACAAACTTGTAAATAAAATGATTAAAAGGATTCTTGAGTAGCATTTTTATCAATACAAAATAAATATGAGTGTAGTTTAGGAAAAATATAAGAAATAGAAAATCTAAATAACACAAATAAAAATAAATAATCAAATAAGATATTTGAGTAAGGAGTAGATGGGCTAGGCTCGAGCATTTAGTTGGATCATATACCCCAAATCTTATTACCTAGGGAGCTGGTTGAATAGAGAAGGCTTAATTTATAGAACCATTTGACAGTAAATACTAGCCTTATAGGAGTATCGGCTCCATAACCATCCCTTGATATCCTTTACAAACAAGGACCTTGAGGGAATAGATAACCCCTACCAAGACCTGTTGTGATCAACACAAGAATAGTTAGATTTAAGTTTCAAGAGCTCTCTTGATATCCTTTTTAAGCATGTGTATGACTAGATGAATGAGAAACTACCTAATAAGCTACAACCTTACCGCCAAAGCCTACTGGCATTAACAACCAATTTATCTAACCAAAGGGCATCATTATCCTTGAAATGGAGTTGTGCAACACATAACACATTGATAAGCGTTGCATAGGGTTCACCATTGTAGATTGTTAGTCACCTTTCAATGCCATCATAAACCGACCCTTCTTGATGGTATTTGAAACGGTGACCTCATCTTTGCACTTAAAAGCCAAATTTCCTACCCCGATGGAAATAGACATTTGTTAGGACAACCAAGAGTTAATTTAGAGAATTATACACCTAAGCATTAAGGGAAAAATATGTATTTATGATAGACAACCCCCTTTACCCCCCTCCCTCCCTACCCCCAAATGAATTACAACATACCAAAAGAGAAGAATCGAATGAGTTGATGGAAGAAATCTAATTGGGGGACAACCCTAAACTCATCATAAGAATAGGGACCTCCATGACACTAGAACTCAAACAACACCTTATCGACGTACTAGTTGATGTTAGCATCTTAGCCACTTCACCATCTAACATGTTAGACATTCCTCTAGAAGTAGCAAAATATTCCCTCAACATCAATAAAAACATAAAATCATCCAAACAAAAGAAAGGGCACTTTGTACCCGCTTGCTAAGTAGCAATTAAAGAAGAATTCCACAAGTTGCTAACAGTCCAATTCATTCGAGAAGGAAAATACTCTACTTGGCTAGCTAACATTATGTTAGAAAAGAACCCAAATGGGAAGTGGAGGATGTACGTTAACTGTACAAACTTGACCAAAGCCTGCCCAAAAGATTGCTTCATATTCCCTAGAATTGACTAACCAGTTGATTCAACATCGAGACTTGTTTACTAAGCTTTATGAATGTTTTCTAAGGTTACAACCAAATCAAGATGGACCTAAAGGATGAGGTATGTGCACCCTTCATCATGGATTTCAACATACTATTGCTATGAGGTCGTGCCCTTTGCTTAAAGAGTGCCAACCAACCTACTAAAGAATGGTTGTAAACATGTTTAGACCACAACGTAGAAGAAATATGGAAGTCCATTGATGATATAATAGTCAAAAGTTGTTAGCTCAATGACCACCTCCAAGACTTTTAAGAAACATTCAATACGATGAGGCAAAATGGCATGAAGTTGAACCCTTAGAAATGCATCTTTAGAATAGCCTTGAGGAAGTTCCTTAGGTATATGGTCACATAGAGAGGAATTGAAGCAAACCTAAAAAAGATTGAGGTTATCATGGACATTAAGCCTCTAAAGAACATAAATGAGGTTAAGAAACTCACTAGCATGGTGGTTGCCTTAAGTTGGTTCGTGTATAGGAGCACAAATTGATGGTCAGAGTTCTTTAAGATTTTAAAGAAACCCAAGGACTTCCAATGGGTAGACCAATGTTAACAGCCTTTCGAGATCTTTAGGTATTCCTAGCATCACTACCATTACTGTCAAAGCTTATTCTAAGGGAGGAGTGTACCTATCTATTGCTAACCAAGCCCTGCTATCAAAGTTGATATGAGTAGATGGTAAGGATCATTGACTACTATATTATATCAACCAATCCTCTAAGGACTAGAAGCCACATACAATAAACTGGAAAAGTTTGCCCTCGTAGTTATAGTCACAGCCTGATGACTACACTCATATTTCGAAGCCTACTAAATTATCATGCTAAGTGACTAGTTGTTGCGCAACATCTAACAAAAGCTAGACTCCTTTAGTAAGATCATAAAGTATGCATTAGAACTTAGCACTTATGGCATCTAATAATGACCATGTGACACCTTTAAAGCACAAATCCTCATTAACTTCATCACTGAACATACTATGGATGAGGAAATGAGCCTTATAGATAGGTAACCAATATAGAACCTTCATATCAATGACTCGTTGATATAAATAAGTTATGGTACAAACTTGGTGCTTAAAGGTCCCCAAGACACTGAAATATGTTATACACTGAAATTCGGATTTGGCATAAGCAACTATAATGTAAAGTACAAAGCTCATATTATCAACCTCAAAATGGACAAAGATATTAGAGTGCAAAAGCTTGAAATATTTTTCAATTCGATGCTGGCGATACAATAGGTTAAAGATATATAGGAGGCAAAGGATGAAAACATGGCTAAGTACTTAAACAAGGTTCGAACTCTAACTTTTGAGCTCTTATCTTGGAAGATCAATAAGATACCTAGAATAGAAAACCTTGTAGTAGACAAACTCTCCAAGTTCACTTCCACCAGAATCCCTAACCTAAAAAGCAAGGAACACAACTTGTTCAAGACATACTTACTAGAGTGAAGCATCGATAAAGGATATCAAGAAGTCTTGCAAATCCAGACTTTAACAATTGAACCTTGCTAGATGAAACAATCCTATAGCACTCAAAGGATGGTATAGTCCCCCTAAATAGGAAGCTCAACAAATTAATCTTTAAAGTAGCTTACTACACCTTTGTAGATGAAATCTTATATTAATAAGGCTACAACCTTCCCCTCCTCCACTACCTTTGGTTAGAAGAAAGCCACCGTGTTTTAAACAAGCTACATTCGGGAGTATGCAACAACTACATTAAAAGCTAAGCCTTATATAGTCGATCATTCTGGCTTGACGATTATTGGCCAACAATAAAGATTGTTAGTACAAGAACCCGAATGAAAAGATTTTTTATGATAAACCTCAAATTAAAAAGTATTTTGATAATAACAAAATATATGTTGAAATGAACAAAAGGTATTTTGTTATTACTAATTAAGTTACCTAGTGTGCAGAATATAGAATTATATTCTTGAAAGTACTTGAGTTAAATGATGAAAAGTGATAAGATGAAAAGCTACATAAAGAATTAGAAACTAGGAAACAAGTATCAACAATGGACGTTAATTTAGAAACTACAAAAATTAGAAGTTGATAGATCAAAAGTGTAAGACATGGCTACATCATTTTCTAATGAAGGAAGAAAAGAAAGTAATTGATCAGAAGACAACTCTTATCAAAATCACGAAACTTGACATATAGATCTAAAGCGTAGAAGATGGTTTAGAAGTAAGAAGTGATTATAACATTATTATAATAAGAACTGGCCAACACTAGCTCCATGAAAATAAATTTAGGTAATATATCTAGAATTGCAAGTGACACTTATGCAATTCTTTTGAAGTTTTCAAAAGCGTGTGATATATCAAACTAATATAAGTTTCTAAGTATATGATGAAGCTATAAAGAAAATATCACATGATAGATAAGCACATCTCGAAAACAACAAATTAACAAGATCACAAATATTTATATATGCATACAACGACTATTAACATATTGGGAATAATTATATGTTAGAAGCCATAAGTATTTAAAGGAGAAGTGATCAATGAAATGAGAGGCTAGCAGCTAAAGAAGAGAGAGAAGAACAGCTAAGAAAGTAAGAAAAAAAAAAAAAAAGTGTTACATAAGTTTTCTTGATGTTACAGTTTAAAGTCAAGGTCATAAACGTTTATGTCATTAGAAAGAGATAGCTCTAAGCTTGAGAATTTCATTTCATGATCATTGTGTGAAAGTGTGAGAAAATTTATTACAATCCTAAAAAGGAGTTACTAATCTCTTTAAAATCAGTAGGATGCTGTTTGAGAGAACTTAGGATGTAGATTCTGAGGACTTACGACTTGGAGGTAAAGAAAAATTATGGGAACTATTGACCTTTATGTAAAAATTTTCTTCAAATAATGGAATTTAAGAGTGGAGTACCTGATCCTTGGCTAAGGGTCAAATGAATGGACTAATGCACAAAGCAAAACCACTATATATGCTTCCTGATTTCTGATCCCTACATTTTTAGTTTATCAATAATTTATTTATTGTTTTCATGATATATTGCTTGATTGATTATGCACTACACAGTTTATCATATTTGTTTACACATTACTAAGCTTAGGATTAGAAGCACGTTACATGTGTTAATCAATTTAAGAAGCTAGAATTGCTAGTAATTGATTGGCTTTTGCTAATAAATCTCTAATATAAATTTATTAATATTTCTAATACATCAAGACTTAAGAGCAGGTTTATTATCTGTATCAAGTATTGAACATCAAGAAGTAAATTGGTTAAGTATTAAAATTGTGCAAAAATCAATTCAACGACCCCTTCTTGATTATTCATTGAGACCAACAATTGGTATTTTAATACTTACTTTAAAAGAATATACTTATCTATTCAATACCTATTTGAGTAGCCTACTAAAGGTAAAGATATAAAAATGTTATAATATATTCTTACTATCCAAGCTAACAAATCTCCTTATTTTGATGGATCTAATTTTACCAATGGAAATGCAGGGTGGAGGCGTATATCTAGGCTACAAATTATAAGTCATGGGTTATCATTATAAGTGGAGTTTAGGAACATGCAAAACCACTAACATCAAATGATGATTTTGAGAAAGCTACAGCAAGTTTAAAAGTAAGGCATATACTTTTATTGTCTTTATCTCTTATAGAATGTAACCATGTGTCTACTAGTACAATAACCAAGCAAATATGGGATACTCTTGTAGTAATTCATGAAGGGACAACTTCTATTAAGAGTATTAGAATCAATATTCTGAAATAAGAATACAAGCTATTTAAGATTCAACCAAGAGAACAAATCGAAGAAGCTTTTGAAAGATTCAACTTAATAGTTAATGAGCTTAAAACTCATGGTTTTAAATTCACTAATGAAGATTTAGTACGAAAAATGCTGAGAACACTATTGAAGTCATGGGATGCAAAGAAAACTACAATAGAAAAAGTACAAAATCTCATAACATTATCTCTTGCTAAACTAAGAGGAAAATTGAAGGTACATAAGAAAAACATGCAATATAAGTGATGATCGGGAAGATGCAAGAAGGTCAATAGCCTTCAAAGAAAAAAGAACAACAGACTCAAAAACCTTAGAAGATAAAGAATGACTACCTCGCTAGAAGACTTAACAGGCTTCTAAAAAGAAAAGGTAAAAATTCTTCAAGTTCTCAAAAAACCAAACAAATTTAGTGTAAGTAACAGAAAAGAGAAGAATGACACCAATTTGTAATGAATGCAAAAAACTAGGACATATCAAATATGAATATGAATGTTCATCACTAAAAAAGAGGATGAACGAGCATGATAAGAAAAAAAGAAGAAAGCATTCTTAGCAATTGATCTTGAATAATGAGAATTAGACGAACCAAAAGTAGAAGAAATAAACCTATGCTTTATGGCTGACTTTAAAGTAAGTCATGACTTTAACTCCCATAATGAACCTGAAGATGTATATAATGAGATGAAAAAAATTGTTTGCTCTACTTACTAAAACTAGGCACAAGGATCATAAGCCAATAGTTGAAAATACTTAGTTATAAAAGGAAAAGGAAAACTTAGTGGAAGAAAACTAGAAACCTAAACGAGGAAATAGAAACTCTAAAAAAGGATAATATAGTAGAATAGAAGAAGTGAAGCTCTCTTTAGAATGAGAAGAAGAAGCTTAAGGAAGAGACTCAAGGAATGAAAACAATGATAGACGAACTATCAGAATCTGTTAAGAACACATTTAGTAAATTTCAGGAAAGTGAAGAAAACTTACACCCTAATAGATGATCAAAGATGCATGGATGCAAAAATGGAGTTGGAAATAAAGGTGAATGTTTGACTATGAACACATGAGCTTGAATTTGAAAGGCGATAAAAGAGTAAAATTATACATTTATTTTTACCAAAATGACACACATTTATACATTATTAGCACTTTTATTGCAAATCGTGTTTAAAAATTTATGAATACATATTTTGGATCAATCATTCAAAAATCTCAATTAAAGGATCAAAAATGGAACTTGAGTGGTTTATGTGATTTACTGGTTTTGATTTCAAATATACACCAACTTTTAGAATGAAAACTTCATTACAATCTCATGCTTCTAAAGTCTAGGACTGTCATCTTTTCAAGTATTATTTTAACAAGTGTCTTCAAGTGCTTAAGCTGTAAGTTGAAACCAATTTCATGATATAAGTGCTAAGTCTATTTGTTAAGTGTACTTCACAATTGCAACAGCTCATTAACATGAAGAAGTTCAATGCATGACAGTAGCAGCTCTGAATTTACGGTGGAGAGCAGCTTGCTTTGGAGATGTTGAGTAGCTGCTGGCATAGCCAATTAACAAAGAAGTGCATGACTTGAGTTTGCAGCAGCTTTTATTAAGCAACTCCAAATATTCAATCGTGCCGAGAACTCCACGGATGCAGCAGCTTTACTCAATTTAATAGCAGTTGCATTTGACCAGGTTGAGGGCTTCAATTTATACAGTTCCATTCATTTCAACCAAGCCATATAGCAGCAACCGAAGCTTCATATTGAGCTCCACAGGGCTTGAGCCGATCCAACTGAGTTGAGCAACCACACTCAATCGAAGCAAACATCCATAGCTACAACATGCTACAGCAGCCTCTTGAAGGAGACCGAGACCACCTGCACACAACAGCACAAGCTGAGCTAAATCTGACCAAATCAAGTCCACTTCAAGTAGCTGAAAGTTTCGACCTGAGAACCACATGCGAATTCCTATCCGATAAGTAGTGGACAGCTGTGATTCATCCTAGAACCAAGCTGTGTAGCAGCTCTATTTGATAAGAGAATCCAATCGGGCTCGACAGCCACATGCACTTGTCTCGACTTAAACTTAATTGTAGTGGACAAACATCATGATTGGACATAAGATGACTCCTTCAATTGCAGCACGTGAAGCAATTTTTCTCAGTCCTTCAGTCGATGCGGCACTCAATTCAAAACCAAATGCCGAGCCATCCACGCGCATAAACCAAGTAACAGCAGCAGAACGTTGTATTTCCATCCAACAGTAGTAACTAGACATAAGCAAAAGCAGCAGCCACGGCAATTGTGGAATTAAGATAGCAGCAGTTTTTTTTTAAGCCAAGAACCGAGCTACTATTTTTATACAGCAGTTTGAGGACAGAACACGTGGAATGGACACAGAAAAAGGCCATAAGTCATGTTTAGCTGGCCTCAAATGAAGAAAATGTCTAGGCCTTAAGTTTGTTGTCAAATTCTAAATTCGGAAAAGCTGATGCAAGACCAGCACGTGTGAAGATCTTAAGCACTTAAATTTATTTGAATATTAAGTCTCTTGCTGTACAGGAGAGGAATTTATATTCTTGTGGGGGCCTCTTTGGTTTGGGCAGAAAAATTAGAAGCCCATGTCCGGAAGGAAAAAGGAAGATATCAGAGGATAGAATATAGGGAGGAGAGTAGCTTTTGGACAGGAGTTTGGAGGTTTTCCTTTCCATTTTCGAAGAACAAAAATTTCTTTCATTATTCATTGTAGTATGTTTTGTTTAATTCTAGGGTACTAAAACCCTTATTTTAGTTTACTAGAGGAATTATGCTAAATATATTAAGATAGACCAATTTTGTATCTAAAGTCGAATTTAATTATACCAATTAAGATATTTTCTTTTTCTTATTATATTTAATTATTATATATCTTGATTCATTTAGATATTGTAATGTGATATTGTGCTTAGTATATATTGAGTTTTGCATTGATGAATTTAATGAATTAATGTATTTTATGTTTTGTTTCAATATCAATTTTGAATAATTGGGTATTTTTCTATCATGTTCATCATCTAGTTATCTAGTATTTGATTATCACCTTTTTGTTAGATAAAGTTAGAGGAAATTTGGGAAGGTTTCGATAACTTATAGTGAATATGACTTGAATTTTTGAAAAAACTTGTTATAGAGATATGCGGGCTTTAATTAAATTCATAAACTTACATATTTAATACGGTTGGAAATATGATTCAAGTCATAGGAACATGCTCAAACCATATTTCTAATTAAAATAATAATTCCAGTGTAAGCGAGTTACTATTTGCTCGATGATCATAAATAAACTGTCTTGACAGATGAATTTATACTATAATTAGAACTCAACTACTTCAAGAGGTAAGTGAATTCTGGTAAGTTTAGTTAAATCTTGCTTAATCAATTTTGAATATGGATTTAAGGCATCACGTTGATTGAAATGCAAATAGATTTGCAAATCAAAATTTGATTTTATTTTTTTGCATCTCTTAAACTTAGGATCCTTAAAATGTAGCTAGAACATTTAATTTAGTATTTACTTTGCTAATTAGTTTTTTACTCTCTTTTAGTTTAATTATCGATAGCTTAACTTAGGATAAAACTTGAGTGATTTAATACTTAACACCTTGCTTCATGTGGAATACAACCTTAACTCATTCTTCATATGACTTTCACAACACGATACATTTGTTAGTTTAAATTCTCTTTCAGAGTCAAAAGAATCCTAACTAATTTAGGTTCGAAAGAGCATATAATCTTTTTTTTTTTTTTAAGCAGCCTCTATTGAAAAGAAAATGGTATCTAAATAGCTAATATTCCAAACATATGTTAGGAGATGCCACATTATTTTTAGATAGTTAATGGATCAATGGAGTATGAGTCAGTTTGGAAACAATAAGAAGAGAAGAATTAGTGGCATCATTATTGTTGGTAACAAACCTTTCTTTGTAAATAACATTCATCTAGAAAGGATTAAAACATAATCTGCTTAGTGTAAGTCGACTATAGGACAATTCATATAAGGCAATATTTGAAAAGGACTAGTGCATAGGATTTAAGAAAAGCATAGAAGAGAAGGTATTTCAAGAAAATAGACATGGAAATATTTATTTTATAAAGCCTTTAGAAATGAAATTAGGTAAATGCTTAATAACCATAGCATGTAATATTTTTCAATGGCACAAGAGATTAGGACATATTAACTTTAGACAGCTAGATAGACCATCTAAGAATAGAACAATTAAAAGTCTACTAGAACTAAATATAAGAAATAGTATGCATTTTACTTAACATAATAGTTAGAAGTTCATTTAAGAGCAAAAACTCTATTTCAACAAAAGAACCTTCAAAACTTTTGCATTTGGATTTATTTGGTTAAACCAAAACTTTAAGTTTAGTTAAAACAGGTGTAGATTAGTAATTGTAGCTGATTACTCTAAATATACATAGGTATTCTTTCTACAACACAAAAGTGATGCATTTGAGAACTTTGAAATATTTGCCAAGTAAGTACAAAATGAGAAAATGATGACTATGAAAAGTTTAAGAACAAATCATGGTATCAAATTCGAAAATTCTAAGCTTATTATATTTTATGAAGAAAATGATCTAGTACACAATTTCTCGATACCCTACACACCCTAGTAACATGGAGTGATAGAAAGAAAGAATGAGACAATTCAAGAGATGACAAGAACCATGCTAAATGAAAGAAGTATTACAAAACACTTTCGAGCAGAAGTAATCTCTACAACTTGCTACACCATGAATGGAGTCTATATCAGATCATCGAGAAAAAAGACTTCATATAAACTATACAAAGGAGAGAAGCCAGTTGTATCTTATTTCCACATATTTAGAAGTAAATGCTGCATTAGGAAGATAGAAGAAAATCTTAAGAAGCTTGATGAAAAAGTTGATGAAGGAATATTCTTGGGATACTCCCTAACTAGCAAAGCCTATCAACTATATAATAAGAAAACAAAGAAGGTAGATGAATCAAGCAATGTTAAATTTCTGGATATATAGAAGAAGAATCAAGCGATGAAGATATGTTTCAAAACAACAAGGAAGAGGAAAAGGAAGAAAGTTTAGGATCTAAAGTGAAACAACCTTAATAAAAAAAATATACCAAAAACATCAAGAAGCGAAGATAGAAAACAATAACCAGAGAAAGCTAAATGAAACATAGAAAGAACTTAGAAATATTAGCATTTACATCCTAATCACAAATTATTGGTGAACTAAAATAAGGCATAAAGACAACAAGAACCTTATAGAATCTAGAAAGACAGTTTGCTTTAAATTTCATAAATTAAACCTACAATAGTGGAAGAAGCATTAAAAGAATCAAGTTAGATAGATGCTATGCAAGAAGAACTATAATAGTTAAAAACAAATAGTATTTGGAATCTTGTGGAAAGACCCAAAGATGAGTCAGTTAATGGTTTGAAATGGGTTTTTTAAGAATAAATTGGACAAAAAGGAAAACATAGTAAGAAATAAAGCAAGACTAGTAGCAAAGGCATTTTCATGAGAAGAAGGAAATGACGATGGAGAAACTTATGCTCTAGTAGCTAGACTAGAAGCAATTGGGCTTATGATAGCTTTTGCATGTTACAAAAATTTCAATCTATTTTAGATGGACATGAAAAACTCATTTCTAAATAGATACATCAAAGAAGAAATCTATGTGGCACAACCCCCATGATTTGAATATCCATACCATGAAGCTCATGTGCACAAGCTTGATAAGGCACTTTACAAATTAAAGTAAGCACTAAGAGCTTAGTATGAATGATATAGTGAATTTATGGTGAGAAAAAAATTCAGTAGAGGTAACATCAACACAACTTTATTACCAACATATTATAGTAATGATAATCTTCAGATCTACTAATGAGGAAAATTGTCAAGAGTTTGCCAAGATCACATCGGAAGAGTTTGAAATGTCAATGATGGGAGAACTAACTTTCTTTCTAGTCTTACTGTCACAACTCGAGGGGCTAGTCATGGCAGTCGCCATATACTGTACAAAGGATTGCAGATTAAATTCTTTTACAATCGATGACCCTTTTATACAATACACAAGGTTACAGCTACAACTAACTACCAAGAGTGCACAAGCATAAATAATATCATTTCATGATAAATAATAAAATATAGAAACATAACACATATTTATTGATATAAGAATTTACAAATAATTTCATAAGTCAAACTAATATTACTCGATTATATAATTAGCTCTATAAACTATCATAAGTACTCTCTGATCATATCCTGCTCCTACATTGACCCCGTGTAAAACACTAACCTCGGGCATACAACGGCTCGTTTTCACAAATAACTCGGCCTACGAAAGAAGACTATAAGGGTATAAGCTAACTAGCATAGTAAGATAATCCCCTCAACCATACAGCAATCAAATTATACAATAATTAAGTTCAATAAAATGAATGCATGACAATCAGTATGCCAAACAAATATATGCAAGTGACCAAGTATTGCATACAACTCAGATTTAATGCCCTCTGAAGTCAGGGTTGGAGATACATCGGCATAGTCAGATCCAAGTATCATACTAGAACTTATTTCATAATGAAACTCCACGTTTCATTTTTAAAATGTAATTGTATATCTATTATTAGTTTTACCAAAAACGAGTTCTACATATGATTATGAGTAGGTTCATGCAACCTTCACTCAACCTTAAACGAAGGCTTTTAAACTCGATCCTTAGTCAGACGGTTGGTGCCTCCAATACCTAGTAATCCTACGGGCTAGGGTAAGGTCATATCGTACGTGTATACTGTACGAAATCTATAACAATCAATAATCAAACCATGTATGACCTCTTGCTACCTCTGTGCAATGTGACTGCCAGAATTAGTTATGCTATGCATGATTATGCATGTTTCAAGTTAACTTTTTCTAATCGAGTAAAATTAGGTCTTATTATTCAGTGATTATTCTAAGTCACAAACAATCAATTCCTAGTGAATCTACTATGCAACAATCAATACATTATTGTAATTTAAAGTAAATTCACTATTATCAACTAATTATCATACATAAGCATAACCCAACCCTATACAACATTCATTTATCAATCATAACTTATATTCACTAACTATAAACATAAACAAGTATGGAATCATTAGGAAAACTTACTTAGCCATTGTCGACTCAAAGGTCGTAGTAATCTGGTGGCAGCTCAAGGTCAATATCAAAATCACTTGAGAATAATAAAAATTTATAAGTTTGAGGATTTAAAGCTAAATTAGTATCGTAATTTGTAAGGTTCACTTCACTTAGTTACGCAAAATTGTCGATTCGAGTTTTTTATCGAATCGCGTATAACTTTTTTGTTTTAGTTCGGATCATTATAAACTTATAGTCCATTTTAATCGTTTTCGAGCGTATTTTTTTGTAACGAGGTCCATTTTAGACATTGTGACTCGCAATTTGAATTGTGATATAAATATATCACAAACTTTATTATTTTAATTTAAAAATTATAAAATATTAATTTTAGCTTTTTCTTAATATATTTATGATTTAATAATTATTTTAATCATATAATTGATATTTTTATTATTTTAAGCATATTTTTCCTATTTTTGAGATTTTAGTCTTATTGCAATTATTATTATTATTATTGCTATTACTTTTATTATTTATTATTTTCTTATTATTCATTTGTATTTTACGATTTACATATATTTATGTACTTATACTATATTTAATTAATTTTATAATTTACTTTAATTCGTAATCCCTAATTTACGGTAATATACATATATATATATTTATATACCAACTCCTTACATATTTATGAATTTATTTTATTTAGTAACTATTATATTATATATATCACTTAATATTCAGTATACTATATATATATACATATGAAAATGAAAATAAAGCATAAATACATACCTAATTCCCCTTTCACATGTACAACTATATATATATATATATGTCTATATTTATTTTGTAAAAATATTACTAAATACATATTATGTATAGTCTTATGGATACATACACATACCGTATATTATACTTATATACATACATATCTACATACATATCTTTATACATACATACATATATATATATATATATCTTAAATTATCTATTTATACATACATACATGTATAAATAATGAAATATTTAATAAAATATAATACAAATACTTAATATATATATGTACATACCATATAATATACATATATACTACTAAAATAATTTTACTTACCTATTATATTTGATTTTTCTTCTTCTTTTCTTCTTTCCTCTTCACGGTTTTGGTGTTTTAGTTTCCAGAATTTTTTCTTCTTCTTTTCAATTTGAATTCTTTTTTGTTTTTTTTTTTTTCTTCTAGATTTCCTTCTTCTTTTTATGTTCACATGTTCAGCAATTTAGGAGAAAGAAAATAAAAATGAAATTCTATCCTAATCTTTTCATTGGTGGGGATAGGATAAGGTCATCATATCTAATTTTCTTTTTTTTTTTTTTTATACACTCAACAATTGACATTTTAATTGAGCATATGGGATGCTATTTTGTTTCTCATTTCCAAAATGTGGCAATAAGAAGAAAAGAAAGAAAAGAGAAAAAGAAAGAAAGAAAAAGGAAGAAAATAAAAATTAAAAATAATTATATATAATTTTTCTAACATACAAATTATAACAATACTCATCATAAATTAATTTTGAAATTTTGTGAAAATTTATCAATTTAATTGATATTTGTTACAATTATAATTTTTACAAGTTATTGTAACGATTTTGTTAAAATTTTACGCGATTAAGCGATTTAATCAATAATTGTAATCGATTATAATTATATCACTATTGAGTAATATTTAACTATTTTATAGGCTTATAGTTATAGTTTTAGGGTTTTGATCAAATTTGGGTTTAATTTTGATTAATGGTGCATAAATCAGATTTAGGGTTTTAGTATGCGATTTAGGGTTTCGATCAATTTATAGGGCTTTTATTATCGGTATTATATTCGATTTATTAAGTTTTATAATCTTTTATTGTTACTAGCCTTACTGACTTATTACATAGTTTAGGACACTTGGACTTAAATTAGGATTTGGATTATCGATTTTCTAGGGTTTACACTTACAAGTCAAACAAACTGAAGAAAAAGGGTTTTTCAACATTAAGAGAAGTATGCAAAACAAATTCTTATGAAATTCAGTGTGGAAATTGCTAAGAAAGTAGCAACTCCTATGATAGCCTCAACACAACTTGAAACTAATGAGAACCGTGAAAAGGTAAATGAAAAAATATTTAGAAGTATGATAAGATCATTGTTATATTTGATTGCATTTAGACTTCACATATTGTTAATGTAGTTAAAAGAATTTTTAAATATGTTGTAGATATAAGTAACTTAAGAGTATGGTTTGCTATAAATTTGAAGTTTCATCTTATTGGATATTTCAATGCTAACTATGTCGGATAAATAGACCATAAAGTACTTCAAGTATGTGTTAATTTTTAAGAGATAGATTAATTTCTTGGTTGTCTAAGAAATAAAACTCAATAGCACTATCAACAAGATAAATCAAATATGTCTCAATAAGACATTATTGTGCTCAATTCTTATAGCTAAAAAAAAATTTATGGATTATGGCATAATAAAGAATAGTGTTACTATTAAGAGTTACAATTCTAGTGCAATTAGTATAACGAAAAACCTACTACATCATTCAACAACAAAGCATATAGAAATAAGGTATCATTGCGTTTAAGACCATATAATTAATAAAGATATAGATGTCTTATATGTATCATCGAAGAATCAATTAGCAAATATTTTTACCAAATCTTTAGATGAGATTTAATTTGAATTTATAAAAAATGAATTATGTGTGTGTAATCCTTTTTAAGGAAAAGATCATTTCACACAATTGTCAACTTGAACATCTATAAATAGATCTTATTAAACCAACTTTTTCAAACCATCACTAGAATGCCTTGAAGTAAAGAAAAACTCCCAAATCTTTCTATTGCTCTTATGAAGAAAAAGAAAACTATAAAAGAGTTTGAAGTGAAGAAAAAGCTAGAGTTTAATCATTTAGAAATCAAGACATGCTAGTCTAAACCTTCGGAAAAGAAACCAAGTAAACGGTGCTATTTAAACACTGTAATTGGCTATCCATATCTTATTACTCATCAATTTCATTCCTTGGTAATTGCAATTCTATTCTCACATTATTCCATTCCATAAACTAAATGCACCATAAGGACCTTAAATATATACATGTCATGACAAAACTGATTCAACAATGAATAAATAAATCACCAATGTGGGTTAAAACATGGGAAACGATAAGGAAAAGGGAGGTGGCCACCTGGAAGCTATAAAATAAGTTGATGGTTTAAGGAATTGGCACATATTTAATCAAAGAATTTGGGAAATATGTAGAATTAACACATGTGCACTTGATGCATTAGATTCTACCAAATTTTAACACTTTGTAAGTGTTCAATTACTTGTTATTTTCTTCTTTAAGACGATTGTAGTTCTAGTAGCCTTAATGAATTAGAAAAGTATGCAAAGAAATTATAGAAACAGTTTAGAAAAACTTAAGGGCACTAAAGAATAATAGAGTCATGTTATGTTTAGAGGATACAAGACTAGCACTATCCTATGGTGAAGCACTCCTCTTTAGATGTTTCCAACATGTTTGGCCGGAAGGAGGATGGAAAATGGATTGCCAGTGAGTCTCCATTTCTAATATGATTTTAATTTAATTTTTAAAAAATAACAAATGAAGTCCATAATTTGTAAAACTTGATATTCCTGAGTTAATTTGAATGCACTTTCATATAAAAATATTGATTTTATGAAATTGATCACTTTTATATATCTCTCTTAAGAAATCGTCAAAACTGAACCAATTTTACTTTTGTTTTCAAAACACTTACTAATGTTGTTTCAACTCCAAAATTTTTTCTGTAAAATACCGAAGGTTGAATGTGATTTTATGAATACAATCCATGTTTATATATATATCGAAATGGTGCATCATGAGCAATATCTTGGCAAATATACTAGAAAATATCCTAATCTTCATGTATTAACAGTACCTATTTTTCATATGACATAGTCCGCAAGTTTAGACTACATGAAAATGGTTTTCAAGTATATTTTACTATTTAATGTATGTATATATATATATATATATATATATGTAGCTTGAAGATTGTGTATGTCTATTTCTTAATCTATGATTATAAATATACAAGTTATTCACATATTATAATTATGTATTAGAAAATAATTTATCAATTTATTACAACTATAAGAAGTGAATAAAACATAAATATATATACCTTATATATGTATGTATGTGTGTGTGTGTGTGTGTATGCGTGCATACGTATATAATATACTATTTTAACATCGAGAGGATGGAATTTCATAAACTATATATATATAGATACCATATAGGGGAAGTAGATATATATGGATACTATCCCATACTTGTATTACTTTACAAATCTATCTAGATGTAATATAAAATATACCATGAATAAGTAAATATACATTCGATAGTAAGGACATAATTATACACCAAAGTAAACTAAATAATGTATGTTTTTAAAGCTTTACAAACCCTAAGGCTTTGTTACATTATATAAGGGATTAATGCAAAGGACTCTATGAAGAGCGAGGAGTAAATGTAGATATAGGTAAGTTAGGATCCATGCATTGTAGCATATTGGAGTATTGTATCAAAGTACTTAGAGACTTAGGAGTGCATTTGGTTGAGATTGTAACCTAGTTGAATGCATGCATGCCTCGTGTGTGATTGACTATTTAAATTATGGAATTGGAAAGCTACCTTGTGTGATTATGTTTGATTTGTTTTATCTTGTTGATTTGTTGACCACCTCTGATTAGAATTAATTAAAGATTGACCATTAACCTGACTGGTTATGCATAACAACCTACTAGGGGAACGATTAGATGTGCTAGACCAAATATCGCCTCCTTTAATGAGGATAGCTAAAATGGTTCTTTCTTCATCCTTAATCGAACTAAGTGATAGGAGAGGAGTTTGTAGTAAGGTTGGAGGCCGTAGTTTAAAGGTAGTCTCAAGAGGAGGGTATTCTCTATTGCATAAGCTTGGGTTTGGTCTGATTTGAGGTACATTGAAACTCCTTAATCTAAGTTAGAGTAGATGTAATTTCACTAACCTCACAATGAACTAGTTAACATTATGCAATGTCTCATTTGTTTGTTTGCAGTGCATTTCATATTAGTAAAATATTTGAAAACCATATTTGTGTTTGCTATACTTTTTTTGTTTATGTCTCATTTACTGAGCTACTTGTGCTTACATCCTTATAGATTTTTTTATAGAAACCGAGTGAGGATTAAGGATGCAACATTATAACCACCCTCAGGTTAGTATACGTCAAGCTAGGGGAGTGAGGAACTCGAAGACCTATAGGATCTGGACTTTAGTTTTAGCTATCTTTTGGTTCTTATGGAAATTAATTGGAATACCCTATGATACCTACTAGTTTCTTATTTTATTGTATATAGACTCTAAAACCTATGGTTTTTGTAAACTTTTATGTAAACTAAGACTTTTGATGTGTAAATGCTTATATAAATACTACTCTATTATGGGAAATCATACTACAAGTTGTTTTGAACGAGTAATTTGAAAAGTTATACCATACGTTTTATTATCAATAGGTGCCAAATTGGATGCTTCAAGCTAGTTTAGTGAAGTACGCCTTATGTAAACTACATCTACGATAGCAACTATAAGGTTAACTTTTATCTTATATTAGTTTATATGGTAGGATTGTTACGACTCCTCCTGTTTGGGATGTGACACATCTATCTTTTCCTTACACAAACAAAGAAGACAAAGAAAAAGCAAAAGGAGACTAACACACCCCAGCATAAGAAGCACCCTAACTAATGGATACTTATGTAGCAATAACCTATGAAAGTAAGTGTTGATACCAGCCATTGGATGAGGCCCAATAAGCTAAAGCCTAAGACCAAAGAAGGTTTGCAAGCCCCTTCTCGACAAGGAGAGCCATGAACAAACCCAACTTAGTATAGTCAGGTAATAGGAATCCTAGCCAAACTAGGAGCTACCACTACCTGGTTGTTCCAATTGGCTCCTTCCTACCGACCCTATAATGTGATTTGATAACTAGTTGCTTTGTCCATTCTAGTTGAACATGGCTTAATTGTACAACATCATACAATAATGAGAATGATGGTACAAGCATAAAGCTCAAAACCAACCATTTCCTCTGCTAAAATCAAGGAGCTCTATCAATTTCCCTAAATCTTAGAGATGTATGAAAAGAGAGGAATGCCCTATAAATACCCTTATTAGAGTAATTAAGAGGTGTGCTTGAAACTTGCAACACATCACTTAATACGCAAGCATTTTCTCTTTAAGATTGAGAAAGGCCCTCTCCTCTTCTTTGCAAACTTAAGTATTAAAGTGGTTACATCAGACAACCTTCAGGCATAGTGACTAACCTCTTATCTGTCTCAAGTAAGGCTCAATCTACCCTTGAAGGCTCAAATACCTTATCGATAAAAGATCTAAGGCGATAATAGGTAAATCTTAGCATAAAGAACTCAAAACCGAGCCTTTATAGATTAGTTCATCCAATATCAAATTAAATTGGACCATAATGTGATTTTTCATGTTTTAAGACCAAAATTCTCCTTTTATTCTTGAATTTCTAGCTTACACTAAACTTACTCCAATTAGTATAAATTGCTAATGAAAAACCAAGAAAATCATTTTTTCTTTAAAGTACTTTTAAAATACATTTAAAGCCATTACCAATTGAAGTCTTAAAAATAAAGGGGTTAAGATCAAATGGATGGAATGATCCTCACCAGGCCAATGGCCAAAACTGGGGTAAAAAAAAACTAAGGTTTTAAGGTCTAAAGACATTGACATTTAAAACTTTAGAAAATTCTAAGTAAAATTTTCTTAATTAAAAAGGGATTATTTAATTTGAAATGGGAAGTATGATTACTTAATTAGTTTTGTAAAAGAATATTAATTATTTTGTTTTCTTTTTATTTTTTCTTTTTTTTTTCTATTAGAGAATTAAAAATCAAAATGAAATAGAAAGGAAAAAGATGGATAAAATAGGTAGCTGAGTTAGATACATGGATCTATTTAGTTTCAAGTCAAGGTTTAGATCATGTATCATGTTTAGACAATAAAGATGCATGAGATTAATTTTAGCATGCTCATCTTACCCAGATGGCTATGAAATGTGGAAGAAGCATTGGCTGACATTTATTGAAGGTAGTATAGGTGTTAGTTATGATGGATTTGTTCATTAATTAGAGCCCTTATTGTATCCTAACATTACTTCCTAAAGAATTTATCATCTATACCTATCATGAATCCTTAAAGCACTTAAAAAAAATAGAAATTATCAAGGAAGTAGGCTAAAAGGTTGAATTTATTGAGAGTTTTGCTTATGTCATCAAGTACGAGTAGAAAAGTACAAATATTATTGCCAATGCATTGTTACAAAGATATACCATGATTACTACTTTGCAATTAGTCTTAAGTTATTGGTGGAACAGTATGCTTAAGATGACTACTTTAGTCTTCTTGTGGTAAAATGTGCTTCTAGAGTAAATATAGATGGTTATCATATGGTTGAAGGATATCTTTTCAAAAGAGGGAAGTTATGCATACCTTATGGTTCTGTAAGAGAGCTATTAGTGAGAAAAGCTCATTTGTTCAATAATAGGAATCATAGTTTGAATTGAATTCCAATCTTACGTGGATCGATGGATTAAGCAATGATAGAGGGGTTAAACCACTTAATGGATTATATTTTGAAGGGATTTTTTTTTTCTTCAAAAGATGAATAGAAGTACCTAAAAGGTTTCCTAATCTACAACATTAACTTAGACAGAAGCTTAATATAATAAGGAGATAGAGGTTCCAATGTAGTTGCTTTTGATTAGAAGACCATCAGTAATTTTATTGTTGGTGAATTTTGAGATGAAGGAAAATCTTGTAAAAAAGAATGAAATGCTTGATACCGAGCTAGTCCGGTATAGCCATTCCGATGCCTAAGTTAGTAGGATGACTTTGTATAGAAAGTATGTAAGTAAAAAGTGTCAAAGAGCTCTTACAGAATTTCTTTCCAATATTTATAGGTGGTTATAGTGTCTAAGGCAGTTGTTAGAATAATTGTTAAGACACATGGAAGCTTCTTGATTTGACATCTTCCCTTATATGTAGGGAGAGCAGGTGGTTATGTAATATAACCATGCTTGTGATAATCGTCTGCGCCATAAACTTGAATTCAAACCAGGAATGGATTTCTTCTACTCAGCAGAAATGCAGTGTCATCTATCAAGTGGTATACCGAAAGATTAGACTACCCAACATATTGATAGCTAAATGAGCAAGTATATTAGATGAGTGAAAACCAACTATCAACATTTGCCCCCTAACTCCCGTGTTTGAGTAATCAATAAAGGGAGTTGCATATATATAGTGCACTAGAGGCCGAATAGGGGAGTGACTCTTCAGATTACTATCGAGCAAGATGTGAAGTAGGACGAATCACATCCCAGTCAAAAGGTTGCAATTTCTAAACTCTCACTTATTTGAGAAACCAAAAAGTTGGAGGCATGACACCTGTCACCTAGGTCATCATTCCGTTGCAAGCTTAATAACTATTAGAAAGTTGTTGACCATCAGATTTCTATCACAAAACACACGTCAGCAATCCGCGCCATTACTAAATTAGCGCATCATTACTGTCAGAAGTAGATTTACAGTTACGAAGATGAATTGTCCATATATAATGTATTGTTCACCATCGGAATTCATTTCTCTGGTCAAATCTTAAACTTTCATTTGCTTTTTCATCTTTAAACTCAAATTCTTCGACTTGTGTTATATCATTTCGCATAACCATTCAGGTATGGTTTGCAAAGTTGCTCATCGACTTGTCCTCTCCGATTCCGAGGCAACGGAAATTGAGGCAACTTCACCCCCCCACCCCCCCCCCCCCCAAATAAGGAGTAAGGTGGTGTGTTCTTTGGGTAGTTCGGTTGATAGTATGGAGTTAAGGTAAGATAAACTTGCTTGGATTAACGAGCTTCCTATGGATAATTATCTCGAGGATAAGGAAGGGAGGTCTTCGGCAAGATATCTGTACAACACGATAGCCTATTCTGGCGACTCTCTAAATGGAACCGCCAGTTTCGTCGACAGAGTTCTTATCACAAAATACAATTAGTACTAGCGAGATCTTCTCAGAACATGAAACTTGAGGAGGTCAAGAGATGGGGAGAGGGTATGCTTCCCAAGGGGGCGTAAGTTCCATATATACTTGAAATATTTGGATTTTAGGTTGTGCTTCCATTTTTCTACTTTTGTTAAGGGCTTCTTCAACTACTTCAGAGTTGTGCCGAATATGTTCTTACTTAACACATACTGGCTTTTGGTGGCTTTTGAGATATTCTACAAAGAAGTTGAAGTTAAGGTTATGCCTTAGCTATTTCAGTTTTTCTTCACTATTCGGAGGCATCTTGATGGATGGTACTTTGCTACTGCGAGGCTACCTAACATATACCGGCTTTTGGCGGCTTTTGAGATAGTTTATGAAGAAGTTGAAGTTAGGGCTATGCCTTACCTGTTTCAGTTTTTCTTTACTATTTAGTGGCATCTTGACGGATGGTACTTTGCTGCTGCGAGGCATGGGCGTAAGTTCATGGATGGGTTAGAATCCATGATTCATAAATGGTATGACAAGTTCATATCAATAGTGTCTAACAAGGACTTGGACTTTTGGACCTAATGGATTGAGCCAATACATACAAAAGATATAGATATGATGCCAAATGATGCAGTGGCAGCAAAGAAAATTCAAGAAAGGAGAAGGAACAAAATGTTCTTCTGGGACGCCGAGAGAATTATTCAGTGTTACGAAAATGGAGACCTAATCTTTTTTGAGAAAAAAGGTACGCTAATGAGTTACAATCATGTCGAGTATAGCCACAAGAGGAAAGTTGTTCTCGAGACTTAGGGAGAGAATTGTGGTTTTTGTGCCTTGTTCAGCAAGGAAAATGTAAGTTCATCTTTTCCCCATGTTTATATTTACTTGTTTACTCGTATCGTAGATATGGGTGCTGGTGAGGTAAATCCAGCCAAGCTACTAACTCAGGCTAAGGCCAAAACATCTAAGGTTGATAAGAGGGTGATCACCTCAGCAACTACCACTCAACCTGCTGTTGTAAAGAAACCAGTAAAGGAGGCTACATTGAAGTAGGCGACTATACAGAAGACCTCCCGTTCTATTGAGAGGTGGAAGGAAAGTGAGAAGACACTGCTGACCGAGGTTGTTCATTCTGAGGAGCCTCAGGTTGAGATTATTCAAACTTCTATTGAGCTGAGGGATGATGAACGTTGAGAGACATATCCTAACAAGGAGGATCAAATAGTCACTGCCGTAAAAGGGTCATCATTGGCAATTGAGGTGGCCTTAAGTGCTGATAAAAGACCAGGGAAAGAACTTGCCGGCTAACCACCTACTAAGAAAGTCAAGGGCTTAGAAGAAAGGGTGAAGGAGGCAATGCAGTCGAAAGCTCTTGGCATTAGTAGTATCGAATTCATCCCCAACAATGAGGTCGGCAAGTACTTTGTCCCTTGTTGGAGCCACCAAATTTTGGATATTGACTCAGCTTCGGGAGATAGGATGAAATCTTTAGCTCTGATGGAAGGGATTATTCTTTTGAAAGACAGAGATATCGCCAAGAAGGATGTCGATAGGGTCGACGGTTGCAATAAGGCCCATATTGTAGCCAAATTATATGATGTGAGTATCCATAACCATCGCTTTTAATTATCAAATTCATTCAGGTTATTGACACATTCCCTTTTCCAGATGAGTAGCCACATTTTGATGGCTTTGGATAAAGTAGACAAAGAGGCAAAGAAGGAAATATCTTCAATTATATCCATGTGTTATGCCCAATCATTCTTAATTGTGTTTAAATGAATTTGCTATAGAGAGTTGAGGATATATATAATGCATCGAAAGCCCAAACTGTTGCTGTCGAGAATACGAGGATAAGGTCTAAGATAGAGGTAAGGAAACTCCAAGAAGAACTTATTGCTAAGAAGTTGGCACATGACCTTATCGCCAATGAAATCTCAAGCCTGAAGGCTAAAATGGAAGAGTAGTATACAAAGTCTAAAGGACTAAAAGAGGAGTTGTAGAAGAAGAAAGAAGAGTGTTAGGGCTTGGGCCGAACTATTTGCATGATGAGCAAGGATGAAGATAAGCTTAGAATGTAGATAAAGGAATTGGAGACCAACAATTCAAACTTATAGAGCCATGTAGCCGAGTTAGAGGAGATTATGAGGAGAGGACCATTAGTTGAAGAAGCTCTCGATATAGTCACTTACAATAGGCAATATGAGAGTCTTCTACGAAAAAAGTTGTTGGACGGAGTCTAAGCGGTAAGAGAGGGGGTCTTGAAGCTTCACCTTGATTACAATCTCTCTTATCTTGACTTTGCTGACATCGATGACAAAGTCAGAAGTGTTGACAAAGATGAAGGCGACGAAACAAGTGTCAAGAGTATGAATTAAAGTGACAATGAAGCTCATGCTAAAGAAGTTGCTTGCTCTGAGATCCCAGTTACCAAAGAAGACTTAGCCACTAATCTAAAAATCACTTATGCTTAATCTGAGAATAGGCCATTGGACTTTTATTGTATTGGCAACTTACGTTCTCATGTAAATATCAACTAAAATATCTTTAAGGCAGTACCAAGTGATTATAAACCTTATTGAGTGAAAATACTTTACAAGTCTCCAATATGTTTAATATTACGTACAGTAGTTTCACTGTGTGTATGGCATATGTGTGTTGGTTCACGCTCTTATTCGTTAGCATATTTTACGTCAGAAGCTATTTATTTCTCGATATGTTTTATTTCACATGCTGGTTATTTCTTAGCATGTTTTATTTCACATACTGGTTATTTCTTGGCATGTTTTCTTTCACATGCTAGTTATTTCTTAGCATGTTTTATTGCACATATTCATCATTTTTATATCGTCCGTTAGCCAATTGAGGCATAGGCTAACAGCATTACTCGGCCATAAGGTTAATTTGTGTAGTTTGTTAACAGCATTAGGCTAGAACCTAGATTAGTTTGTTTGTTGTATAGCCTAGAACATTAATTCGACAATCATAATGAAAACAAACATAGTGAGACTTCAAATATAGTTTTCAAATAACTATTGTAATCTTACAAACAAGTTAGCTGTCACCAAATGAGTGGTGGTAACAATCATTTGACAGATTAATTGAAATAAAATTTCAAATTCTTGGCATTCTATGCTCGAGGGATGATAGATCTATTTAATCTTTCGAGTCAATAAGCCCCCTCATCAACAACTTCTTAGATCCTAACAGGATCCTCCCTATTCGCATCGAGCTTTCCTTGACTTGCTCAAGCACCCGTGGCTTCTACCTTATAGCAAATCAGATCTCTACATTGGAAAACCTTATGCTTCACTTTCTGATTGTAATACCTTGCTGCTCTATACTGGTATGTCGTAACCCTAACTCTAGCAATATCTCAAATTTCATCAATAGTGTCCAGATTTACTGTTAGTCCAACTTGATTAAGCATAACATCAAAACTATGCATTCGTCAATTAGGTAAGTCTAGCTTAATCGACAACACAACTTCCATACCATATGTTAACCTGAATGGTGTCTCATCTATTGCAATTTTGTGAGTGGTTCGGTATCACTAAAGTACGTTTAGTAGTTCATCTGCCCATCTCCCCCTAACTTAATCTACTTTCCGTCTTAAGTAGTGTAATATGATCTTGTTGATGGCTTCGACTTGTCCATTCGTCTGAGGGTATACTACAAACATATATTTGAGGGGAATGCCATACTTTTCACAAAATGCTAGAAACTTATTGTTGTCAAACTTGATATGATGGAATTGAAAACAAATGCTTCCACCTTCTGTTTAGTGATTTTTGCCACTGCTTGAGCCTTAGCCTATTTGGTAAAATAATCCATAGCGACAATGACAAATTATCGCTGAGTAGTAGATTTCAGAAAGGGTCCGAGGATGTCTAACCCCCACTAAGTGAAAGGCCAAGGGCTAGTCAGGTTACATAACTTGGTTGCTAGTGCATTACTTGGTGACTCATGCTTTTGGCATTGAGGATAGTGCCAAACAACATCCTTCACATCTTTTCTCATAGTTGGCCAATAATAGTTGAGTCATAGAGCCCGAATGAATAGTACTTGCGCCTTTACATGGTTACTGCATATGCTGCAATGTAATTCAGATAACACCCTATAGGCATCTTTCGGGGAAAGGCATTGAAAGTAGGGTTGAGATATGCTACGCTTGTACAGCTGACCATCAATCAGCGTGTAGTTCGTAGCCCGATAAGCCAATCTTTACGCCCATTTTTTGTCGTCAGGGAAAGTACCATCTTTTAGATAATTCACTAAGGAATCCATCCATGATTCTTTTCTTGGGCAAGAAGCCAACTCACAACTTTGCAAGAGACTGGATAAGCTTTTCTGTAGAAGAAACTTGACAAGAAGTTTCTCGCTCCGCTCAAGGAATGCCATATTGGCTAACTTTAACAACTTGTTGGTAGCCATATTCTTGCTTCTTAGAATTTTGTAAATAGGGAAAGATAGGAATTCTTCTATGAGTGTTTATACCACCAATAGGTACTTGCTTATCTCTTCTTCTCTTGCCATGTTACTTCCGATAACTTGACTAACCACCAGATGGGAATTAGAGAACACTTCAAGTTTCTCGACATTGATTTCTTTTACCAGTTTCAATCTGGTAATTAGAGCTCCGTACTTTGCTTCATTGTTATTGGCTGGGAATCTGAATTTTAGAGCTTAATGAACTTTGACATTATGAGGGCCTTGATGAACTAGGCTTGCACTACTTCCTTCTCGTGTTGAAGAACCATAGACATAAAGAAACTAGATAGATTTCTTGGCTACCTCTACACAATATTCCTCTCTAATGAATTCGGTTACAAAATCCGCCAATACTTGGGCCTTTAATACCATTTTGGGTTTATATTGTACACTATGGGCACTGAGCTCTAAGGCATATTTCATCATCCTCCTTAAAGAATTAGGCCATTGCAATGCTTGCCGCAATAGTTAATCGATGAGGATAATGATTTGGTGAGTTTCAAAATATGGCTTCAACTTTCTCGTCGAGAGAACTATTGTTAATACAATTTTTTCAATCTTTGTGTACCAAAAGTCTGGCCCCTATAGAACATGACTTACGTAATAAACGAGTTAATGCTCTTTACCATCAATTCAGACCAGTACAAAGGAAAGAGCGCTTGGCAGCTGACCGATAGATACAAGTATAAATTTGCTCCAAGAATAGGTGTCAAAAGTATTAGGGATGACACAAGAAATTCCTTAAGCTTGTTGAAAGCTCTTTCATAATTGTCGGTTCAATTGAATTCTTTTGGATTCTTTAAAATTTTAAAGAATTCCATACACCTATCTACACTTCTCGACACAATCTATTGAGGATGGCAATTTGCCCAGTGAGTTCCTACACCTCTTTAACCATGCAAGGTGATTTCATATTTCTTATGGCTTCAATCTTTCTCGAATTGGCCTCGATGCCACGTCAAGTAACCATATACCGGAGAAATTTCCCTGATGTTGCACCAAAGAAACACTTTTGTGGGTTAGTTTCATGCTATATCTCCTCAATATGGAAAATGTCTCCTCCAAATCAATAAGATGCTAATC
Organism: Lumnitzera littorea; assembly: GCA_024138015.1. Taxonomy (NCBI): domain Eukaryota; kingdom Viridiplantae; phylum Streptophyta; class Magnoliopsida; order Myrtales; family Combretaceae; genus Lumnitzera; species Lumnitzera littorea. The sequence continues at coordinate 73,403,740 of JAMXBB010000006.1, read as the reverse complement.
TTCCTTCATACTCTTCACAATCATATTATCCACATATACTTCAACATTTCTATTGATCTGAGATTTAAACATCTTCGTTACTAATCTTTGGTATGTCGCATAAACATTCTTTAGCCCAAAAGGCATCATCGTATAACAGTATGTTCCAAAATTGGTAACAAAAGATGTGTGGACTTCGTCTGCCTTATCTATCTTGATTTGATTATAACCAAAGAAAACATCCATAAAAGAAAGTAATGCATGTCCTGTGGTTGCGTCTACCATCTGATCGATTTTTGGCAGTAGGAAACAATCCTTGTGATAAGCCTTGTCGAGATTCGTGAAGTCTATGTACATTCGCTACTTACCGTTAGACTTCTTGACTAGCACACAATTTGTTAGCTAAGTCGAATAAGGTTCTTCCTGAATGAATTCTGCCTTCAATAATTTCTAGACCTCTTCTTCTATTGCTGCTTGTCTCTCTAGTGTGAAATGTCTCTTTTTTTGTTGGACCACCTTCACATTCGAATTAATCTAGAGCTTGTGTACCATAACTTTTCTCTAAATACCTAGCATGTTCGAAGGTGACCATGCAAATACGTTAGCATTAGCTTACAGGAAGTCAATAAGACTTTGCAAGACATTTGTTGACAAGGGTTTTCCTATCCTCGTTGTCTTCCTGAGGTCATTTCTTAAAGGAATTTCCTCAACATCATTCTTAGCACTCTCTATGCCGACTAACTTACATTCTAGACAAGTCTTAACTTGAAATACTTCATCTTGTCTTAAGGCCCTTATATGTAAAGATCGTATTAGTTGTTGATCTCCTTTGCACACACTAACTCCCATAGGAGTGGGGAACTTAGCTTTCAAATGTACTATTGAAGGGACAATGCTAAATAAGTGCTAATATGACCTTCCCTTATCATGTTGTACGGGGACCAACATTTGACGACAAGTCTACCTTATCCTCTGCAATATGCTCGGCATTGTCGATCTAAATCGATAACGTGATTACTCTAGCTACTTGGACAAGTTAATTATTGAAGGCATAGAGATCATACTTATATGACCTTAACTACACCTTGATCTTAGGTCTCATTTGATTGAATGCATGCTGAAAAATAATGTTAATCGAACTTCTTGTGTTAACAAGAATTTTCTTGACTTCGAAGTTGGCGACCCTTACACTAATAACAAGTGCATTGTCATGCGGCCTCTAGATACCTTCAAAATCTTCCTGTCCAAAAGAAATTGTATTGTCAATCTAGACCTTTTTTCCATGAATGTTTTATACGTAATTTTTGGCATTAATTAAGCTCAAAGAGCTCGACTGGCCTATGTTAGGTGCTTTGCTGGGATTAACATCCCTTGCATCTCTCACAACCACTACTGGTCGAGTGTCATCCTCTTGTTCCTCTTGTCTCCTCTGAGATTGTCTTTCGATTTTTTCAGCATCATGCGTTAGAAATTTTCGCAAGTGCTTATGTTGTATTGCATCTTCAATTGCATTCTTAAGTTGAGTGCACTCATCTGTATTGTGACCTTTGTAACGGTAGAAATCACAGTACTTGTTTGAGTTTCTTCTTGAGGGATTCCCTCTCATTCTTTTTGACCATTGGAGGATGCCTCTCTCCCCTCGTACCTTCATCAAAATGTTCGAGATTGGACGATTGACAAGCGTGTAGGATGAATATATCAGGATCATCAGTTTCTTCCTCTTGGCATCTAAATTGTTGTCATTGTCTGTATCGAGTCTATCCTTTGCACTTTTTCGCTTGTCATTCTTTTCATCTCCTCTGCTCTGATCAGCCTCTCGTTGTGCCTTTATGTTGATTGACCTATTGTCATTCTTTTTAGCTTGTTCTTTGCAAGAGACTTGAAAAAGTTTCCATGAGGCTTGACTTTATTAATCACAGTGTTAAGGGCTACACTCATATCTAGTTCTGGGATTTGGACCATCTCGGCCATAAATTTAGCCAAATAGTCCCTGATCAACTCATCGAACTTTTGTTTGATGATGTTAAGGATTGAGGAGTCCTTACTAAGAAGTTTGCTTGCAAGAAAGTATTGAAGGAACACTTCTGCTAGTTCATTGAAATAGAAAATGGTATTTGGTTTCAAACCATGTGCTAGCTGCATTCCTCAATGTTGAAGGAAAAGCTTGACAGGCCATTGCATCATACAAACCATGCAACTTGGCCAATGTATGGTAGTACTCCAAGTGGTCTTTGGGGTCCTTTGTTCCATCATAAGTCTCAAACTATAGCAACTTGATGTGTTGAGGTATTACTTCCTCTAAAATCTCCAGAACAAAGGGACTTTTTTAATTTGGAACTACTTGCTTGAGGCGGCAAGGGTGTTGACATGCGAAGGACCCCCATGGTGTACCTGTTACAGTTGTTTGCTTTTGTCATTCCTTTTAAAAGCAAGAGCCGAAGGTCCTATCAAATTCTCGGCTTGCTTTTTTTGCAACTCATGTGAATAAATGGAATCATTGCTTTTTTTAGCATCACGATCACCTTAGTCTTTATTTTGGGTTGGATTTGGATGAATATTACTATATAGGAGGTTACAGACTTACTCATGTTTTTTATTTAATTCTTGGTTTTCTTTTGCTAAGCTGAGGTAAAGTTGCTCAAGTCTAGCTAATCGCTACTCATCAGCATGCTGACTCCCCCATTCAGGGTGTTGGGAGGTAATGCAAACACCTGCACTCTTAGCTACTCTTATTTTAGCCATGTAGGTGTGTTTAAGAAAAATAGATAACGCCAAATGTTGTTGGTGAATTTTGGGATGAAGGAAAATCTTACAAAAAAGAATAAAATGCTTGATACTTGGGCCAGTCTCGTGTAGCTACTTTGATGCCTAAGTTAGTAGGATGACTTTTTATAGAAGTATGTGAGTAAAAAGTATTAGAGAGCTCTTACAGAATTTCTTTCCAATATTTATAGGTGGTTATAGTGTCCAAGGCAGTTGTCAGAATAATTGTTAAGACACGTGGAAGCTTCTTAATTTGACATCTCTTGATATGTAGGGAGAGTAGGCGGTTATGTAATATAACCGTGTTTGTGATAAATGTTCTCACCATGAACTTGAATTCAAACCAAGAATGGATTTCTTTTACTTAGTAGAAATGCCGTGTCATCTATCAAGTGGTTTGTTGAGAGATTCAACTACTTGACATATTGATAGCCAAATGAGGGAGTATATCAGATGAGCGAGAATCGACTATCAACAATTTTGATTCTAATCCAATTGTCTGTTCTAATGCTAGGTTGCATGCAATTGTATTCTAAAGAATGTCAAGGTTCTAATCTAAATAAGGAAGGTTCCAAAGAGTAGATTTGAATGGGAATATTCCTTAGGTCAATTGTGGATGTTATTCTTATTACATTAAGGAATCTAGAGGGAGTTATTTAGAAGATGATGAAGATATTATTAGTTACTTCTTTCTTTGAATAGTTGAAATTACTATTCTTTTAGTTTTTTCCTTGTTTAAACAAGGTATGCCTTCCTTTACAGTTATTTCTATTCTTGTAATTTCATCGGTATAAATAATCTATATGACCCTACAAGGCAAATATTTAATGAATGAACATTACTCTTCCTCTCAATATTGTGTAAGCTCTTTCTCACTAAATATTTCTTACTTTCATTAGTCTTCCTTAAGATTGTGGCAAGTAAACCATACAACCTACTTGTACATCACAACAAGTAATTTGTATCTAGTCAATCATCCCTTGGTGTGTAATATTCATTAGAGGATTTATCCATATCCCTTTTTCCCTTTTCTTTGCATCTTTGTTCCAAAAACCCATAAACATTATTATACTCTTGATCTAGTTCCTAAATTCTCCCTAGATTCGTGCTCTAATCTCTTATTTTAACACTAGCTTAGAGATTGTTTGGTACTAAGCTTATTTCTAATGAGATCTTGATTGTGTTTGTATCTAGTCTTCGGATTTAGGCACCTTATATTTACGTATTAGAGTAAAGTTTTAGCAAAGGGTAGAGAAGTGGTGATGGTTATGTGTGTGTGTGAGTTTGCAAGATTTATTAGAGATATTGTATTGAATTATGATTGAGGAGCTGCTTAGAGATAATATATAAGACTTTATTAGATAGGTGGGTGTTGCTATAAAAGGGTAAATAATGTTCTAGAAGTAACTATTGAGAATACTTTTAAGAGACTTAGCAAAGTTTGTCAAAGTCAAGAATGTGAGATTAAACAATTTGAAGGCATAGAGGAGGAGTACAAGGCTAAGCTAAAAGGGTAGTTGACAAACGTGATGAAAGTGATAGAGATAATTTTGAAGTGGAGAGAAATAATAGATGTACTCGACAGATGCAAGGAATGGAGAATATTAAGATGAAAATTTTACCTTTTGAAAGAAAGAATCTACAAAAGTATATTTTGATTGAGAACTCAAGTTATGAAAGATATTCAACTACCATAATTATAATAAAGAGCCAAAAGTTAGGTTGGCAACTTAGTTTCGAAGGTTAAAAAGAAGTGAAGGTAAGGTAAAGACATGGGAAGAGATAAAACGCCTTATGCACATGTGTTCTATGCCTGAAAATTATAAGCAAGAGGTATATATTGAAGTTTGAAAGTCTATAATAGGGGGGATCTAATGTGGAAGGGAGTATTAAGGAATTTGGGATGCCTATGATCTGGTGTCAAGTTATGGAGCTTAAGGAGCATGCTATTTCTTATTTTATAGTCAGGCTAAATTATGATCTTTGAAGGTAGATGAGATCTAGAGATTTGATACTCAAAAGGAGGCTATTCAACTAGTTGTAAAAGAGGAGAGGTAGTTGATCGAAAACCTTTTTAGAGAGTTATCAATTTCTGAATCTTAAGGTTTTGGTAGATATGTGAAGAATGAGAAGACCATAAGTGAAGAGAAGAGAGTTAAGAAGAAAGAAGACGTTAAGGCAAGGTTTCTATTAGCTTAGAAGTTAAAAGAGAAGATTAGAGGCTCACTTAAAAGTGAAGTAGTCAACTTAAATGCTTTAAGTGTTTAAGAGTTTGGCATATGGCTACACAATATCCAAATAGAAGAGTAATGGTGATGTGAAAAGTAAAGATAGTGTAGAAGATTAAGAGGTTGATCTTGAAGAGATTCTCATGTAGTTTTATAAGGATAGAGATGGAATAAAAGGAGCTGAAGGTAATGTGATATTGTTGGTAGTTAGAGGAGCTTTTAAGTTGTACTAAAAGAAAAGCAAAGAGAGAAAGTTTGTCCATATAAAGTATCATATTAAAGAGCATACATGTATTGTAATCATTTGTGAGGAAGTTATACCAATGTAGAATTTTGGTAGAGAAGTTGAAGTTACCTAATTTTGACCATCTTAAACCATATAAGTTTCATTGGATCAGTGACAAGGGAGTTATACTTGGCACTAAGTGGGTCAGAATTCCTATCTATACACTTAGTCATTACAAGGATGAGGTAGAATGTGATATTGTTCCTATAAGTGCTTCTGATATCCTATCAAGGAGGTTATGGTTGTTTGATCATGGAGTAATGTATGATGGGTATAGAAACATTTTAATGTGGTTGATTTCCCTTCTTTTGTAATTAGTTTTGCTATAAAACCCATTGGTTGCTCTTAGCATAGGAAGTCTCGTCAATTGATTTAGCACCACTTATGCATTCCATAAGAATGGTAAGAAAATATTGTCATTGCCCATAAATCCTTATGGAGTAAGGAATACTCAAATGATGTTGGCCAAATGCAAGAAGGTGTTATTGTTGATGACTCAATGAAGGTTCAGAATGTTGTTAAGTTTGGTGGACTAATGTATATGTTATACATTAGGTGAGTTTTGAGTTCGAAAGCCTAAAATTAGATTCCAAAATTACTAAAAAGCTATTGAAGGACTTTGAGATGTCTTTACAGAGGAGTTGCCTAAAGGGTTACCTCTAATGAAAGGTATTGGAGCACTAACAAATTAGCTCATCGAATGAATCCCCAAGAAGCTAAGGAATTTAAGAGGTGAGTAGATGAGTGATTTACCATAAGATATGTTAGAGAGAGCATAAGTCCATATGCTATACCTATATTATTGGTTCTCAAGAAGGATGGTTCATGGAGGACATGTATGCGTAATCAATCTATCAATAGAATCACTATCAAATGAAAATATCCTATTCCATGCCATAATAACATATTAGATGAGATGTATGGTGCTAGGATATTTTCGAAAATAAATTTGAAGTGTGGCTGTCATCAAATTTACATGAATCTTGGAGATGAATAGAAGAAAACATTCAAGAAAAAGTATAGTCTATAAGTAGACGGCCATGTCTTTTGGCTTTATAAGACTTGTGAATCATGTTCTAAGGGAGTATATTAGTAAGTTTGTTATGGTGTATTTTGTTGACATATTTACCTATCATCAAGATGTAGGCAATTATGATAAGCATTTGTGTTATGTAATCTTGGTTCTAAAGAATGAAAAGTTGGATGGAAATATGAAGAAATGCACATTCTACCAATCAGAAGTAATATTTGTAGGTTTTGTCATATTTGAAGGGAGAAAGAAAGAAAACCCTAAAAAAGTCAAAGCCATTATAGAATGGCTTATCCCAAAGTCTATAGCTAAAGTCAGAAGCTTTTACAGACTTACTTCATTCTATACTTGGTCTGTCAAAAACTTTTATACTGTTTTAGCTCCATTAACGGAGCTTATACAAAAAAACATGAATTTTGGATGGAGTAATAAAAAGAAAAAATGTTTTGAGGAGATTAAGTAGAGACTTCTAATCTTGTGTTGATTTTGCCTAATTTTGAAAAGACATATGAACTTGAGTGGATGCATTTAGAGCTAATATTGGAGTTATCCTAATGTAAGAGAAGCAACAAATTGTCATTTTGTGAGAATTTGAGTGGAGACACTTAATTATTTAGTACAAGATAACAAACTCTATTTGATTAGAGCTCTCACAGTTTGGCAGCATTAATTGCTTATAAAGGAGTTTATTATTTATACTGATCATGAATCAATAAAGTGTCTAAATGGTTAGCAAAAAGTATCTTGAAGCCAAGCAATGTTGGCAGAGTTTCTTAAGAGTTTTGCTTATATATATGATCAAATATAAGAAGGGTAGTACTGATGTAGTTGCAAATGTTTTATCAAAAAGGTATGTTTTGAGCACTACTTTGTAATCTAAATTGCATAGCTTTAGCTTACTTAAAAAAAAAAAATGAAAAACAATATGTTAGAGATCCAATTGCAGTAAGATGTGAGGATGAGATGGCTATAAAAGATTACTACATGTTCAATGGTTATTTGCTTAGAAAGGATAAATTGTGTATATCATTGGATTCACTAAGGGAGTCATTAGTGAATGAAGCACATTCTAGTGTATTGGTTCTAGTGATCAATCAAGAAGAGGGGGTTAAATTAATTGCTACGGAATTTCAATACTTAATTAGGTTTTATTTCATGATGTTCAATTTTTATAACCTTTACTAAACTTGTTCTTAATTCTTAACATATCAAAAATGTTAATAAATTTATATTAGAGATTTGCATTTAAAAACCAATCTTAAAACATAATAATTCAAACTTTCAAGTAGGTCAAACATGCTTCTGATCCTAAACTTAGTCTTGTGCATATGATTTTGATTAATCTTGTAGTATACAATCTCTTAAACAATGAAGCAATATATTACAAAAATAATGTATAGATTGTGAATAAATCAAAAGTATAGAGATTAGAAAATTTGGCTAGCATATATAGTAGTTCCGCTATATGCATCACTTCACTCTTTTAGCCTACGGCCAAGGATATGATTATCTACAACGTATTTTCATTGTTTGAAGAAAACTTTACATAAAGGTTATCAATTCCTATGATCCTCCATTGTCTTTAAATAGCAAGTCTAGAGAATCTCCCTCCTAAGTTCTCTAAAACAATATCATACTTTTGCACAATGCTTAGCAACATGAAATTCTCAAGTTATGAACTTTATCTCTCATATTAAAATAAACATAAGTAAGCTCATTAAAATCATGAAAAATTTTATAGCTCTTAAACTTTTTTTTTTTTCCTTTGCTTACGCTTCTTTTTTCCATGTGTTCTTCTTTCGTACTTCATGTTTCATTGATCACTTTATTTTTAAATAGCTATAGCTTCCAATGCTCAAATGTTCTTCCTTTATTGTCATTGTTGATATGCTTAAGTGGTACTTTCCTTGTAATTGCTTCATATACTCAGAAATTTTTATTAGTCTATTATATCACACGCTTTTGTAATCCTTATAATTGTTGCTTTTGTATCTCTGAACTTGTCTAGATATATTAACCTAAATACATCTCCATGGTACTAGGTCTTGACTTATTCTTCCTTATAATAGGCTTCTAATCATGTTTTATTTCTTATACATCTTTTGCACTTTTGATATATGATTCTATTAAGTCTTATGCTTTTAGTTAGTTTTGTTTTCTAATTAGTAATTTTCTTTTCTTCCTTCATCCTTCGTCTTGAAAATAATGTAGCCTTGTCTTGTGCTTAAGTTGATGAAGACATATCGTATTCTCTTCTTCTTGTCTTAAGTTAAATCGATTCTGATAATAGTAGATCTTGATTCATCGCCCACTATTGATACTTATTTCATATATTCTGGTTCTTTAAGTAACTTTTGATCTTTTCAATTTTATTTTTCACCATTCAGACGATGTTCTTCTTAAGTACCTTCAAGAATATAATTCTTTAACTACACACTAAGTAACTTGATTAGCAATAACAAAATACCTTTTTTATTTCAATATATTTTTTTATCGTAAAATTACCTTTAATTTGGGGCTTATCATAAAAAATCCTTTTCATTTAGGTTCTTGCTCTAACATAGTGGGTTATTAGGACAATTTGGAGAGGAAAGAACTTGTAAATTGTTGAAGAAACATTATTGTTGGCCTAACATGATGATGGATGTACATAGTATGGTAAGAAGTGTACGGTTTATGGAAACACTAAGAGTAAGCAAGAAGCTTTTGAGAACATATGCCTTTACTTTTGTCATCTAAACCATAAGTAGACATAAATATGGATTTGTTTTAAGATTGCTAAGGATAGGTAGAGGAAAGGCTTCAATATTGTTAGTGTGAGATAGGATCAGCAAGCAGGCACACTTTATTTTGTGTCATATGACTAATAAAGTATTGCTTAATTTTTTATTGTAAATCTCTTATTGCTAGAGGTTAGATTGCATGGATCCTATAAGGTATTGTTTTTTTATCCTAATGTTAAATTTTGAGTTATTTTTAGAAGACTTTATGGAAGAGATTGGAAACTAAAATGATGTTTACTACTGTTTATCATTCTTAAATAGATGAACAAATATAAGTTATCAATCATATGCTTAGAGCAACTATAAGAAAGAACTTGGCATATTGAAATGAATGCTTACCTTTTTTGGAGTCTACTTATAATAGGTGTACTCATAGTTCTACAAGAAATCACCAATTGAAATTGTATATGGCTACAATCTAACCATTTCTTTGGATATGATATAAGTAGCAACTTCTAAGAAGGAAAGTTTAAGTAAAGTAGAATGAGCTAAAGAAATTCACAAACTTCATAAAAGGTGACTAAACAACTTAAGAAGATAGTAGCTACATAAAAGCAATATGGAGAACAAGGTAGAAAATGAAAGGGGTTTCAACTATGAATTTTAGTGTAGTTGTGTTTAAGGAAAGAGAAGTTTCCTAACCAAAGATAGCATAAATTACCAACTAGGGGTGGTAGTCCATTCAAGATCCTTAAGATTATTAGTAGTACTTATCAATTAGAGCTACCAGATAGATCTACAAGAGTTATTGTTATATTTAAGGTTGTAGATTTATCAACTTATGTTACAGGTCAAGAGTAAGATTTTATAGAAGTGACATCACATTTAAGGGCAAATCTTCATCAACATTGAGGAAATGATGGAAATCAGACTCTAAACTAATATCTAACCTAAGGTGACCTAATGACTTGAATGAGGACAAAGGGGTTAAACCACTTGATGGAGCCGATTTTAAAGGGCTCTAATAATATGTAAAATTATACAATTTTTCCTAAACTTAAAAACCACACTCGTACACAAATTAATTTAAAATTTGATTAATTACTTGATGAAAATGAGATTTGTGTATAAAATGAATTAATTGCACTAAAATTGCCCAACTTGATGAAAAAGTTCAAACATTTTATGAAAATTATTAATTTGACACATCTTGTGTAGGTATACAGGGACTACCATACACTGATAACCCCTGTTGTTGGATCGAAGGGCTAAATTTAAGGAATTAAAAGTTTGGCCCTACTTTCTAGATGGTAGACCTAATACCATTCAGATGGTAGGACCTATGATACCATAGAATTGATGGCCTAAGGAGTGGTTAAACACCATGTAAAGATGGTAGAGGGGCGAAAAATACACAAAACCAATTTTCTTTGTTACCGTTCGAACAATAGAGCTATTGGCATCTGAATTTTATCTTAAACCCTAGCTAAAGTTTTTCTCAAAAATGCTCAATCTATTATATGAAGCAAAGAGGAGCTGATACATGTCTTTGTCTAGATGCTAGGTTTATTACCATCCAAATGGTAGTACTTATACTATATATACTTCATGTTCATGCCATTTTTGAGTGATAGCCATAATTTAAGGTTTTATAGCTTAGTACTACACAATCTAAGTTAAGGCTTAGTATTTTTAGAGTTAATAGTACATTTTAAGTGTTTTCTTTTGTTTAGGTACTTGCAAACAAGAATTGGAGTTTAGATTTCAATGTTTCTTCAAGATTTGCATTTTTATTCATTTTGATGTATACTAGTCTCTTCTCTAATGATATTTACTATTATTTGCTTGTTGATTTTTTTGCTTTTCTTTAATATAATGAGTTGCTAAATTGATTATTGTGAGTTTGTGACATTGTTGATGGATTAGTTGATGAATGTGTGTTATTTGGGTATAAGACTTTTGTTTAGGTAGAGTTTTGATGAAGAATGTTCTTATGATAACCATTGAAATGCATGACAATTGGTTTTGATGTCATTGAGGACATTTTAAGTTTTTTCCATAACTGCATTGTCATCAAGTTATAGAAATCACTTGATTTCACTTATACTTAATGTGGTCCTGAGTGTTAATTATGAGGCTTAATAGCAATTGGCCTACATTTAGAACTAAAGCATTTGATTAGTGATGAAAATCAAATGCATAACTATTTATATAGGAAAACAAACTTAAACGGTGTTTTCACTATATTAACAGTTCATTGTTCTAACCCTTGAAATGAAATCAAGTGAGTTCCATTAAAACCCATTTGAATAACTAACTTAATACTCATTTAATATTGTCACTAATGAACCAAAGGATATGAGTCACAATTTCACCTCTTCATGAATTGCATTTGTTTATATATTATTTGTATAGTTTTGTTAGACATTCCTCACGTCATCCTTGAATTCGATTTGCCTATTTTAGAGTAATAAGATAAATTTGATACTTAGTTAATAGACTTCTTCCTCAAGAGATTGACTTGGTAAATGTTCACTAGTTTTATTATTGCATGCAACCCAACATATTAATCAATTAAATGACATGTTTTCTAAAACATCATTTTCAAATTTGTTTTTAAAATTAGTGTTTATATGTATCATATCAAGTTTAGCCTTAGAAGACAAAAACAAGTACTTTGAAGTTTGGTAAGTATAAAACTACATGCATGACCTATTAAATTCTCTTTAAATTATATGTGATTTAAGATGGAAATGATGATAATTATTAATTTAGTGTAAAAGTTTCATATAATTAATCAATGCAAATGGAAATTATGTTTTCCTTGTCAATTATTTTGAGAATAAAAGATGAAAATTTCAAACAAGAAACTTAGTCTTTGTTATAATTTGTTGCAAGTTCAAGGGCAACTATTCAAATGATAATCCCTTTTGATAGGTTAAAAGTAAGAAACGAGAAGCAATGAAGAACCAAGTTATATCTACTAGATGATAGTTCACTTAGCATCCAAATGGTATGAGCTATTATTGCCAACCATATGGCCGATAGGATACTCAAGGAGTCGATAACACGCATAAAGAGGTTAAGAGGTTCCAAATTCAATCTCACATTACTATTTCGTTAGTCTTATCCTTACGGACTAGCCTATAGCTCCTAAAACCCTAAGCTAGAATACTACGTTTCATTAAACAAGTAACCAAATTATGACAAGTGATTACCATCTGGATAGTGACCCACTAACCATCTAATAGATAGTTCTCTACATATAGAAGTTGTGTTTTTCTTTACTTTTTTGGAAGAGACACATTTTTCTAAGGTTTAAGGATTTAGTAGTGCCTCCTTTGTATTTTCAGTATATTACACTACTTATTAGTGTAGATTTTGATTTTCTTTTATTTTCTTAGATAATATTAGTAGTAGCTTAGAGTATTAGTAGATTCTAGCCATTTTAAGGTGCAACTTTGCAAATTCCATTACATTTCATGGAGATTTTGGGTGTTTTCTTGTGGAACTCCTCAATGCTAGCTATGGAAGCCCGATTTTGTTTCAATAACTCATTTATTTCCATGTTTAATGTCATATTTTGTTCATATTCATGTGTATATGTACTTTATGCATTATTTGCCATAGATTTGATATACTAAGCTTATAGTATATATTGGGTTGTGAGGAAATGTGATGAAATAGTCATTGTTGATGAGATATTAATATTGTGTTATGTGTAAACTTAGAGTTTTAGCTAATTCTAAGGAATAGGGGAACACAAGCAAAAAGTGACCATCGTATGTTGTTTGTTGCCAAGGCTTCCTCTTTATGGGCATTGCCCATTATTAATTAATAGGACCTAAATACCTTAATCAAATTCAAAATTCTCGAATAGAACCTAAGATTCCCAGTTCCTATAATGTAGTGTGCTTAGGAGCTTAGTTTTAAGGAATAGGGCAAGACAAGCAAAAAGTGACCATCGTATGTTGTTTATTGCCAAGGCTTTCTCTTTATGGGCATTGCCCATTATTAATTAATAGGACCTAAATACCTTAATCAAATTCAAAATTCTTGAATAGAACCTAAGATTCCTAGTTCCTACAATGTGGTGTTCCTAAGAGCTTAACTATTATAAGGACTTACCGTAGCAAATCTGAACTAAAACGGGTCCTCTAAAATATCGAAGAAATTAAAGGGAAATGGTCTACAGGCGAACAAGAGCAGTTGACGTGAAGCTGCTCGGAAGATGTAACTCACCAACAAATACAACAAAACTTGACATCTTACTTAATTATATAAATATTATTAAATATTACGCATGATATATACAAGAGATACATACCTGTATATTAATAAATAACTAATGTGGACATAATATATATATTGTTATTATTTAACTTAAATATGGACAAAACCTTATCTTTTGGGCTGAAGAATGTTTAGATTGGGGCTGATAAAAATCAAATCAATTGCAAATGATGACTCAAAAGCTAATTCCTTAGGAGGATGACACCACATGTTAATAAAATCAAGAGGATAAGCATGCATTTATGGGAAAAATTGCTAGAAATTTCCTAAGCTAGTATAAAAGCAGATCTAGGGTAGAAATTAAACACTTTAGGACTTGAGACACCTAAAGAAAATCAAAGAAAAAATTTAGAGAAATCAGAACACTTTAGAAATAACTATAAGAAATAGAGCAAATTTCGTGCTAGGCTAGAACCTGGACCAAACATGAATCTACTATGGAACCCAATCTTCACTAAGTATCTTACCCACCGCGTAGGCATTCCGACAACCATCCAACCGCCGCTGGCCACTAGAGCACCCAATAACACCAAAGTCGATTCTTTACCCTGTTTTTCAATAATTCGTTAAAAATAGCAAATTCACCTAGAAAATTATGAAAAAAGTGTACTTAGGTTATTTTAAATATGCTTTCATGTGATGTTTTTATTTTTGAAAAATTCATAATATTTAATATACTTTCTTAAGAAATTTTCGATTCATCCGGAGTTAGAATTGTAAAATAAATGTACTAAATGATGTTGTTTCTAGATGAAAATTTTTATGTAAGATGTGTATGATATATAGATAATTTCTATATGGCATAAATTTTAATTTGAATATTTTTAATATTTATTGTATTTTTGGCCTAAAAATAGCTTGAAAATAGGTTGAAATTAAGAATTAAATATGAAATTATGAAATTAATTGATGAAATTGATATGTACTGATCTCTAGTGAATAACAACAATGTTAGGTCGGATTGAAATTATTTTAGTGTAAAAAGAATCATAATTGAGTAATTTAGGGATAAAATTGTAAATATGGATATATAGGTGATAGGTCAGAAACTTGAAACCAAGTGATAACTGAATTCCCTATAATTTTATTAGGAGTTTATAGAAATTTTTTAGGTATTATTTGGTAACATGGATTATTTATTATGAATTTACCTAATAAAATGACTTAAATTACAAGTTAAGGTGTATTTTTAATAATAATAAGTGAAAATAAATTAAATAGTCAAATAAAAACTATGTGTGTAATTGCTAATCAGTTGTGATTAAATTAGTATTTAAATTATATTTGTGGATATTTTCTTATCGGGATACACTCTAGGTATATTTGGGGTGGATAATACTTATATTGTAACGATATATAGACAAATTATGTAAAATATAATTTAATAATGTAAATTACGTATAATACGATAAAATCTAGATAGATACATATAACTGTATTAAAAACTCGAATTACTCGTTAAAAGTTATCTCTAGGAATAGAACTCGTAAAACGTATCGTTAAGTCTATACAAACCTAATAACAATAATTTTGTTAAAATTAGACAATCTTAAATAATATAACTTATAATTTTATCATATTCTAGAATGTATGTATTTTGGTAACCCTGCTGGAATTAAAACGTAATAACTTAATTCAATATATAGTGATAATACGACTATATATGATGGAAATAATAATAATAATAATAACCGTTTTAGATTAAGCCCTAATGTTTTTGTAATTATTACAAAAACTGAATTTAGGTCTTTTGTGTAAATAGGATCTTTCAGTATAAAGACGGTTGACAATTCGAGTCAACTTGTTGGGATTATGGCTTCACCGCTTGTTGGGAGATTGTTTTAAAGTATCTAGAGACCCAATAGTACTTTTGGCTGTATTTGTAGTTAGTTGATTGTGTACATGCTACGTGTGTCTATGATATTAAGTTGTGACAGGAGTTGAACTCCTTAGTGTGCTGTTCTGCATGTTTGCATTGTTTTTGCACTATATGAACTTGTTTGGCCACCCCTGATTAATACTAACGTCTATTCGACTAAAATAAAACTGGACATGTGTAACACCTATTAGAGGAAATGATTAAGAGTATCAGGCTAAATACCAATTTCCTTAGATAAGGATAGTTGAAATGGCCCTTTCCCCATCCTTAGTAGAACTAAGTGACAGGCGAGGAGATCATGGCAAGGGTGGGGGCCGTAGTTTGAAGGCAGTCATGGGAGGAAGGTATTCTCCATTGCATAAACCCGAGTTTGGTCTGACTTGAGTTGTAATGAAACTCCTCAATCCAGGTTGGAGTGAATATAATTTCTCTAACCTTACAGTAGACCGGATAACATTGTGCGATGTTTCATTTAATTGATTGCGTTGCATTTCATCGTAATTAATAACCTTACTTGTGATTATATGGTACTCTTCTAACTCCATCCAACTTACTATGCTAGTTGTGCTTACATTTCAATAGACTCTTTTACAGGTACTAAGTGCGGTCAAGATGTTTCGATACCACCTTTCCTAGGTTAGTGTACTACTATTTGGGAAAGTGAGGAACGTGGAATCAACTGAACCTGGGCTTTTGAATATTTTGAGTTTTTGAGGAAACTAACTAGGAATTCCTTAGGATGCCTAATATTTTCTTAACTTTTGTGAATAGTTTGCAAATCTGTGGCTTTTTAATAAACTCTGATTATAAATTATAACTTTGATGTAAGACATTTATGTCAGTACTGTTATATTATGAGATAACAGGTTATATAGAATAGGTATTTTGTAAAACTATACTATAGGTTTAATCACTTATAAGTATCAGAACAGATGCTTCAAGCTGGTTGAGTTATGTATGCCTTGTGTGGACTATATCAACAATAATAGCTGTGAGGTCGACTTCTATCTTAGGTTAGTTTATACAGCGATACTGTTATGACTCCTCTTGTTCAGGGTGTGACAATGTATATTCTCCATAGGGCTCTCTCTTCCCCTTTGCATATTTATACACTTCGCACCTCTCAAGTATTTGGTGCACATCCTTCATTATCTCAAGCTAGTAAAAATGCTCCTTCAATATCTCAATCATCCTCTTTTCCCCAAAATGGCTGGCTAGACCCCTAGCATGAGCTTCTCGAATGAGTAGCTCCCTTGTAGAACCATTCGATAAGCACATCTGCTTACCCTTCATCAAGAACCCCTCACTCAAGTAGAAACCTTCCGCGATGTCTCTAATATTGCACCAAGCTATTAAAGGCCCAAAATGTAGGTCATGCTCATAACGATTAGGTAAAGTATCGAATCTAAGCACCTTAGCTTGTAATGTTGTGATGAGGGTATGACGGTGAGAAAGTGCATCAGCCACTTTGTTGGTGTTTCCCTTCTTATATCTGATGACATAACAAAAGGTCTTCAAGAACTTGACTTACTTAACGTGACGTCAAGAAAGCTTTTATTGCCCACAAAGATGCTTAAGAGATCCATGATCCAAATAGATGATAAATTCTCTTGATAATAGATAATGCTACCAATTTTAGAGTGTACAAACAAGGGCATAGAACTCCTTATCGTAAGCTGAGTAATTCAAGGTAATACCTTAAAGTTTTTCACTAAAGTAGGCAATGGGTCGACGCTCTTACATAAGGACAGCACTAATGCCGACACTAGATGCAACACATTCAATCTCAAAAACCTTCTTGAAATTTGGCAGGGTGAGTACTGGAGTAAACGTCAGTTTAGACTTCACGTCTTCAAAACTCCTCTAAGCCTTTTCTATCCATCTAAACTCAACATTCTTCTTGGTTAATTCAGTCAACGACATAGTTATGGAATTGAAGGTCCGAATAAATCTCCGATAGAAGGAGGCTAGACCATAAAAGCTCCTGACTTCAATAGCATTAGTCATCATAGGCCACTCATTAATAGCTCTAACTTTTTCCTCATCAACTCAAACTCCCCTCCCTGAAATGATATATCTAAGGAATATAATCTCACTTTGACAAAATGCACATTTCTTTAGGTTGCTGAATAATTTTTCGGTACGGAGTATGTTAAACATCAATCTTAAATGTTCGACATGAACAAAGAGGTTAGCACTATAGACCAGAATATCATCAAAATAAACCACAATGCATTTGCCGATTGATGATCTGAGTGCATGATTCATTAGCCGCATAAACATACTAGGCACATTAATTAGACCAAACGGCATCACCAACCATTTGAACAGACTATCCCTTATCTTAAAGGTCATCTTCCATTCATCTTCAAGTCTTATTCGTATCTAGTAGTAGCCACTCTTCAAGTTAATCTTAGAAAAGATGCAGGCACCATGTAACTTGTCAAGCATATCATTGAGTCACGGAATTGAGTATTAGTATTTGATAGTGATCTTATTGATGGCTCAACTATCAATGCACATTTGCCACGTTCTATCCTTTTTCGGTACAAGCATAGCAGGTATAATACAAGGACTTGTGCTCTCGCGGACATATTCGCAATCCATCAACTCATCTACCTGTTTCTTTAGTTTAGCTGCCTGCTTTAGATTGAGCTTGTAAGTGAGTCAATTTAGTAAGGTAGCCCCTGGTTGGAGGTCAATGCAATGCTTGAAACCTCGCAAGGGAGGTAAACCTTTCGGCATCTCAGTAGGGAATAGGTTGGCAAATTCTCACAGTAGCTACTGTACTTCGGTAGGTAAGTTTTCAGCCTCTCTAACCTCTAAGAATCTCCTAACTAAAAGAAGCATATAGTCCTTGTCCTTGAGTTCTCAGGCAAACTGAGCTTGGGAAATCACCAAGGACTTCTATTGTGGAGATCGAGCAACTTTTTCGTGGGCTTCTTGCACTTCCTTAAGACTCATAGGTGTCGATATAATTTTTTTCCTGTCCTTTTGGAACATGTAGGTATTTCCATATCCATCATGTAACACTCTCAAGTCAAATAGCTACAGTTGGTCGAGTAATATGTAAGTGCACACATGGGAAGGACATCACACAGTACCTCGTCCCTGTACCTATCACCAATGGTAATCGAGCACTTTGACTTCCTCGGCAACGTATAATCCTCCTTTCTCGTTCAACTAGTGAATCTTATACGGCTTAGGGTGTGGAAGGGTTGGTAATTTCATGGCCTTAACTACCCCTTACGTGATGACATTGGTATAGCTCCCTCTATCAATGATTATGGTACAAAGCTTGCCATTCACCTGGTAATTCATATGCAAGAGGTTCTCTCTTTGCTCATTCTCATTAGCCACAAAAGCATTGAGAGGTCGTTGAACAACAGAGCAATACTCGGCTTCACCTTTAGGAGGTATCTTGGCATCGGGGTCTTCTTGAAATTCTTCTAGCATCTGATTGGTTGCCACTTCTTCCTTTCCTTCGCTCGCACTTTCTACTTCAAACTAGGGCTTATCTCCCTTTATGGTCATGACTCGACAGTTCAGACATTGACTAGCCACGTGTCCATAGTCAAGGCATTTAAAACATTTGATTTCTCGGGTTTTCTTCCTAAACTTTAACTTAGATCTCTTCGAATCTCAGGCTCCTTTATTTTTCTCTTACCTCGGCCTTCTTCTAATTGGCTTGGCATTTGACATTGGTGTTCCACTTCGAAATTATTTGATGCTCTATTATTTATTGGTTGGTTCAACAGGCCACTCTTATTTGACACCAGTGTTCGGTTACTCAACATTCAATTAACTTGGTTCTGCCGTTGCCTTTCAACTCTCTCGACCATATGGATGGTTTCATCCAAAGTTGTGAGGTTTTGCAGTTCCAAGACATTACCAATCTTAACTTGTAGTCCAGAGATGAACCGTGCTATAGTTTGGATCTTAGGTTCATCTACATCGCATCGTATCATGAGCAACTAAAACTCTTGAACATAATCGTCTACGGATCTGTTACTTGCCTCAAGTCTTTGAGTCGTCGAAAAGTGTCTTGTTCGTAGTGTTCGGGAATGAACCTACTTCTAAGAACTCTCTTTATCTTGTTCCATGTTCGGACTTTGTGTTGGGCCCTCAAGCGAACATTCCATAGTTTCTTTCACCATATTGCTACATACCCAGAAAATTCTAATGCGGCCACTCAAATGTGGACAGCATCTTCACAATCATAGAAGTCGAATATCTTTTTAATCTTCTCTTCCCAATCTAGATAGTCATCAACACTACCAAACCCATTGAAGCTTGGAATCTTTACCTTAAGATATTCGACACCCTTTGGTGCTCTAAACTCATGCTCATCAATCCTAACATACTAGTCTTCTTCTTCTTCATACTCTTCCACATTGTCTAACTCCAACCTCCTTCTCACGACTCTATCGACACGTCATGGTGGTGCTTGGTTCACTAGAAAGGCTTATAGAGCTCGCTCGTTCATTTGCCTTCTCGACCTATCTCTCATCTCTCGGCCCTGCTCAGCAACTTGCTTACACAATTCGACTTCTAGTACTTTGTTAACTGAGACAGCTAACTTGACTACAATAGCAGCAAGATCTCATATCTGCTCATCAGTAGTACGTGATGTTTGTTGGGTAACTCAACCAAGACTATAAGCATCACTATTGGCATTGTCAATCTCTCCCTATACAATAGAGTTCGACATTCTCAATTTAAAGCTTCAGTAAATACACTTCACACAGATGCCTTCAACACACACAAGTATCTCAAACAGCAAATTGACTATCACTACACAACTCTCGGTTTTAACCTCAAGCTCTGATACTAGGATTATATGATATACCTAGGATCTTAGTTATCACTAAGACTTACCATGGCAAATCTGAACTAAAACAAATCCTCCAAAATATCGAAGAAATTAGAAGGAAATGATCTATAGGCGAAAAAGAGTAGCTGAGGTAAAGGTGCTCGGAGGATGTGGCTCACTAGCAAATACAATATGCCTTAAAATCTCACTTGATATGATGTATAAGTTGATGTCAAGGTCTACCTACCACTAATCCTAAGCTACTCGGAAAAATTAGACAAGAGTGTTTGAAAGATGAACTTAGAGAAGGTTATCTCACAAGAACAAAATATTCAATCTTAATTGTAAGTTATCTGTGGCTTATAAGGGAAAGAGATTATTTATAGTAAGTCTTTAGGGCAACATTATAAATAAAGAAATTATAAAAAAGTATATACAAAAAGGAAATTCCTAGTACATATGAAAATAGGTAAAAAGGATAAAAGACAAAAATGGAAAGGTAATACAATGTCAGATAAGGTTGATAGGTGGCAGTATAACATTGGTCCCATATGAAGACTCTCTAAACACAGTAGGTGGAGAGATTAAGATGTTGCGGCAATAAAGGGACGGGGACAAGAGAAAACTACTTGGTTAATAAGTGAATCTCTCATCACTTAACAAGAACTTCTCGGCAGCAGTTGGTCATATTACTTGGTACAGGGTCCTTGGTAAGGGAATGGTCGGTAATAGTACTACCGGGGGTATAGATAAATGTATAACAATGTGAGGAGCTCAAGGAGTTTAGTCACATTCCTTCAGTGTAAAGTTTCTCGTCATTAGCAGATTGCTAAGAAAAGATTCTTTAGGTGAAGGATTGGAGTCCTCGGAGTCGTGTGCAAGTAATAGGACCGATGGTTGGTAGTTAGACCGATGGTTGGTAGTTCATCACGATGTAAGATTTGTAGATTATGGTAATATGATCCTAGTACTTACCTTGAGGGATTGATAATGTGATACTCTTATTACATTATGGGACCCACCATGTGAAAGCCGATTGCGAGTTCTATGAGTGTAGCTTTCCAAGTTTAGAATAATACAAATATCTTATGACATGGCAATGATACTTAGAAAGAACAATTGAAGCACAACTTGTTTAAGTAATTGCTAGAGAATCCGACCCCATTGTTAAGAAATTGCTAAGGTCTATGCTTAATATTATTGTTAAATTTATTCTTGCTTCATTTTGTTTGCATGATTATAAATGAATCACTACTTTTAGTTGCTTAGATTATAGTAGTGCTACTAGAATTTAGTACTTATTGTAGCTTTCCAATATTTTTCTTTCCTCCTTATGAAAAAATATGACCTTAGTACTTACTCTCACTACTATCTGATTAGTACACTTGCTGAAAGATATTGTAGATTTTAACCAGTTCTATTAAAAGTTCATGACTATTAGTTAAATAATTGTGTTCTGATTTACTATTTAAAAAGGGGCTAATTTTCTAATTAATGTGTGACTTGTGAAAAAGGGTATATGACACACCAAGTTTTTTGGCATTATTATCAAGGAAGCAAAGGAGAAGAAGGCCCAAATTAATATTAGGCTTGTATTCTCTTTGAGACTAGCGATTAGCTCTAGCTCAATCTTGTTAAAATCTATAGAACTTTGCATACTTATCTTAGCTTTCGGTGCTTACTAGTGATTATTTGTCTTGTTTGTTGAGTTTTTTTTATAAGTTTGTAACTTTACTTTGTTTTTAGTAGGAGAAATTGATTTTGATTATGTTTTTGTATGTTTAAGTGAGATTGAGAAGAAAAGCTTCATCCTTTGTTGGATATTTGTTAAATAGTTACTATTGTGTGGGTTCTTGTTTACAAGATATAGAACTTAGTTAGAGAAGTATGTTGGAGAGGAAAATGTGCTAGACCCTTTGCCAGTACACTTACGTTGGGTTTGGAAAATTGAAACCCCTTTGTATTAAGCCCTTTAGGTTCGCCATACTATATAGGATTTGAATTGCTAGTGGGTTATATGCAAAGAAGAAGAGTAGATGAATTTAAGGAGTTATTTCATCTAGAAATTTACAATACTAAAAATGAGTAAATAATCTAGCTCTGGAACATTTTTCTTTCCTCTTTGTGAAAATATACAACCTTAGTACTTATGATACACTACTATCCGACCTATACGCTTGCCAAAAGTTATCATAAATTTTACATGTTTTATAAAAATTTGCAAATATCAATCAAATAGTTATGTTTTAACTTCATTATTTGGAAAGGTGCTAATTTTCTAATCAATGCATGACTTATGGAAAAGGGTATGCAACACACCAAATGTTTCCTCGTTTATACCATTAAATAAGATAGATACTTAATATAGTCAAAAGGAGAAGGAGGCTCTAGTATAGTCTCTTATAATTAGAACACCATGGATGATTCTGATTTTGATCCTAATCTTGATTTAATTGTCAAGTATGATGCTGGGTTGCATGCAATTGTTTTTGAAGACTATCAAGTATTTGATTTGAATAAGGAATGTGCTAGAGAGTACATTTGAATGGGAATATTCCTCTGATTGGTTATGAAGTTACTCTTATTACACTAAAGAATTTGAAGGATGTTTTTTAAAAGATATTAGAAGATATTATTAGTTACTTTTTTCTTTGAATAGTTGTATTATTTTTAGTCATTACTTCATTTAAAACAATATATACATTCCTTTAAAGTTATTTCTATTCTTGTAATTTTATTAGTATAAACCCTATGGGGTAAACATCTCGTGAATGACATTACTCTTCCTTGCAACATTACACGAGTTTTTTCTCACTCAACATTACCTGCTCTTATCAAGCCTTCTTAAGATTGTGGCGAGCAAACCATACAACTTATTTGTACATCAAATCAAGTAACCTATATATAGTTTAATCTTTCCTTTGTGCGAAGTATCCACTAAAGGAGCCATCCACATCCCTTTTTTCTTTTCTTTGCATCTTTATTTTAGAAGACATGTATACATTATGATGTTCTTGATCTAGTGGCTGAATTTTCCTTGGATCTATGTTATAATCACTTGTTCTTACACTAGCTTAGTGAATTTTTGGTCTTAGGCTCATCTTTAATGAGGTCTTGATTGTGCTTAGATCCTATCTTCAAATTTAAATGCATCATAGGGCTTATCAAATCACTTTGGGGAGAAGAGGACTCATTAGTTATTGAAAGAATGGTTCTTCTCACCAAAGATGATGAAGGATGTGCATAAAGTAGTACAAAAATCTGTAGTGTGCAAGAAGGTCAAGAGTAAGAACAAACCTTTGATGTTCAAATGCTACAACATAATCTCAAACTTAGGTAGATGTAATTATGAATTGTGTTTTTGGCTTACCTAAGATAGCTAGAGGAAAGGATTTTGTTTTAGTGGTTGTAGAAATATTCAATAAGATGGTACATTTTCTTCCTTGCCATAAGACTAATAATGCACTATTTATTATTAACCTCTTTGTGTTAGGATTGTAAGACTAAATGGAGTACCCCATATAATTGTTTTTAATAGTGACATCACATTCCTTTATTTCTTTTGGAAGACACTATGAAAGAGATTGGGTACTGATAATTCTTATTTTAAATACATTTCACATAGTGATTTTATAGTATTTTTCTTACATATTTGGTTTTCTTTAAATAAATTGATACTTAATTGAGTAAAATTTTGATTTCAAGGTTTAAACGCGTTCTTGGATTGACAACGAAGAAAAGGAATCAAGTTTCACTCAATTTGAAGTTCAAATGAATAAGTTATGAAGTTTTGAAATTACATAAACAATAGGAATTTTGGTCAGAAAGTTACACAGTCTAGTGACGAAAAAAGGGAACTTTACAATACATTATAAAAGGACATACTAGGATTTCGTATAGAGGATTGAACATTCAAAAGAGAAGAGACTTGAAGAAAATGAGGAGAAATAGGAGAAAGCAACACTTAACTTCAAGATTAAAGAGATTTTTCATGTTTATTTCTTGATTTTGTTGCATTTCATTTTTAGTTTCATTATGATAGCTTAAGATTCTTATATTTAGGATTATGGAACCTAAGGTTTCATGTGACTATTAGATTTATTGATAATTTTCAATAAAATTTCTATCTTTTCTTGATTCAATTATGTTTTTTAATTATTAATTGATATTTCTAGAGTATCAATCTATAATATTATGCATGATGATTGAGAAATCACATGTGTAATGAGATCTTAATATAATTGGAGAGAATAACATGTATACTTAGAGATAAGATATATGTTTCTTTCAGAAAGTTGTTCTTTAGTATGAGAATTCATTATACATTAATGCAATTATGAATTATATTACTAAGTAAAGAGATTCCGGTAAATAATTTAGGATTAGGGTTAATATACTTGAGAAAGGTGTTAACTTTAATTGTGAATCACTTCGATCAAGAATAATAGAAATTAAATTGGATACATTTTAAGCGGTCACATGTTAAACACTAGGAGAAATAATTCCTAAATACGTTATTTGCTTTCTTTAAGTTGTTCTTAATTTTATCGCTTTCTAAATTGCTTAATCAAGTCTCATAATTAGGTTAGTTTGTTAATTTTAGTATTTTTAATTCATTCAACTGATCACAATTTTCCGGTTAGATAATAGAGCTAAGGTTAATATTAGTACTCAAAGTTTCTAAGAGATCGACTCGGACTCACATCCGCTATATTAAAACTGATAGATATACTTACCTTAATATCAGGTACTAAACTTATGTTTATCGCTTTTTGTCATCTTCAGACTAACGGGAAAAGAAAGGTTGTCAATCATACTCTAAATGCCTTACTTAAGGCTTTTGTTAGTAAAATTTTATATATTTGGACTTATGTCTTCATATTGTTGAATTTGCTTATCCATCAGTTAGTCTACATTTGAAATTATTTATAGATACAATTTTATTATTCCCTTAGATTCACCATTGATAACTCATTTTATACATATATTTTAGGATGGATATGTTAGTATTTTAGTAGTTATTTCTTATGATTTTTAAGGATTGAGGGCTTGTTTGTGAATTACTAGATTTATAGGTTTTGTTTAAGGAGAATATTGAAGTTTTTTTTTTTATAGATAATTTAATGAAGTTGTGTAGTTTTGATGAAGAATATGTTTGAAAATATTGGCAAAGAAGGAACATTGCATTAAAGATTTATGATCAAAGAAGATCGTGGTTAAGTTCATGCTCATGATTCTTACTTATGATCATTCCATCCATGGATTTTAACAATTTTAATTGCAATGAGAATCATGCTTGAGGTTTACACTTATGATCTTAAGGCATGATCATGTTATTTCGAAAAAAAAATTCCTTATTTCAAGAGATCTTTGTAGCCCTAAGTCTTGTATATTATAAGTAGGAATTTAGAATAGAGTTAGAAAGAGAATTAGAGAAGAAGAAGTAGAGTTTGAGGCTAAGGTTGAATAAGGATTGTTTTCTTTTCCTTTTTCTTAGTTTTCTTTTATATTTTAGTTGATTTTTCTTAGTAAAACATTATTAGACCCTAGTTTTCTATGCGACAATTGCTTTTGTCTATTCAGTCAATGATATCTAATATCGTGATCTAATTGCATTGAACTTTATTGTTCTTTGAATTAATATTTACCCAGGTTGTTAATTCGATGTCAAATTTCATTTTAATGATTGTGGGATCCTATTGTGAATAGATTTGTGTGATTAAAAGGAGTTGAAGTAGAACTAAACAATTGGCTACTTAATCTCTTCATATTATGATAACCTAATAGTGTAATTCAAGAGCTTAATGCAATCTTGATATATTATATTGTAGAAGTGATTCAAGTAAAGTATAATTGAGATTATAAGTTAATTTGAGAAACAATTTTGATTAACTTATTTGAGGAATTCTTGTGGTCCAATTAGTAATTAAGATTGAATGTTGCATAGTGCTAGATAATAAATAATAGATTTACGAAGGTTGATGGTTTATTTAATAATTTTGTTTGTGTTCTTTTATTTTATTTTGTTTTGTTTTGTTTTATTAGTTTTAGTTTATGTTAATTAGGGTTAGTTTAATAGTTAAGGTTTTTAATTAATTAATTAGAGTTTGATTATTTAATTAGATAATTAGAAAAGTAAGGAGAATTACTAATAGTTTGAGTAATTTAATTTAATTATATAGAAGTTCCTGAAAGATCGAGTTTAATTAATTAGAACATAGTTATTAAGTTAGATAATTGGAAAACCTGCAATATTATAATTTGATAAGTGCGCTTGTCTCCAATTAGCCATTTATGCCAACTATAAAAATAGAGGGTCTTGGTGGGGTTACTAAGGCTAAGGAGATCTAAAAGTTACACCAGAAGGTCAAAGATCAACTTAAGAAATCGGTTGCATAGTAATAGCAACATGCCAACAAAGGTAGAAAATATATGAACTTCCAACTGGGTGACTTAATTTGGATTCACTTAAGAAAGGAGAGTTCTCTAGGTTAGAGGTCCTAGAAGCTTGTACCCAAAGCAGATAGTACTTTTAAGGTTCCCAGGAGGATTAGTGGAAATACATATTAGTTGGAACTTCTTAGAGATTATAGTATCCCAACAATCTTCAAAATATCAAATTTATCTCCATATGTTCCAAAGGAAGCAAAAGAATAGTAAGAAGATCCATCATAATTGAGGACAAATCTTATGACTTAAGCTCAAACTAGATGTTTAAGTCATAAGTGCTCTTAAAGGTTCTTTGTTGTCTAAAGAGCAAGTGCTCTAAGTTAATTTCTTGATTCATCGTATCAAATTGGAAAAGAAGTTTGTCGATATTGGATTCAGCCTTGATTCTTGAGCCAAATGCTTCTAATTTGAATTTAACTTCTAACTCTAGCTCTTTGTCAGTTTACACTTCTAGTTTTGCATTTATGCCTGCTTTTGTCTTAGAATGAGTTTCTGCTTCTAAAGCCGTTATAGGTAGAGCTTTTACTTAGGTATTGGTGCTTTCAGAGGCTATACTATTAGGATATTTAAGATACAAAGCCCAAGATATCCGGTTGCAATAATTTTTTTTAACTTATATGTACTTTCCTTTGTTGATATTTTACCAATATTTGGATTTAACTACATATAAATAGTCTCTTCACACCATGATCAAACATTATTGAATATGGAATGAATTTATACATTATATTGATCAAGTTCTTCTCTTTCAATCTCTTTACCATTATCATTCCCATTCAATTATGGTAAGTAAATCATCTAGTTTCATGAGTCATACCATCAAATTAAGTATATGGGCAATCTTCCTTGGTGAGCCATATCTATAAGAGAGTCATTCATATCACTTTTTTATAATATAAATCTTATAAAATATATTAAAATGTATTACTTTGTTGATGGTTTTATATTAAAAACCCTTTGTGGTTTAATTGTTATGAGTCAAGTCAAGATGGTATAGTACTGAGCTGAGCTCGATCTTTACTTAAAATTTTAAAGCTCTAGCTTGAGTTTGAACTCAATTGAGTTTATAATTTTAAGGTTGAGCTTAACTCAGATAGTAATTGATAAGTTCGAACTTAACTCGATTAAGCTTGTTCTGATTTGATAATCTTGAAAAGGACATTATAAATTTACTTAAAATAATAATATCTATACTTAGCTTGAACTCGACTAATATTCAAACTCAGCTTGAACTCGAGTTTGATTAGGCTTGAAAACTTGTTGAGCCAAACATCATAAAACTGGAGCTCGACTCGTTAAGCAACTTAAGTAGCCTAAGCTTGAGCTTGACTCAATTGTAGCCAAGTCGAATTCAAATACTCATTAAATCAAACTCGAGTAGTTTACTAGTAGACTTATTTCATTTACACCTTACTTTATGGTCAAGTGATTGTCCTTCGAGACAATTTATCTTTTGTTAGAGATTGATTGTCCTAGTGATATTCTTCTTAAGCACATCAAAGTCCCTCTCCACCAATACATATGTAATGTTACAGTGTAAATATTGTTCCAATCCTTTAATTAAATATACAAGTTTAGTATTCTTAATAGAAGGATTAGAGGAAGCAAAACCAAAGCACTAAATCATTTTACCTTTTAACATTTTCGAGAATTCTCATCCTAACATTGTCATCTACATTAATTTTCAAGTAACTTAATTTTGGAGTAGAGCAAGAAGTGGAAACCAAACTTTCTTTCTTGTTTTTTTAACTAAAAGGGGAAACTAGTCTTAATTTCCCCTTATTTGACATCTATTAAGAGGAGAAGCCTCCTATGATTTATAAGGTTTTCAATAATGTGCTTAAGTAAGATCTTGGAAGCCACATATGGCGTATTTTAAGAGGAAAAGCCTCCCATGATTTATAAGGTTTTCAATAATGTGCCTAAATAAGACCCCAGAAGCCTACTCATTTGATGAATATTAAGAGGAGTAACCCTCCCATGGTTTATAAGATTTTGAATAATGTACCAATTAAGACATTGGGGAGCCATACTCAACTTCTAGTGTTTTCTATTGTTTCTAAGAGCCAAGGAAAGTATAAAAATGAGAAGACATAAAGCACCAGTATTAACAATTTTAGATTGCGAATGTCTTAATATGGTTTTTGCATATGTAATATTTGATAAGGGCGTAACCCAAAAAATGCTTCTAACAATAAATATATATATTTGTGTGTTTTTTATGTGCCAATCAAAAAGAAAACTTTATCCTTTTATTTTGATAATTGAAGTGC
This sequence comes from Lumnitzera littorea, assembly GCA_024138015.1. Taxonomy (NCBI): domain Eukaryota; kingdom Viridiplantae; phylum Streptophyta; class Magnoliopsida; order Myrtales; family Combretaceae; genus Lumnitzera; species Lumnitzera littorea. The sequence continues at coordinate 73,375,023 of JAMXBB010000006.1, read as the reverse complement.
TGAAATTCAAAAGAGAAAAGAAAAAAAAAAAAGGGTGTTTATTTCTCTTTTTATGGTTGCGATTATCCTATTCATTAAATTAACTCGCACATGTGGCCGAATATTTAATTAACTCCTCTGCCAATCGTTAAGAAACATTTTCCCCTTAAGACTGAAAAGAGGAGGGTAGGTTGGTTAGAGGATCGAATATTTGACGCGGAAGCTTCGGTAATATACTAATTTATTTATTTATTTATTGATCAGCTAGGTGGAGGTAGAGGTAGTGAGATTGGCATGGACATTGACATGGCATCAAACAGCACAGCCAAATGAAACACACCTTTCAAGCAAACTCACAACAACATTTTTCCTTAATTCTTAATTGTACCACAACATACGACCACACAACATCCAACGTGTCGTTTTATTTACTGCCTCAAAATAAATATAAAAGTTGACATAAAATGACCCTTCTTGCCTTCTCCGTTTTTTCAAGCAATTCCTCCTCTATTTCCAATGTTTTTCCTACTCATTATTATTCACTTTCATTAACTGAACGTTAAGGTAACCCCTCAACTACTTCTTATACGACTTCCCACCCATATACTCTTCTCTTCCTATTCTTCCCCTCCTCCTCCTCCTCCTCCTTCTTCTTCTCTTTCTTCATATAAACACCTTTTTCAAGTCCACATTTGCAAGTAACACTTAAGACCAGTTCTTATTTTGCCCCGAAAGATTGACTTCTCAAGGCATTTGTTGGTGTAAAATGAGAACTTGTTACTGGGTTCTGTTTGGTGTTCTTGTTAATGCTGTTTTTCAGGGTTATGGTGCTGATCAGAGTGTACACACAGAACGGATATCAGGTACTTTATTTTACCGCCCTTTTGTTGTTGTTTTTTTTTTTTCTCTTTCCTTTTTTGCTTCGAGAATTCTTGAAGTACTTTTGATACTTTTGAAATGCGATAAATTTTTAGACTTAGAAGTTGAAGAATTATCTGTTTTTATGACGCTTTTCTGATTGGAAAATATGGAAATGGAAGAAAGAGTAATGAATTAATGGCATATATATTTGCAAGAGTAAGAAAAAAGAAAAAATTAATAAGCAGCGTTTGTGTTAACAAATGTAATCTGTAGCTTGTAAGTTTCCCGGACCTTGGTTTCTTATGTTCTTATAAGTGGCAATTGTTTTTTACTCAAATTTGTTTCTACTTACAGAAATTTAGCTTGTGAGTTTTTGGTCAATTTATGCTTTATTAAGTTTGACAATGTTGTACCACTCGATTTTTCAATCAAAAACCAATCGGCAGTACGATGGAGTTGGCATCAAACTGATAGCTAAATGGTAGATTTGATATATTCAGCCAAATATCGGTGACCTTGTTTACCACAAGGACAAACCATATTTCCCTTTAGCTTTTAGCTGAGAATTTTTCGAGATTGTCACTGTTAAGTTTGTTAGATTCTTTGTTTAAATTTGATCAAGACAAATTGGCAAAAAGATTAGATCAAAATAATCCAAAATTTGGAGTCCAATTGACACCTTTGGGCAAAATACAGGAAGCGCTGGGGATGTCCTAGAGGACAATCCAGTGGGAAGGTTGAAAGTTTATGTTTATGAACTTCCAAGCAAATACAACAAGAAGCTTCTTCAAAAAGATCCTAGATGCCTGAACCATATGTTTGCAGCTGAGATTTTTATGCACAGGTTCCTTTTGTCCAGTCCTGTTCGAACTCTCAATCCGGAGGAAGCAGATTGGTTTTACACTCCTATATACACAACTTGTGATCTTACACCTACTGGGTTGCCACTGCCATTTAAATCTCCGAGGATGATGAGAAGTGCAATAGAGCTTATCTCTACAAATTGGCCTTACTGGAACCGAACAGAAGGGGCCGATCATTTTTTTGTTGTACCCCATGATTTTGGAGCATGCTTCCATTATCTGGTGAGTTAGTGCACTGCTTGATTACTTGGATGAGAATCGTTATAGCATATATGCTTCTTGAAACGACAAATTGGTGCACACATTTAGCTGCAGGTACTATATGCTTGCATCTGTGTTTCTATTCCTGCTCAATATGTTTACCTAATTCTATTAGGTTTTCCAGACCATTTTGCCTCTCTCACAGTAGGATTTCACAGAACACATAAAGAAATCTGCTCTCAGATCTGTGGGCACTGGACTTCTACACAATGTTTTCCCTGGCAATATTCAAATTATTATGTTAATCCATCTTGCTTGTTGATGTTGAAATCATTGCATTTCATGAGATCTATAATGAAATCAAATATGAAATCTGATAACTAACTTCATAAGTATATTTCATGAAATGTCTTACTTTATATGGACTGAATAGCTGTACAAGGAATCACCCGTTGTTAGAAGAAAAAGAATGCCATGAATCGAGTGATGGTCATGCAATGGAACTCAAGAGGGCAAATTACTAAGACTGTGAGATTCCTCTCAATAAGCTTTAATTACGGCTTAACCAATTTCTATAATGATACTTCTCTTCCCCATCTTAAATCAAATTTGTAGCGGCCAGCTTTTTTTTTTTTTTTTTTTCTTTCTGTGTTTTGTTGTCCCCTAAGAATTTTTTCATGCACTTTAGTATGCATAAACTGTGTTTTGTTTTCTGCACCAAATTCAGCACTTAGTTCACAAGAAATTAGGTGCCTTAATTGTGTCCAAATGTTTTTCAGATTAAGATTTCTAGAAAGCGATGGGTCTCTGCCTTCCTAGTGACATAGTAGTTCCTGGTGCTACTTTGCAGGAAGAGAAAGCTATTAAAAGAGGAATTCTTCCACTACTGCAGCGTGCTACCTTAGTTCAAACTTTTGGACAAAGAAACCATGTATGTTTGAATGAAGGTTCAATTACAATCCCTCCATATGCCCCTCCTCAGAAAATGCAAGCCCACCTTATTCCCCAGGATACTCCTCGATCCATCTTCGTCTACTTCAGGGGTCTGTTTTATGATGTAAATAATGATCCAGAAGGAGGATACTATGCAAGGTATGCTGGTGCAAAGTTTCTTTATGGTTTCTAATTTTTATTATCACTAGCTTAAATTGATCAATGAGATTGCATCACTTCTTGACAAGCACAGGTGAAATTGAAGAAATTCAGCTAAGATGGTGTGTATACCTCTATCTAGATCTCTGTTTGTTGCTTTAGAATAAGTACATTAATTGAGGGAGTGACTAGGAAAAGTCCAGGTTATTTGATATATATGAATGTTAATTTTTGCATGTAGCTATCTGTGTTCTCATAAATCAAACTCGGTTTCTCTAATTCCCAACTGCACCAATATAGAAGCCTCTTTCATATTATGAGAAGTGAGAACATAACGATTGTAGGCATAATGATGTTGATTTTTGGTGAAGAGGCAGAGAAGTTGTTCCTGTGAATTTGGAACTACACAACAGCAGAGAGAAAGAGTGAGCAAAGTCAATTTTACCTCTTTGCATCTACAGGCACTATATATCCGATTGGTAGCTTTTGTGTCCTACCCTTGCCTTTAGGCCTAGCTACTTTTCTCTTTTGGCCAAAGGCTTAGTAAAGTTCTTTTATTACATACAACCAAGAGAAAATGGTCTAGAATGGGTAGTTTTACACTAATATAGTGTCGCTTATGTCATAAGATGTCTGGGTTGTAATTCTCAATCTAACTAAAAGAGAGATTTGGGATATTTCATAGAGATGAAAAAGGATATGAAGATAGGTGATTGACTGTTAGGATCTTTTTGGGTGATGAAGATGGGATTTGGAAAATCCAAGGATGCATTTTAAGGGCTTTCCTTCTTTTCCCAATTTTTCCTTCTGTTGTGGCAAAGACAACATGGTCCATGGGTGACCACATTTTGTATGAGCTATAGCTGCGATACAATGAGCCTAGCAACTAATGATTTGTAAAAGTAGGATGCTGATTTTACTTCTTTTATTTTCAATTTACTGTTTGTTCGTCTCTCTAGATAAATGATGTTTTAATCCTGGTCTTTTCACATTGTATTGTCATTTATCTCGAGCTGTGACATTTTGCAATGTGGTTTAAGAATTGTTCTCCATGTTTGAACTGGTGCACCGATTAACAGGTTTGCAGTCCTCTAGCATCTTCAGTTTCTAGGGAAACACTGTCTAGAATCATCTATCTAACCAAGGGGCAAAATCTTCTTTATTATGTGCTAACTTTTATTAATAAAATTCCTTCATCATCCGAGGTCTATTTTCTCTCAGACATAGAGAAAAGGCTATCCATATCAAGACTGCTAAATGTCTTTTCATTAAGCATTTGATAAATCATAAATGTGTTATTGACTAGCTTCTTTTCTCCACATTATATGGTATATGTTTTATAATAACAGAGGTGCAAGGGCTGCAGTTTGGGAAAATTTCAAGAATAATCCTCTTTTCGATATCTCAACTGACCATCCAACAACATATTATGAGGACATGCAAAGAGCTATATTCTGTTTGTGCCCATTAGGATGGGCACCTTGGAGTCCTAGGCTTGTCGAAGCAGTGGTATTTGGCTGCATTCCTGTTATCATTGCAGATGACATTGTTCTGCCATTTGCTGATGCTATTCCCTGGGAAGAAATTGGAGTTTCCATTGCAGAAGAAGATGTCCCAAACTTAGACACCATCCTTACATCCATACCGACAGAAGTGATCTTGAGAAAACAGAGGTTGCTTGCAAATCCTTCCATGAAAAGGGCAATGATGTTCCCACAACCTGCTCAACCAGGAGATGCTTTCCACCAGATATTGAACGGGCTAGCTCGTAAATTGCCACATGACAGAAGTGTTTTCCTCAAACCTGGTGAAAAGATCTTGAACTGGACAGCAGGGCCAGTTAGTGATATGAAGCCATGGTAGGATGTGGGATATAAGCAGTGGTTTTATTGTATGCATTGTGTTATCCACATTACCTGAGCTGTATGGAATTATGAGAGCTGTCGGCCTGTGAATCAAAGTCATACTTCATAGTTTCCTGGCGACAGTTTTTGCATATCAGTTATTGGGGTCTAGGTAACAGAAGCAGCATTATAAGGATGATTTGGTGGCGTACCTTTTTGACTAAAAAGAATACGCTCTTATGTTACCTATCTTTCTTCTCTCCTCTTCTCGAAATTTTGTCAATGTTCCTATGCAGCATGCTTGTAGCATGTGGACAATGGGTCGGAAAGATCAATGCTTGTATTCCTCTTAAAGACATAATCCAATTGAGCATTACTGGGGATGGCACGGTGATTGATAGGGGCGGATGAGACGCCATCCTCACAAGCAATTTCAGCAAGTGTAGCCCATCGATTGTGTAGCAAAGTTTTAACAGACCCGGGGTTAGACATGGAAAACAATTACTAAGTTGTGCTCGACTAAGTCAATTGAGATGGCAATGGTGACTTTAGAAACTTAAACCTTATAAAATAGTCTAGTAACTAAAGTATTGAAGCTATGACATGACGATGTTGTTCCTCATATAGCATACACTCACTGGTTGTCAATGGATGGTTTTAACAAAAGTTTTCAACTATAGGTTCCAAAACATACGAGTATAAAATGGCACACTTGGTGCTAGGGTTTTTTTTTTTTTAATAGTTCAACTCCTATATTCTGCCAAAAATACCAATCAACTAGATTAAGTCATAAGAAAGTGAATCATTAAGCTTTTGTAAAAACTTTGCAATACAAATCGATCAATCACGGTATATACAAATACATATATGTATATATATATATAATAATAATATGAAAGAAGAGCATATAGGTCTTCCGTAAAACTTTGCACTAATTCATTTATTGCATCTTGCTTGTGTAAACAAGAAGTATCAATCTTACCCAAAAAAACACAACTTATTCGAACTTGTCTTAAACTATAATGATTTCTTCTTAACTGAAAATTTTACTGAATAATCTAAAGCTTGGTGCACAATGCCACCACATAGTTGTAATTAGCAAATTTACACATTAATTCATAAGTCCTATTGTTTAACAAATCTGGCTAATTCACAAGTATATTCTCAAATTGCTCTTGTGTAATGAGAAACCATTAATCATTTTTGCCTAAGATACAATAATTGTAACCAATCAGTAAGTTGAATTCTTACACCAATCTTTGTGACTATAAATTTCAATTAGGTACCCTTGCCATCTTTGATTTAAGATACTCATCATAAGTATTTAATCTCAAAATTATCTCTCAATCTCAATCATAATTACCAAATTCTTTACAATGAATGGCCAATCCACAAGAGACATAAAAGAGCAAGTATAAATTGCATAACAACAAAAACTCATCTCATATGCATAAGTCATTGATCCTAAAGTGATTAAGATACCTTGATATGTGTAAACTAACTAATTACAAGCAAAAACTAATGAACATATACAAAACAAGTAGAGCCTACTTACAGAATTAGTACCATGAGTTTAGAGAAATGATATAGAAAACTTAGTTTAAAGTGAGAGAAATCCAACAATATTAAGCTAATTTCACTAATTTTTCCTTAATGAGCTTTTCTCTACCAATTAGGGCATAACTATGTTGCTATAGACTAAAAAAGGTTACTTCGAAACCTTTAGACTTGGGTTTCAGTAGTGGTTAGGATGATCACTTACCTCTTGTTGAGTTTTTGCATATAACAATAACTATCAACCTACTATTCAAATGGCTTTATATGAGACATTAAGTCACAGGAAATGTAGAGCTCCAATTTATTGAGACAAAATTGGTGAAAATATGTTCTTAAAAATTGAACTAGTATAATAAGAACTTGATAGAGTTTAGGTTGTTAAGTAAAAGATGTTAACAGGCTAGAGTAGATCTGAAATATATGTTGATGAAAGAAGACCTTTGAAGTTCTAAGTAGGTGAACATGTAATCCACCACATGTATATGTGTGCATGTGTGTATAAGTCCATTTAAGATTGCAAGGTAAATTAGATTGGTTACTCATAGGTTAACATTACTACATAGTTTGGTTAGAGTGCATGACGTATTTTAAATCTTTTTGTTAAGGAAGTATATGCCATATTCAAAAAACAATGGTTGCAGTTGTCTCAACTAGATATGCAACCATAACTAACATATGCTAAGTATCGAATGAATATTGTGAATAAAAAGGAGCAATTTCTTAGAAATTGAACTATTAAATATATCAAAGTTTAATAAAGTGGCTAGATAGAAAGAGAAGCCATCAAGGGCTTGAAGATAACATAAGACACAAGTATCTAGAACTCTTCTAGTCTTTAGGTAATATGTCAAAGATGACTTTTTTTAAAGGGAGAAAAAAATGAAATAGCCTAAGTCAAGAAATTAGTTCTTAAAATAATAAAAGTGAACATAAGTAACTAAATGATTAAGGGAATTTTGAGAATAACAAAATTTCAACTAATTAATGAATGAGGTTAATTATTTAGTTAGTTAACTATCCTTAACAATTACACCTATAGTAGGGATAATCTAGTAAAGTTCTTTTGTAGGAACTATATATAAGTTGATGACTACTCTTCAATCAATTAATAAGACTTAGAACCTAAAGAATTTCTCAAAAGGACATAGAGAACTCTAAAATGACTTTGAAGCTTAATACACTCTTTTCGTTCTCTCGTTTTAGCATGAGCAATAAGGAGTATGGTAGATTCCATTTCAATTCCAAGTAATCAATTAAACACAATTGAAGAAGTCAAAAGCTTGGTTATGGAATCTGGTTAAGAAATTCAAGTCAATTGGTATTATTTTGATCTAGGTGACTTGATTAAGCTTAAACTTATAAGTATACTATTTAGTGTGCCTAGGAGCTTAGTTATTACTAAAACTTACCATAGTAGATCAAAATTGAAATGGGTCCTTTGAGATATCAAAGAAAATTAAAGGGAAATGATCCACAATCGAACAAGAATAGCTGACGTGAAGTTGCTCAGAAGATGTGACTCACCAACGAACACAATACGACTTGATACCTCATTTGATATGACGCACAAGTTAATGTCAAGGTCCCCTCACCACTAATCTTGAGCTACTCAGTAAAATTAGATAAGAGTGTATGAAATATGGACTTAGAGAGGGTTATCTCATAAGAATAGAGTATTCAATATTAAAATATAAGTTCCCTCCAGCTTACAAGAGAAAAGGACTATTTATAGTAAGTCTCTAGGGCAGCATTACAAATAAAGAAATTATAAGAAAGTATATACAAAAAGGGAATTCTTAGTACATATGAAAAAGGATAAAAAGGATAAAGATCAAAAATGGAAAAGTAGTATAATGTTAGATGAGGTAGATAGATGGCAATATAACATTGGTCCTGTACAAATATTCTCTAAGCATAGCAGGTAAGAGGGGTCAAAATATTATAGCAATAGGGGCCGGGAAGAGGGCAATGGTGGCATGTCGAGAGAAAACTATTCGGCCATTTAAGTGAGTCTCTTATCACTCGACAAAAAACTCTCAACAACGGCTGGTCGGATTACTCGGTACAGGGTCTTTGGCAAGAGAATGGTTGGCATCATCACTATCGAGTATATAGATCAACATATGACAATTTGAGGAGCTTAAGGAGTTCAGCCACATTCCTTTGGTATAAACTTTCTCATCATCAGTAGGTTGTCAAGAGAGAATTTGTTTGGTGGGGGATTGGAGTTCTCGGAGCCGTACGCGAGTAATGGTACCGTTGGTTGGTAGTTCATTAGTTCCTCAGGTTTGTTAAAGAGTTTCCCTCAAATCTTGGTCTTCGTCATCTTTAGGCACATATGGAGTTAAGTCAGTGACGTTGAATGTAGTACATACGCCGAGACCTTTTGGTAGCTCAATCTTATAGGCATTATCATTAATGCGCCTTAAGATCTTGTAGGAGCCATCCGCTCTGGGAGATAGTTTGTTTGTCTTCTTGCTAGGGAAGTGTTCTTTACTAAGATAGATCTAGACAAGGCCCCCAAGAGCATAAATGATTCATTTCCTTTCATAGCTTCCCATTTCCTTTTATTAGGCTACAGTTTTGGCTAATTGCTTGGCAATCCTTTGATGCAACCTATGAAATTCCTCCGTACGCTACAGGCTGGATTGATTCTCTCCTTGTGTAGCCGAATTGTTAACTAAGTCCAAGGGTAGGTTCAAGTTAAGTCCATAAACAACTTCAAATGGTGATGTTCTAGTGGAGCTGTGAGTCGAGCAATTGTAGGCAAATTCAATGATGGGTAGACATAAATCCAGTCATGAGAGTTCTTCCCAACAGTAGCGCGTAGCAATGGCGCATAGGAGATTACCGACGGTTCTGTTAACTACTTCAGTTTTGCTGTCTGTCTAGAGGTGGCAAGAGGTGCTAAACAAGAGCTTAGTATCGAGTTTCCTCCATAAGGTCTTCCAAAAGAAGCTCGTGAATTTGGAATCACGATCGGACACAATACTCCTTAGCACTTCATGTAGCTGTACAATTTCCTACATAAGGAGATTAGCGATAAATAAAGCATCATTAGTTCTGTAGTAGGGAATGAAGTAGCCCATCTTGCTGAACCGATTGACCACTACCATGATCGAATCGTATCTTTTTAGCATATGGGGAAGGTCAAGTGTGAAATCCATGCTTAGATCAGTCCATGGCTGCTCGAGAATTGGTAGGGGTGTATATTCTCCATAGGGCTCTCTCTTCCCTTTTACATACTTACATACGTTGCACCTCTCAAATATTCAGTATACATCCTCATCATCCCAAGCCAGTAAAAGTACTCCTTCAATATCTTAATTATCCTTTTTTCCTCAAAATGGCCAGCTGGACCCTCGGTATGACCTTCTCAAACCAGTAGCTCCCTTAGAGAACCACTTTGCACGCAAATCTGCTTTCCCTTCATTAAGAACCCCTCACTCAAGTAGAATCTGTCTAAAGCTCCTGTATCATTGCACTTAGCTACTAAAGGCCTAAAATATGGGTCATGCTTATATCAATCAGGTAAAGTGCCAAATCTAAGCACTTTAGCTTATAATGTTGTAATAAGGGTATGACGACAAGAAAGTGCATCAGTTATTATATTGGTACTTCCCTTCTTATACCTGATGACATAGCAAAAGGTCTTTAAGAACTTGACCCACTTGGCGTGATGTCGAAAAAGCTTCTGCTACTCATGAAGATGCTTGAGAGATTCATGATTTGAATAAATGATGAATTCTCTTGGTAACAGATAATGCTGCCAGTTTTGAAGGGTATGGATAAAGGCATAGAACTCCTTATCATAGGCTGAGTAATTTAAGGCAGTACCTCGTAGTTTTTCACTGAAGTAAGCAATGGGTCGGCGCTCCTGCATAAAGACAACACCAATGCCGACACCAGACGTATCACATTCAATCTAAAAAATCTTCTCGAAATCTAGTGAGGCAAGTACTGGAGCAAATGTCAACTTAAACTTCACATCTTTATAACTCCTCTAAGCTTTTTCTGTCCATTTAAACTCAATGTTCTTCTTAGTCAATTCATTCAACGATGCAGTTATGGAGCTGAAGTTCAGGATAAATCTCCAATAGAACGAAGCTAGGCTATAGAAGCTCTTAACCTCGGCAACACTAGTCGGCATAGGCCACTCATTAATAGCTCTGACCTTTTCCTCATCAACTCAAATCCCATTCCATAAAACAACATATTCGAGGAATATAACCTCACTTTGATAGAACGCACATTTCTTTAGGTTGTTGAATAATTTCTCGGTGCAGAGTATGTTAAACACTAATCTCAAATGTTCGATATGAATGAGAAGGTCGACATTGTAGACCAAAATATCTTCAAAATAAACCACAACACATTTACCTATTAATGTTCTGAGCACATGATTCATGAGCTGCATGAATGTACTCGATGCGTTAGTTAAACCAAATGGCATAACCATCCACTCAAATAGACCATCTCAAGTCTTAAAGGTTGTTTTCCATTCATCTCCTAATCTCATTCGAATTTGATGATAGCAACTCTTTAGATCTATCTTAGAAAAGATGTGTGCACCATACAACTCATTGAGCATGCCATCTAATAGCAGGATCGGCTATCCATACTTAACAATAATCTTATTGATGGCATGACTGTCAATGCACATCCTTCATGATCCATCTTTCTTTGGTACTAGCATGGCTGGGACTGCATATGGGCTCATGCTCTCATGGATATATTCGCAATCTACCAATTCATCAACTTACTTTTCCAGCTCGGTTGCATATTTAAGATTGAGTTTATAGGTAGGTCAATTCAGCAGTGCTACTCTAGGTTGAATATTGATGCAATGCTTAATTCCTCTTAAAGGAGGCAATCCTTTTAGCATCTCGATAAGGAAGAGGTTAGCAAATTCCTGAAGTAGCTGCTATACTTTGGCAGATAAGTTCTCGGCCTCTCTAACATCTAAGGGTCTTCTAACTAAGAGGAGTACATAGTCTTTAGCCTTGACCTCTTATGCAAACTAAGCTTAGGAAATCACCAAGGACTTCTGTTACAGAGATCTAGCAACCTTTTCTTAGGCTTCTTGTACTTCTTTAAGACTTATCGGTGTCAATATAACTTTCTTCCCATCCTTTTGAAACATATAGGTGTTCTATACCCATCGTATAACACTTTTAAGTCAAATAGCCACGGTCGGTTAAGTACTATATGAGATGTACACATAGGGAGAACATCAACAGCACCTCTTCCTTATACCTATCACCAATAGTAATAAGTACTCTTACTTGCTCGAAAATGTGTATTCCTCCTTTCTTGTTCAGCCAGTGAATCTTATACGACTTAGGGTGTGGAAGAGTTGGCAATTTCATAGCCTTAACTATCCCTTGCACGATGACGTTAGTACAGCTATCTCCGTCAATGATTACAGCACATAGCTTGCCATTCACTCAGCAATTCGTATGAAAGATGTTCTCTCTTAGCTCATTCTCATTAGCTACAAAAGTATTGAGAGATCGTCGAACAACAAAGCAATACTTGGTTCCGCCCCCAGGGGGTATCTCGACCTCTTGATCTTCCTTAAATTCTTCCAACATCTGATCGATTGCCACTTCTTCTTCTACTTCACTCGTACTTTCTACTTTAAACTGGGACTTACCTCCCTTTATGGTCATGAATTGGTAGTTCGGACATTGACTAGTCATGTGTCCATAGCCAAGGAATTCAAAGCATTTAATTTTTGGGGTTTTCCTCCTTGAACTTTGACCCTAGTCTCTTTAGATCTCAAGTTCCTTAGTCTTACTCATTCCTCGGCCCTTGTCTAGTTGGTTTGGCACATGACCTTGGCATTCAACCTCGGCAATATTTGAAACCCTGTCATTCCTTGGTCTACTTGATAGGCTATTCCTATTTGGCATCAGTGTTCAATTACTCGGCATTCAGCTAACCTAGTTCCGCCATTGCCTTTCAACTCTTTAGGCTACATTGATGGTTTCATCCAAAGTTGTGAGGCTTTGCAATTCTACGATGTAACCAATCACAGCTCGGAGTCCCGAGATGAACCATGCTATAGTTTAGGCTTCAAGCTTGCCAACATCACATCATATCATTAGCAATTGAAACTCTTAGACATAGTCGTCTACGAATCTGTTACCTTGCCTTAAGTCTTGGAGTCGTCGGAAAGTATCATGTTCATAGTATTCAGGAACGAACCTACTTCTTAGAACTCTCTTCATCTCGTTTCGTGTTTGGACCTTGTGTCAAGCCCTCAAGTGAACATTCTATAGCTTCTTCCACTGTATTGCTGCATATTCACAAAATTCTAACATGGCCAGTCTAATGCATATAGTATCTTCATAATCATAAAAGTTGAATATCTTTTTGATCTTGTCTTCCCAATCCAGGTAGTCATCAGCACTACCAGACTCGTTGAAGTTTGAAATCTATACCTTAAGATGTTCGGAACCTCTTGGCATTATGAACTCATGTTCATCAATCCTAATATATTAGTCTTCCTCTTCGTACACTTCTACTTCATCTAACTCTAACCTTCTCCTCGCGACTTTGTTGGCACGTCGCAGTAGTGCGTGGTTCACTGGAAAGGCTTCCATAGTTCACTCGTTCATCTGACTCCTCGGCCTATCTCTCATCTCTCGGCCTTGCTCAGTAACTCTCTCACGTAGTCCATTTTCTAAGACCTTGCTTACTAAGATAGCTAAGTTGGCCACAATAGCAGCAAGATCTTGTATCTGCTCATCAGTAGTACATGGTGTTTGTTGGGTAACTTGACCACGACCATGAGCATCACTTTTGACATCGTAAATCTCTCCCTGTACACTAGGGTTCGACATTCCTAACACAAAATTTTGGTAACCACACTTCATACAGATGGCTACAACACACACTATCTCAAACAGCAGACTGACTATTACTACAAAGCTTTCGATCTCAACCTTAACCTCAAGCTCTGCTATTAGGAATATATGGTGTGCCTAAAAGCTCAGTTATCACTAGGACTTACTGCGGTGGATCAGATTTGAAATAAGTCCTTTAAGATATCGAAGAAAATTAAAGAGAAATGGTCTACAATCAAACAAGAGTAGTTGACCTGAAGCTGCTCAGAAGATGTGACTCACCAATGAACATAACATAACTTGACACCTTACTTGATATGATGTACAAGTTGATGTTAAGGTCTACCCGCCACTAATCCTGAGCTACTACTCGGTAAGATTAAATAAGAGTCTATAAAATATGGACTTGGAGAGGGTTGTCTCATAAGAACAGAGTATTCAGTATCAAAATGTAAGTTCCCTCCAGCTTATAAGAGAGAAGGACTATTTATTGTAAGTCCCTAGGGCAATATTACAAATAAAAAAATTATAAGAAAATATATACAAAACAGGGATTCCTAGTACATACAAAAAAGGGTAAAAAGGATAAAGACCAAAAATGGAAAATAAGTACAATATCAGACGAAGTGGACGGGTGGCAGTGCAACATTGGTTCCGTACGAATATTCTCTAAGCATAATAAGCGAGAATGGTCAAAATGTTGTGACATTAAAAGGGCTGGGATGAGGGAGATGGTGGCATGCCGAGAGAAAACTATTTGACCGTTTAAGTGAGTCTCTTATCACTTGATAAGAACCTCTCAACAGCGGTTAGTTAGATTACTCGGTACAGGGTCCTCGATAAGGGAATGGTCAGCATCATTACTACCGAGTGTACAAATCAACATATGACAATTTGGGGAGCTCAAGGAGTTCAGCCACATTCCTTTAACGTAAACTTTCTCATCATTAGTAGGTTGCTAAGAGTGAATTCGTCGGGTGTGGGATTAGAGTCCTCAAAGCTATGTGCGAGTAATGGGATTTTTGGTTGGCAATTCATCACTGAAGAAAATCAAGAAGTGATCTAGCATCCAGGCAACCAACACATGTACATTTCGCTTGATTGGAAAGTGTTATCTTAAGTGTTTTTGATAGAGTATTTGAGGCTTAAAGCTTCGAGAGAATGTTAAGACACCTAAAAAACTATAGTCTTAGGTAAAATGGCTAGAGAGTTATCCAGTAGGGCCAATTTGATACTTTAGTCAATTGAACATTAAAAGAAGAAAATAAGCAGAGTATTGGCTAGGAGGTGTGTAAATTTGTAAATGACTTTACCATAGGCCCCATCCTCTATTTATAAGGGATAAGACTAAGATAGTTATGGAAAGTGGATCTTTGACATTAAAGGCATGCTCTAGCTTTTGTGGATAGTAACTAAAGATAGTTGTTGAGTTGCCATCTCTAGTAACTGTTCCTACATAAGATAGTTAGAGCTTCAAGTGTTAGGCCTAATCAATCTAGGCTTGTAAGCCCAAATCTTTGGGAACATAGAGATCCTCCTCCAATTAGGTCAAAGTCTATGCTCAGGACTTTAGGGAGATTTTTAGGTCTTCTTCGTAACTTGATCTTACTTCTATGTAACATAGTTGAGCTAATGGCAGGTTGACATGGAAAGTAAGATGTATAAGGCCTCTAAAGCTTGGCACATGCATTAGATAGTTCAATCTAGGCTTGAGGTCCATCCCAAAAAAGCCCTATCAATAGTAAGTATAGTGGACTTTTTCCTTAATTCCCTCTAGTTTAGAGTCTAGATTTAATCCAGTTAAATTTGTTTATGTAAGGATTATCTTAGAGATTGTAGATTTAGTGTAAAACCTAAGAAATATTATGAAGTTAAAATAATATAAAAGAATTTTGCTAAAGTGGAGTAATACTAAGATGGGAAAATAGTTTTTATAAAGGGTTGACATAACTCGAGAGCAATTTAGTCTTTTAAAAAATTCGTAACTCCCTCCATCTCTTAACCCTAACCCCTTTTTATTCCACATCTCCCTCTTGGTAGACTCTCATAGAGTTCATAGGGAAGAATCACTCTCTAGACCTTCCTCTAGAATCTAACAACTAAGGTAAGAGATTGTTACACCAACCATCTTTGGTTTTTCTCTTTTACCTAGATTTAGACATATATAAAGGCCAATTTTGAAACGTAAACCAGATTAAGCTAGCCATTGATGAGCCTAAACCATGTAATGAGTCATTGAGCCTTAAGGGCTCTAGCAATTCAATGATGAAAGCCCATGAATTGGTAGCTAGGGGGTGAAATTAAAAAAAAAAAAAGGGTTGATTTTCAACAACAATTTACAGCTTTCATAAAGTGTAGGTCAACAAATATGAGCAATGTTTTGTTCTTGTCGAATGCTATACTATACTAGTTAGCCTTCATAAAGTAAGGCATGTAAGTTGTGACTAATACTGTAATCGTTAAAATCATAATTCAAAAATATGATTTTATGAAGTTGGGATTTAATAATATTTTTCTCAGTTAAAATAAATATAAAATTATTTATATGTAAACTTTTAGTAAAATTATAAACTTTGATATGCGATTCTACAAATTTACGATTTTACCGATTTTATACAATTTTATATTATTATACCAATTCTATGCATTCAAATGAATAGTAGAATTTGAATTTTAACTTTAACAACCATAACTAATACTATACAAAAGAATCAATGAGGCTTTGAATGGGTCAACAAACATAATTTTTTATTTGTTGACTATTTAGTGTAGTATAAGTGTGAAAGTGAAAAGATTGTATGTGATTTTGGTTAGAGAAAGCGATGAATGAGTTGTGACTTTACCAAAACTAAAGAAAGAAATGATGATGGAGAGACATTAATTTTTCTTGAAAACATGACACTACATATAAAGGAAGTCAATAAACATTTAAATTTGAATGTTTGAAAGCAAAGGCATGAAATTGAATTCAAATAGAATCTATAAAATCAAGTAATGGGCATCAAGAGAAATGACTGAAGGAGTAGAGAAGGCTGATGAAATTTGAAATTTTTGAAGTTTAAACATTTCGTCTTTGACAATAAGTACATGCACAATCATAATCTCTACTATTGCAAAAATCTCATTCATACATACGTATTATTCTCTCTACATTCATGATTTACTCTCTAACTCATAATTAATAGTATATTTTTCTCTTTTTTGTTACCTTCTTTCATCGGAAAATTTTTTTCTTCAATAATATATTACGAATCACTATATTCCCTAGTGAAGTTAGTTTAAGGAAAACAAAAATTTCGATTCTGTTGGAGTTAGTCTACTAAAAAATTTTCTTTTTTCATTTATTCAATTTAAATTAGATAATATCTAAAATTTTATTTTTTTCACTCTCTCATTTTTTGCTCCCTTTGGTTAAGTTTTTTTTGTTCATAAATTTTTCTCATTCATAAAGAAACAACAAATCACCATAAATCATTTTTTTCACTCTTCCTCTTTCGAAAAAAGTTCAAAAGGAAAGGGAAAACCTACCTCATCTTTATTGCAAGAGTTTCTTAATGTACTGATGTACCTAAAATGTGACTACACCTAAGAGAGACTACATGACGTAAGGTTAGACATTGAACCTCCATCTCTATTGAGATTTCACCCTATATGTAGAAGTGCCACCACAACCATCTAGAGTGAGGAGGATGATGATATTCATATAATTATGGAGATAGAAGAGCAAATGATGGGCCAGTAGCCTAGCAATTCTAGTAAGCCCTTTGGACCTAGTAAATCTAAAATGTTTGCTAAACATTTTCATAAAGGTGTAGATTAAGAAGGGAACTTACAAAGATTCTGCAATTATTACAAAGCGTATTATGTACAGAAATCCGACGAAGGTTATGATACTTTAAGTGGGCATCTAAAACCAAAGCATCCTGAAGAGATCGAGATCAATAAGACAAAGTAACAGATTGCCTAAGGTGGTAGTTCATCCGCACAAATGTTAATGCGATAAAAATAACGAGAAGCACAAGTACAATCTTGCATAATACCTCACAAATATGCACTTGTCCTTCAATGCAGGTGCATCTCTATGGCGAAGTAGATATGAGCATGATACTTTCAATCCCAATACGCATAAGGTTAAACGAAACACGTTGAGCAAGGCTACTTAAAAGATGAACCATAAAGGTAAGTGGGAGCTAGTAGGTATGTTTTCTTCCCTAAATACATTTGTGTTGATTTCTACTTATATATGGATTAATTTGTTTCATAATAGTTCAATATATATGCATAACTCGTTGTTGGATTGACGATAATTAGCAATTGTGTAGAAGATTGTTAGCATTAAGGATGTTTAATGATCACTGCATGGCTTAATATATATATAAAATTACAATTGTCATTCTACAAGAGTATAATTTAGCTAAGAAATTTTTTTTTTCAATTGAATATAATAATGCTAATGCAAACATTGCCTCAATTGGGGGTCTAAAAAGCCTTTGTCAATCAATGCTTGGTGAAATGTTTTTTCATATTAGATATACATGTCATGTTTTTAATTCCTATGTCAAGGATAGTGTTACAGCTTTACAGGACAAGATTTCCCAATAATGGACATAGTGAAAATAATAGTCAAGAGACCCTTTCTATACAAGAAATGGAGGAACTTTTGTATTGAAAATGAGAAGAGACTAAGAATATTTAAAATAGATGTTAATCATTGTTGGAATAAAACTTATGAATTGTTGTAGAGCACAATACCTTATAATGAACTTTTGCACAACTTTGCAATCTACAATTTACCAGAAGTTCAAATCTACCTAAGCAACTAGGACATATGTATCAAGTCACTCAAGATTCTTAAGATTTTCCATGATATTACTAAAACTTTTTCTCAAATTTACCAACCTAGTGTACATTTCTTTGTGATGGAAGTCGTCACTATTCTTGGCTCTTTACTTAAGGCCTATGGGGACCCAAACCTCTATGACTATGCAATTGGAATGGTGTACAAGCGGTTACCCTATTATAGGGAAATTCCTCATGTCTATCTTGTTTCTACACTTTTGGACTCTCGTTGTAAAACTAATGTGTTGTAACTATATCTCAAAACTTATAATGAGTATATTGATTCACTTACAAATTCCCAAGAAATGTATAATGTATAAGCACAACAAGAGGTTACTTAAGTCATTATTAAGGATGTTCATTGAACTGAATCAAACCAAAACCCGAATCAAACTAGACTAAACTATAAATGCAATTCTTTTATATTTTGGTTCGGTTTGAAGGAGATTTGAACGTTTGACGATTTGGTTTAAAAGGTCAAATCGAACTGAACCAAACCATTTAAATCTGAATCGAACCGCTTCTTATTTAAAGATAAAAAATAAATAGCATTTTTTACTTTTAAATCATATTAACATTTGATTGTAACTTTATTTACATTTTTATTATTATTTCTCTTCTCACACTCAGCTTCTACCATCCACTTCTTTCCTTTCATTGTTGTTTTTCATCTCTTAAACAAATTTTCATGCTTTTACTATCACTTGAGATATAATATTACTATAATATAATACTACCTGACTTTAGCTCTTACATAATGTTTCTCATTTTAAACATCAGTGTTTAGTTAAAAGTTTCAATAACTATCAATATTATCAAATACAATGAAGTGTTTTTAAAAACGGTTAAAATCAAATGGAATCAAATTGAACCACATTTGAAATGGCTCAATTTGAAACCTTGAACCATTAAAAGTGATTTAGTTCTTCAAGGATTTGAATTGAACCATCTCAAATATGTTTTGGTTTAGTTCATTCCCTATGCTAAATCAAATTGAATGGACCTAAAAGAGCTCTTTATACGTTACCAATTCATATATGGTGGCCAGATAGCAGTTTCTCCCTTACCATCCCTTATCGAACATCGTTACTCATTCGTGAGTAAATGATTATTAGCTTAGTAATTAAAATGAAAAAGGTTTGGGGGGTCACAAATAAAGCTTCAACACTATAGACCACTAACTTCAAGTTCCCTAATAATGTTTCCATAAGAGATTTTGACATTTTAGATTGGTGGAAAGTGCATGCAAAGAGCTACCACATCTTATCACACATTGCTCTTCATGTTCTTACCATTCCTACGTTGATGATGGCCTAAAGTATGGTAAGCCTCATCATTGACGATCGACGAGCCTTCCTTTCCATTGTCAATATTGAAGCAAGCGCCTACACCGCAAATTGGTATAAGGCAGCCTATAGAGAACAAGAGCCATACAGTACATCAATAGAGGAGGACGAGTACTTCAATGACTAAAATAAATTAGATGGCAACTCAAGCACAGGTTCTACTCTTGATCACACACAAATGTAAGGTCAGACCAACTAATCGTTCTTTTTGTTTCAATTAAAATTGTTTTGTCACCTAGAAAAATTGTTTTCATAATTACTAGAGAAGAAATTATATGTTCTTTCCAAGTTAAGGCTTCACTTATAAATTTTTTGAATCAATACCTGATGAAAGTGTTTTTTTTTTTTTTCCTAGAAAAATTAAATTAATAATCACTTAAACATGACATTTTTTTCCCTAACTCAAAATTGACTAAAACACTAAAGATTTTCTAAAAAATAATGTTGAACTATGATAGTCTGATTTTAGCTAGGGATATGTAGGTACCTTTGAGGCGACCTTAAAAATAACAAAATAAAAATTCCTTACTACCTTTGATTTCCTCATATATGAACTAGTTCATTTGTGTTATTATTGTCACGCCCCGAAGCGGCAGAGTCGTAACAGCCCTGTCGTGTAAATCATCCTAAGATAGAAGTTAGCCTTACAACCGCTATCTTAGACATGATCCACACAAGGCGTCCACGACTAACCCGCTTTGAAGTAAACAGTTTGTAATTTAAATAAATCATTTACCTATAAAAGTGAGGAATTATATATATGTTATAATTCAGTTATTGCAGTTAAAGTTTACAATATTTCTCTATAGTATATTTCCTAGTTATTACATCATTCGGAAATGAAAATAATTCCAAAAATAAAAACTTGGACCTTAAAAATATGAGTTTATTCTTCAATGTTTTTCCTTACTTCCTAGGATTCAGCAGTTGCTAGCTTTGGAGTAGTTATATGCCGCTTCTTAGCCAGCACTTACACGATGTCTATAGGGATGTGAGCAACCACAACTCAATAATTTAGGACGGAGAACTTAAAGCTATACCAAAAACACAACAAGGTTTTCAATCACTTATTAGGTACAATGCATGTGCAAGCAAATGCCATCGCACGACGTTGTCCGGTCCGTCGTGAGATTAGAGAAATTGCGCCCGCTCTAATCCAGGTTGAGGAGTTGCCGTTAATGCAACAGCTCACAACCAAACCCAGGCTTGTGTAATGGAGACCTTGCTCCTCCCGTGACTACCTTCGAACCACTATCTTCACCCTCACCGCGACCTCCTCTCCTATCACTTAGTTCGACTGAGGATGAAGAAGGGACCATTTTGCAATCCTGCGCTATCCCTTCCGAAGGGGTCGGTATTTGGCTAGAGAGTCTTAAGTTCCCCTAACGGGTTATCATGTATGTCCGATTATGATTACTAGTCGTATATTTGATTAAGTCCAATTTAGGGTGATCAATCATTACATACAAATCATACAATATATGCCAAAGCAACAAACAGAATCATAGCATCACCCATAATCAAGCACATACACACATTCAACTATCTAACAAGTACAACCAAGCATAATCTTAAGCCTCCAAAATATAGCATCGTATTAATCCCAACTTACCTCGACTCCTCGCTCACTCACTCAAGATTCGATTTGCTCAGGCTATTACCGATCATCCCTATAACACAAACGTGGTTTCAGCTTTTCATATAACTATTATAGGTTCATTTTATCCTATAACGCTTATCGTTATGTTTTGTATAGGGTTTAATATACTAAATTATTTAGGTTTTAAGTCTTTTACAATATTCTAGGTTTAGGGTTAGGTTCAGGTTCGGTTTTTGCATCGATTTCTAAATTAGGTTTTAATTCGATTTCTAAGTAATGTTTTAGATTCCAACCCTCGAAATCTGTTTCAACCCATAATGTGAAATTAATCACATTACTTCCCAATCTCCTAAATACCATCATTATCCCTAGTCAGTATTTATTTTACCTGGTACACTTAAATCTATATTAGTATACCGAATTCACTCCTAATGTGAGAAATTTTTACATTTTTCATATAATTACATCAATTCAAGTTTCCTATCAGATTTATTGTACATTTTTATTATTATCAAAATATCAATTTTTATTATAATATTTTCTATTTATTATATTTCCATTAATTACCTATTATGTATTATTACTTTTTATGTATATAATACACTTCTAATATTTCTATCACTCTAATTACCATCTCTAAACATCAATTATTATTTCAAAATGTCTAAATCCATCCTAAATCAGATTTTACTCTAAATTTCCCTAATTTACAAAATTAACTATTTTTCCTATTACTCATTTACTACATAATTAACCTAATAATTACATCTAACACCCTAAATGCTGCAAGTATCATACTCCATCAAATTTCCACATCCTAAAACATCTACTTATTCACTAAGTCAGTAATTAATAATTTAATTACTTAATTAACCTTAAATTACCCATTTTATACCTCATTTTAAGGCCTAAAAATTATCTAAAAATTTTGAAAATTAATTTTTGAAAACGGGTTTCACAGAACTGTTCTATATCATCTAAGTAATCTACACAAAAATTTTGGGCTCGAAACTACACTCCTAAGGTCATTTATTTCTAAATCGAAATGTGCTCGGTTTTGCATGATTTCTTAAGGACCATATATTACGAGACATGTTTTCATCAAAATAATATTTTTCCTACAAACTACATACAAAAATATCCCAGAATAACAAAATTCATAATTTTATAATCATATTTACTATTTTTACAAAATTACACAAGAATCGGGCTGGAAATCGGACTCACCGATCTAAGTGGCTCTGGCCACCGCCGGCCGCCGTGGCCTTGTTAGCCGGCATGGGCTCTACCACCACCGTGTGGTGGTGGTGGCCGTCCACTCCCAGTTGCTCGTCTGGTGTGGGTTCCCTTTGAAAGCCCTAATTGCACAGTTTTTTCTAATTTTTTTCTAGACCAAATTTTTCTCTCAATTTTTGCCTCTCCCTAATTTTCTCTGATTTGTATCTATCCAAATGAGCTTCTAAATTTTTCTTGCTATTTATAGAGTTTTAGTGTAATTATTATGCATTAAATTGGACAAGACAATTGCCTTATCCCTTGATTTTTGGCTTTTATGTTGTCTTAATTTAATTGGCTGAATTTTTTCTTCTTTTTCCTAGCTACCACGACCTAATTCTGGATCATTTATGATTTTTCCTGATTTTTCTTGATTTTTCCTTATTTAATTATGAATTTTCTTTAAGTATTTTGTATTACTTTAGCACATTTCGCGTATTTTAAGAAATTACGCGTATTTATACTTACATGTAAATTCATATATAGTACAAATAAATATTCTTAAATATTATTTAGGTCATTCTATGATTTTTAGTATACATATAATCTATTTTTAGTAATTTATTAGTTATTAGATTACACTTTTTGCCTTTTCAGTAATTAGCAATTATTATACTTAAAATTTGAAAATTTTATAGTCTCCTATTTTATTACTTATTTTCTTAAATTCACATTTACGGGGTTATTTTTACTAATATTTCTCTCAATAGTTTATAATTTAGGCTTGATCGGATCCTTTAACCGATCGTCCAAAACCTTATGTCCTAAATTCAATCCTACGATCAATTGGCTTAGCTTTGGGGCTTACAATTATGAGATTTTAATTTACATTTCTATTTGGTTAATGTACTTTATGAAATCAAATTTTTGTAATTTACAATTATAGTTACAACGTAATTTAGTTTTCTATGGACAAGGTATTCCAAAAAAGTAAATTTTGTAATTTACAATTTTAGTCACATTAGCCATTGTTACGCAATTTTGTAGTGTAATGTAGTGGTAACATTGAAATTTTTTCCTATAATATAGTGTGTTAGTGGAAATTGATGAGATTATATTTTAATTTTCTAATTTCAAATCAAACGTTTAGATCAAATGAATTATTTTGGGATCCTAAAAAAAAATATTTGAAAAATAAAATTTCTATTTCACGGAAGATGAGAATAAAGTAACAAACATAAAGTGAACAAGGAAAATTCTCTAAAGAAAAAAAAAAGGTTTAAGGTCCATGTCAACCAGCCCGGGATTATACCTTCCAAAGGCTGAACCTAGTTCAAGCTTTCATCAACCTGTGAACCGACAATTCAAGATTGATTCAGCCTGGTAGATAGGTTTACCTAAATCACAAAGGATTGTTGAAAAATGGAAAATTTCAATATCATCAAAAGTGGGTTATTTGTAATAAGCTAGAGTTATGGAGTATCGTAAGTGGCACTTCCTATGATTCTAGAGAGTTTTCCCTCTTTTTCCTCATATGCAATGTTTTGGTTGTGAAGGTGATTATTCAACTACAAGAGTTAGAGCATATTACAAATGAGTTTTTGCTTTTCATAGAGGTATTGATTCTTACATTAAAAAGTTATTGAAGTTTAATAAATGTTAAGATGTTTTGGGGCATAGGTTTTTGAGATTTCAAATTTGATTGAGAATAGTAGTGTTTTATTGTTAAAGTAAGTGTAGAATATTATGAATTCTAGATTTATCGATGTGGGATTTTCATATTTTGAGTTTTCTAAGTGGTGCCACAATTGAAAGATGGTCATGCAAACTTGTTCTCCAAGCCGTGCTGACCAGCATGGCCATGAGCATGCCATGCTCCCTTAGAATGGCCATAAGAGCATAGTTGTGCTTCCTAACCAAACCAGTTCATCGTTTTCCAATACGTTTTCTTTTTTGGCCCTTGATTCCTTTTCCTTGGTTTATTTACCCTCCTTCAGTTATTTTAGGTTCCTAGAAAGGGTAGCATCATAAAGGGTATTTAGAAGCATCTTTCATCTTATATAGATGTTAATTGAAATGTCTTATTGTTTTATGTAATAGGAACTTTTAACTTTAGTGTCTAAATTATTCTAAGTACATGATACTTATTTGTTATATGTGGTTATTAGGTTAGTTTACTCTAAATGAACTAATGAATATTCATCTAAATATAATTACTTACTACTTGTACTTAGCTCGTCCTAAGGGCTTGTAGTGGCTGATCCATAAGGGGCAACTCAAAAATCCATGCAACGCATTGTCTCTAGTGGAGTCTCACATTGAAATGATCTGAGGTAGATTTAAGTATTGTAGAAGGGCCCAAAAAGGCACAACTAACATTAGGAGAATGATCACTAGAAAGAAGAAAGTGAGATGAAGATAAGATGAAAACATGATTTAAGTGCTAGTTAAGCAACTTTATTCTTTGCTAGTTTCTCTTAGTGTTATGACCTTTTAATGTTATATGTTTTGTTTCTACTTCTGTTTCTTTTTCTTTTAAGCTTAGTTATTCATCTTGCTCTTGTTTCCTTATATCTTTTGTAGAATGCCACCTCGAAGAAACCCCTTATTTAATAGCAACTCAAGTAAAGGTAGGGATGCCCTAATGTAAAGAAATGAAGAAGGGTAGCATTAGGATATGCAATTCTCACCAAGTGAGTTTACATTGTAGGGTGGACAACCACCATAGGGAGGCTACTTAGTGCCGGGTGACCAAGTGATACAAGCTAAGCAAGTACCTTAGGGAGTGTAAGGTTAGGCATCGATTGATGGTGCATACTTACTTTAGACTATGAATCATTTGCTAGGAGTATTGGTTAGGAGACACTAAGAGCAGTTCTCCTTAGACAAATTTGCTAGATAAGCAAACCCTTTCAATCCTAAGAAAGAAAACTCCTTTGAAGCACATCATTGGATTGAGGACATTAAGAAGATTTTTCTAGCTTTTGGGGTATTAGATGATCGAAAGGTAAGTTAGGCAAGCTATATGTTAAAAGGAATGGTAGCTAATTGGTGGGCAAGTGCGAGTAGATTGGCTAGAAGAGTGATTAACTAGTAGAGGTTTTAGAAGCTATTTTATGATAAGTATTTCCTAAACGACATGATAAATGCAATGGGAGCTACCTATTATAATTTCAAAAAAGGCAATAGGTCAATTGTTGAATATAAGGCAAAGCTGAACCACTTAAGTTAGTTTTTACCAGAACCCATCAAAGCGAATGATTGGTCTTAAGCTCATCACTTCCTTAGGGGTTTGCAAGTAGACCTACAATATGAGGTAGGTTACTTTTAATTGACAACATATGCCATGATAGTGGAAAAGGTGAAAAGTTTGAAATAGAATAAGAGGTGAAGAGAGGAACAGATGCTTTATAGGTCATAAGGGGGATTAGGGAAAATAGCAAGCTCAATAGTTACTCCTGAAGACAAAGGTAAGATGCCTATGTACTAGATGCAACTTACCAGACCTATGGCCATTCCAATTAGGCCCTTCTAACCTTAGCCAACTTATTCATTCATACCTTTACCTCTAACCCCAATGGTAATCCCAATGCGTAGATGTTCACAATCTATGGGGCCTCATGAGTTAAGATGGTGTAGTTAGCTAAAAGGAGCTTTTTTTTCATGTGATAAGGTTGGGGATTCCAGCAAGACATGAAATGAGAAACCTATTCTCCATATCTTTACAATATTAGCAAATAAAGGGGACATAAGGCAATTAATTGTAGGTAGCAAGAGGACAAATGGCTATAGTTCCATGGCTATAATTCTATAACAAGCTCTAGTATTACGTCTAGTAGGCACACTAGTCAAAGAATTGGTTTCCAGACCTCAAGGGTCAAAACAAAGAGCTTTAGCCCCGCTATTTACTTTTCAATAGCAAAAACACCAAGAGTATTGATGATGTGAATTTATATATATCTATGGTTATATTTTATAATGATTTTTCTTCTATTTTGATGTATATTTTAATGATTTTGATACTTAGATGAGTAATTTATTGATTTAGGACTTAAAAGAGTTATTGAAGCAAAAAGAATGAAGATTGTCCAAGTTTTGAGAAGAATTTTACTTATTTTAGAGAAATGGTCAAAGATAGCAAGCTTCATAAGAAGATTTTGTTGAAGATTAGAGCCTTAAAAGACCACGTCTAAGAATATGCCTGTATTCCTTGGTTGTGATCCCTTCATCAATAGTTGTCATAGATTTCTTAAAGGATTATTTCAAGTAGAATACACTTGATGTAAATGCCTATGTTCACACCTATGTTGCTAAGGCATAGTCATACCATGACATTTAAAACCCTCAATATTTGAGTTATTTGTACAAATCCTTATAAATAAGAAGTCAAATATTTATTCAAAAGGGGGATGGAGAGACTTATGATTTTATCATGAGATTATCATTTTATGATTGTAGCATAAGTTATAGATATATCAACCTATCAGCCATTGAATTGACATGTAATGTGCATATTTTGTTTTATTCTAATGAAATTCCCTATTAATTGTTGATTCAATTATGTGTTTTTCATTGCATTATGTTGTTGTTTCTAGAGTCTCAATCTAATTATTTGATGTTGTGCATTGAGATTACGAGACTTGGTATACAATTAGATCTACCACAATTGAAGAGAATTTTTATAATCTTAATGATAAGTTATAAGATTCTTCCAGATTTTATTATAATATTGTAAAGGGAATTCTTGTTCTTAATTCTATCATAATTTACTCTATTAAAGAAGTAATTTAGGTAAAGTGTAGTTAGGGTTAGGAGTTAATAAGTGAAATTATACCAATTAACTCAATAATTGAATTCTCTTAATTAATAAGAATAGGGAACAAATCAGAAATCTTTTGGATTATTGCATGTTAATTTCTTGGTGAAATAGAGTCTATATATTCGTATGATTATTTAAGTTATCTTGTTTTATCATTGCAATATTAATTAGTTGTTGTTTAATTTTACTTCTCTTTAGTTGTTAAGGTTTCTTGCAATTGGAGTTTAATATTTCCCTATAAATAGGACAATAAAGCAAGAATGAGTAATATATGCAGTCCTTGTGGGATTGATAACCTAAACTTTATTAGTCTACTATATAATAACTTGATAGATGCACTTGCTAGTCGATTAAGTTTTTGGTGTTGTTGCTAAGAACTGTGAATCAAGAAAACTCATGCCTTTATTATTCTACTATTTCCCTTTCATCTATTTTTCTTATATTTTCTAGATTTGAATCACTTCTATTTTTTTTTTTTCTTTTTTATGTCTAAGAAACATAGAGTAATGGCCAACAATAGAGAAGTACCAAAGACCCTATTTGATTATATTAAACACTGCATTAGTAAAGCTGACTCCAATATGGCAAAGACAACTATAACTGCTAATGAGTTTGTGATCTTGCCGATTATTATTTAGATGACCCAACAACAACAACATTTCAAAGGTTTAATAGAAGAAGACCCACATATTCATATTGCTAGTTTTCTAGATATATGAGTCACCTTCAAAATTAATGGAGTCACAAATGATGCCATATGATTGAGACTATTCCCATTTTGATTGTGAGGAAAAGCAAAGCATTAGCTAACTTCACTTTAGAAAGATTCTATCACTTCATAGGAAAAGCTGATTGATAAATTCTTAGAAAAATATTTTCCACTCCCCAAAATAGCCAAGCTTCGAAATAATATTTCATCCTTCATTTAGTTTGACTTTGAAACCCTTACGATGCTTGAGAGAATTTTAAGGAGTTGCTCAAAAGATGTTTGCATCATATCCTTTCACTTTGGATGCAGGCACAAACCTTTTATAGTGGTTTAAATTTTTCCACTAAATAATCAATTGATTTAGCTATCAGAAGAATAAGGAATATGAAAACACTTAAAGAAGCTCAAGTTTTGATTGAGAGATTGGCAATGAATAGCTATCATTAGGAGAATACCAAAGCCAATAAAAAGAGTTTAGGTATCCAAGATGTAGATGTTACCACAACTTTAGCAACCAAGCTAAAGGCACTAAGCTGAAGGTTGGAGAATTTTGTATGCCTCCACAATATCCTATGATGATGAATTCTACAAATCCAAAAGGATATGGGAGACAACATCATACAATTATTTTGCAAATCGATAAGGATTTCATCATATACCTCATAACAATCATGAAGAATGATGTAAGGATTGGTTGAATCTTCAATGGGAGTTTCCATATGGAACACTACCAAAGTATATGAATTTTCCCCGAAGATTTTAGGGCTTCCTGCATCAAGATGAAAAGTCAAGATTAGAAGACAATCTAACTAAGTATGTGGAAAGTAATGAAGCTAGACTGACAAGCATTGAAAGACTTATTAAACAGCTTATAAAAATTATTGTTAAAAGACAACAAGAACCACCTCCTCAAGCATAAGTGAAAGTTGCAACTCTCAAGAGTGGTAAATAATTGTAGGTAAGTAAATAAGCTGATAAAAGGCAAACAATCAAGAGCTAATGGTGGAAGAGCAAGAAAGCAAAGTTAAGGAGACCTCATAACCCTTAAAGGAGAAGGTAAAGCATTAAAAGGTGAAAGAATATAGACCGCCAATGCCTTATCCTCATCAACTCAAGAAGGAATAGTCAAATAGACAATATGGTAAGTTCTTATACCTTTTTAAACAATTACATATTAACTTACCTTTTGTGGATGCTTTGTTGTAGATGCTTAAGTATGCAAAACTTTTAAAAGAGCTGCTATCCAACAAGAAGTTAGAGGAACTCTCTACAGTGACCTTGAGTGAAGAATGTTTAGTAATTCTCCAAAATAAGCTTCCAACAAAGTTAAAGGATCTAAGGAGCTTTACAATCCCTTGTTGATTGGTGATTTATCTATTAAGAAGTTATTAGTTGATCTAAGAGCTAGCATAAACTTAATACCATATAAATTGTTTAAGAAGCTAGGCTTAAGAGAATCAAAACCAACTAGAATGAGCTTGCAATTAGCTAATAAATCTGTAACGTACCCTAAGGGTATAATTGAAGATGTATTGATTTAGGTAGACAAATTCATTTTTCCTATAGACTTTGTAATTTTGGATATAAACTAGGATACTAAAGTAGTACTTGTCCTAGAGAGATCCTTTTTAGCTCTAACTAGAGCCATTATTGATGTTAGTGATAGAAAGCTTATCTTAAAGGTAAGAAAAGATGAGATAATATTTAGAATAAACGAGGCAATGAAGAAATACATTTAATAGGATGATATAGGTTTTTCCTTTGATATTGCTGATGCCTCTATAACGATTGTTTTGTAAGAATTACTAACAAAAGATCCTTTAGATTATTATTTGAAATAGGGAGAATAAGAAAAGTTGGCAAGCGATCCAACTTATGCTTAAATAACAATACAACTAGAAGTGAACCCACCAACTATAGATAGAAAGAGGTTTGAAAGGATAGGATAGGCAAAAGAGGCAAAGCTAGAGCACTCCATTGAAGAGCCGCCTATCTTAAACCTAAAGCAACTATTAGATTGCTTGGAATATGCTTTTCTAGAAAAGCGTACAAAATTGCTCTTGATAGTCTCTTTTAGGTTGAAAGCAAAACACAAGGAAAAGGTTTTAAATGTGCTTCAAAAGCATAAGAGAGCAATTGATTAGAAGATTTTAGACATTAAAGGAATTAACTCATCCTTCTATATTCATAAAATTCTAAAGGAAGAAGGGCATAAACAGGTAGTGCAACCAAAAAGGCAATTGAACCCAAACATGAAAAAGTGGTTAAAGTTGAAGTAATAAAGCTTTTCAGTATAGGTATGATTTGTCTAATTTTTGACAGTTTATGGGTTAGTCCTATGTAGGTTATATAAAAAAATAAAAAATAAAAAATAAAAAGAAAGAAAGAGGAATGATAGTAGTTCCAAATGAATGGAATGAGTTGATTCTTATGTGAGTAATCATGGGATAGAGAGTTTGCATAGACTATAGAAAACTCAATGACACTATAAGAAAAGATCATTTCCTTCTAACGTTCATTGATCAATATTGGAATGCCTATTGAGTCATATGTATTACTACTTTCTAAATGGCCTTTCTAGTTATCCTAGATTTCAATTACCCTAAAGGACCAAGAGAAGATGACATTTACATGTCCCTATGGCACCTTTGCCCATTAAAGGACATTGTTCGGCCTTTACAATGCACTTGCCATGTTTTAACAGTACACGATGGCAATCTTTATAGATTTTATTGAGGATATAATGGAACTGTTTATGGAAGATTTCTTAGTTTTTGGGAACTCTTTTGATCAATGCCTCATGAACTTACAAAAAGTGCTAGCAAGATATAAAGAGACAATTTTGGTATTAAATTGGGAGAAGTGACATTTTATGGTACAAGAGGACGTAGTTCTAGAATATAAGGTGTCTTGGAAAGGTATTAAGGTAGACAATGCAAAAATTGACACTATTGAGAAGTTACCTTCTCCCACTTCAGTTAGGGTCGTACATAGCTTCTTAGGCCATGCAAAAGTCTATAGCAGATTCATTAAAAATTGCTAGACTCTTAACTAAGCTATTAAAGAAAGGCATACCATTCTTCTTTTTAAAAGATTGTTTAGAGGCATTTAATATTCTCAAGGATAAGCTGACATATGCCCCTACAATGGTAACACAAGATTGGAATTTGCCAATTAAACTCATGCATGATGCAAGTGACTATACTATGGGCATAGTTTTAGGGCAAAGATGAAAGAAACATTTTCAATCGAGAATTATGCCAATAAGACCCTCACAAAAGCTTAAGAGAACTATACTGCTATAGAAAAGGAGCTACCAACAGTGGTCATCACATTCAATAAATTCAATTCCTATCTAATTTTTTCTAAAGTTATTGTTTATACTAACCATTCTACTTATGTCATTTGTTGAATAAGACAAATGCCAAGCCAAGATTGATTAGGTAGATATTGTTGCTTCAAGAATTCGAGTTGGAGATCTAAGATAAGAAGGGAGTAAAGAACCTAGCTATAGATCATCTATATTGATTAGAAAATTTATCCTTAAAGAAGTTAGAGGAGCAAGATATCAATGATGAATTCCCAGAAGAGCAACTTTACTAAGTGAGTCCTTAGGAATTTCCTTAGTTTGCTGACATAGCAAATTATTTAGCTGCTAACATTTTTCCTAAGACTCTATCTACAAAAGAAGAAATTTTTCCATGATGTAAGAAATTGCTTTTAGAAGACCCGTATTTATTTAAGATTTATGTAGATGAAATGATTCATTTATGTGTATCTCACCTAAAAGGTTGGTATATTTTGGGTCACTATCACTTAAGACCAATTAGAGGACATTCCAATATAAACAAAACAACATACAAAGTTGTTGAGTTTGATTTTATTGGCTAACACTATTTAGGGACACTAAAAAATTTGTGGAGCTATGTGATAGGTGTCAAAGAGCAAACATTATTTCCAAAAGAGACAAGATGCCTCAAAATCTAATCCTAATCTATGAAGTCTTTGACATATGGGGTGTTGACTTCATGTGGCCATTTTTTAATTCCAAAATAAATATATCTTAGTAACAATGGGTTATGTATCCAAATGGGTAAAAGGTCAAACTTTACCAACAAATGACACTAAGGGTAGTAAAATGGTTTCTTAAAAGTTTATTTTCTCGATTTAGTGTACCAAGAGTGATAATCAGTGATCGAGAAACCCCCTTTTGCAATGTTTGACTTGAATAGTGTTCAAATGATGTGGTGTTATATGGTGTTACTCATAGAAATACCACATCATATCACCCACAAACAAGTGGATAAGTGGAAGTTGCAAAGAAGGATTTGAAAAGGATTTTGGAGAAGATAGTGAAGCATAATATGTGAGATTGGTAAAAAAAGCTCGGCAATGTTCTACTTGCATATTAGATAACATACAAAACACTTATAGGTACTGTAAATCCCGCAAATCTAGCTTTCTAAGTATAAAATCAAACGCTCAAATTGTATATGATTTCCTGAAGTCAAAAGAGTCATTGAGATTTAAAACCAATTAAAATCTCAATTCAAAACCTAAAGTGAATATGAAAAACCTTAAATTATCAATTGAACCTCTAATCGTAAACAAAGATCCTAAAACCTCAAGTATATGTAACTACAAAAGTTAATCTTAAACTTCATCAAAACCTTAAAATAACAATCGAAGACTTAATTGCGTATGAATATATTAAACCCTAAATGTGTAAAGACACTAAAGATTGTACTCAGAAGCAATAAAAACACTAAAACCCTAAATGATAATATATCCTCCATATTTTGCCATTTCATTAGTAAATGACTAAAGATAACTTTCAATTATGCATAAATATTTAGAATATTTAAGTGATCCCTTAGAAGCTAAGATATTGTATCATAGATTACATTCATCTTCTAAGTATATAATTAGGTTAGTATTACATAGAGTTAGGGGTTTAGTTGATACTTAAGTTACATGCAGTAAACCTTAATACCCTAATTGATACTTTTCATACTAGTTATACTAAGTAGCCTACCAAATGATATATATAGGATATAAATATCTAAAGTAAGAGCTCATCATTTATTTTTACTAATCAATTCACCAAATGTTTCATTTCCTTTCATTTCCTTAATTTTTCTCTTAATTTTCCTTAATTACTATATTATGTATACTAAATGGTATATGCTTTTGCAAAGTTGACCAAGTCAACACATATTGGCCAAGGTCAAAAGGTTGACTAAGTCAACAAAAGTCACTTTCACTTAAGAAAATATTTAAGTTTTCTAATGATTTCTTTTCTTTTAGCTTTTTTTTCTTCCCTTTCCTTTTCCATTTGTCATCCACTCCTTTCCCTTCTAGACCCCATTTCTTTCTTCTTTTCAAACATAACACAAAACAAAAAATTCAAACCCTTACCTTACCTCCATTGTTGTGACCTTCCCTTTCCCTTTCACTTTCCAAATTTTTCTAAATTTGCATCTATATTTCAAGAACAAACTAAGGTATGTTATTCTGTTATTATGTATTGCTTTATATTATTTATTAGTTAGGTGAAGAGGTAGATTAGATGAGTAGTTATGTGTTATGTATATCCATGTTGAAAAAGGCATAAAGCTTCAATCTTTAGGTGTAGAAGAGTAGAAATCATGGTAAAGTGGAAGAAGATACATGTATATATGTCTTTGAGTATATGTACATAAGGGTATACTAGAGAAATACAAGTATAGAGACCTTTGTATAGAAGTATTCATTATGTACATAACATAAACTAAGACATATACTAACTATACATACCTATACCGTACTAAATATATTCTTAAAACACAAAAAGAATGAAATTAGAGAAGCCTTCTTAAGAGGAAATTTAAGCATACGAAATTTGTATAAAAATACGTATGTGACCGTATATATATATGGGTATATGTATAAGTATAAATACGGTATAAGCATAAGTATATATATAAGTATACTAGTATACATATAAGTATAGTAAATATATAAGTATATAATTAACATATGTAAAGTGTACATAAAATACTTAAGTATGACTTAAGCATGAGGTAAGGGCTCATGCAATCAAATGATGATGTAAGCGATGATGCAATTAAAAGATGACATAAACCATGACATAAGCAAATGATAACATAAACCATGACATAAGCAATTGATGACCAAAGAGATGACATAATTATAAGCTTGAAAAATAATAAATTATAAGACTACATAAGCATATAATATATATATGTATACATGTGCTTAGAAGTCGAATATTCTTTAAACCCTAATATACTTTCTAAATTGAATTAAACTTAATTAAGTATGTGAATTAGTAATACCAATGTAAAATTCCGTAAGTGTAAGAATCTAAAGGCTAATTAAATCATTAAATACTAGAATAGGATATAAACATAAGCAATAAAAATAATTAAACTTCAATAAGTTAAAATTTCAATAAGTTTAGCCCATATCATAAAACGCAAGTCTTAACATCCAAAATGGACATCACCGTGTAAACGTACGTCTAAAAACGATAAAAAACGACTATAAGTTCACAAATATCAAAATTAGAATGAAAAGTTACTAAATATATAAAGGAAGTCTCATAACTTACAAATATAAGAAAATAGTTACTATTAATCCCATTGAGTATGGTAAACCCTATATACATTATAGTTGGGTTATATTAAGGGAACTAGACAAACTACAATAGACTTTTAGTTAACTAAGGAGTCCGACTTCTCAGAATACTTATAAGTTTTACTATTTTGATTTAGGCGTTCAATATCGAGTTTTGGAAACCCTAAAGGCTTAGAGAATGAGCAATAATCTAGGTGAAGGAGTTCTAATGACTTGCTATTTGCTTATGTGTGTTACTTGTATGAGGTTTTACTGCTCGCTGTTGCTTGTATGTTTGAATGGCTATTTTGCTTGTTTACTATCATCTATGTGATCACCTTTTTAAATTGATAAATATAAGTATTAGACCAAAGTAACCAATTATACTCGTCGCATGTCTATGACTTAGTAAAGGTATGAATAGAGAGTGCTAGCTTTGCAAAAAATTTGAGAAAAGTGTTTTTAGAAAAAGTTTTTCTACTCTTAAACATATTTTTGTATGATCTCTATAAGGGTTCGTGGAGCCATAAATAATATTTTAGCATTAAGGCAAAGCTAACATTGGATCTCCAATTGATAGCGAGAGGACTCGCTTTATTGTGCTTGTAAGGCCTTGGATAATTTTGGTTGCGAGAAGACTCACATGTTTATGCCCGAGGGGCCTTGGATGGTGGATAGTCCTAGTTTAGGATTCACTTATTTAGATTGGAACTCTTTTCTCGACTAGGGTAATAGTCAAGTGTTGCCTAGAGGGGTGGTGCCCCTAGGCAGCTTCATGTGGGTAAGCTGAGGTGTTCGATGCGAGTAAGTATAAGGGATAATCAAAGTATAGACGACGTAATTCTACATCTTCCATAATTCTAGACTCCTATGAATGTGTTGCTTGCATTCATCATGCCTGCATTTATTTTGTATATAGATAACTTGCTTGCATGTGTGATAATAATGTGTGATAACTTGCTTGGATGGTAGTAGTAAGGAACGAACTCATTGAGCTGTTTTATGCTCATTCCCCCTTTGTTTCTCTTACAGGTTTACTTACGATGGGATTGGGATAAGTCTCGAGTACTGAATGCGAGATGAAGATATGTATATTAGTATTAGAAGTAGTCGAGTACTTTTTAGATGATACATAAACATCATTTGTAGAAAATATTTATATGTTAAAACTTACTATAATTTAATTTTTCTTGTATATTTTTTTTACAATGTTAGTATATCCTGTCTTATTATTTGGTAAGAAATACCGATTTTCTACGGTTTTAAGAAACTATGGGATATCGGATATCTATAGTTATTTATATTTATATGTTATGTTACAATAAATTAATTACTTGAAAATCAGTAATCTTAGTGATTTATTATTTAGAGTTTTGCAATCTCTAACTTATAAGGCAGTTTTCATATTATGGATGCACACATGTTATAGAAATTTTAGGTAATCCTACTAGACCCCCTTTAGAGTTCAAACAAGCACTGCTCCATAACGGCTTATATATGGAAAAGTGTATCATTTACTTGCAGAAATCGAACATAAAGCTTTTTAGGTTCTAAAGCATACAAACCTTAATCTTGAGTGTATAGGTGAACACAAAAAACTTTATCTTAATCAACTAGAAGAATGGCACAAAATAGCATATGAGAACTCAAGACTATTTAAAAAAACAAGCCAAGCGATATCACAATAGTTGGATTAAGCAAGGAAAGCAATTCCAAGTCCAGGATAAGGTCCTTTTATGTGAACCCCAACTATGACCTTTCCCAAGTAAACTCAAATCAAAATAGTTTGAACCGTACAAAGCAACTAAAATATTCACGTATGGGGTGGTAGAGATTTTAAATCTAAAGCAAGGGACATTTAAGGTAAATGATCACCAACTTAAGCTATACTTAAGAGGAAATTTTACTCAAGAAGACCCTGTGAAGTTCGACCTCTTTCCATTATAAGGAAATCAAGTAGTTTCTATCTCAACTTATCAAGCAAACAACATTAAACAAAAGCACTTATTAAAAAGCAACCCAAGCTACTTTTCTTTTGTTTAGTCATTAAGATTTTGATAGTGCTTTCGTGATGTTAGGCACTAGTGCTATGCATTCTTGTATATCTTATGTGTTTATCCATGTATGTGATTTAAAACATAAGTTGCTACATAATCCTTTAAATGTGGACACTCATTTGGGAGTGGGAGTAGGAGTAGTGCTTGATCGACTTTGTAAAGTTGCATAAGTAGAAGTTTAGGGACTTATATTACTTGCAAATTTACAGGGTTTAGATATGATGGACTTTGATGTGATAGGTACGCTCTTGGTGTATGTTAATTATGTTTTCCACGTATAGCTTTGTATTTAGTATCATGTATAATCCAGGTTCACCTAACCAAAACATGGAAGAAAATCATACTGCATTTAATATTTTCTATCCTTAACTCGACCGTGATACCTATAAATAGAAGATTCTATTTTACTACAAACCATGAACTCATCACTTATAATTACTTAAATCCATTCATAATGTCACTCTCTCTCTCTATACACCCCTTTTTCTCTATTTAGGATTCGCGTAAGCTTGAGGATTTTTGAGCTAGGACAAGTTATGCTAGAAACTCTCCACGACGAGAGCTTTTAAACTCGACTTAACCGCTCTAGTGCCTAGCTCCAACCTGTGCGAACTCCAACTTGGCCTGGCTCTACTTTGGTTTTGATTTGTGTTTTGTTTTTTGTATTTTGTATTTTTATTTATTTATTCTTGAAATGTATTGTCATTGTAACTAAAAAACAGGGAAAAAAAAAAAGAAAGAGAAACAAGATAGAGAGGTATAGTTTATTTATTTTCTCTTAACCAAAACATAAAACAACAAAAAATAAAAAAAAATCATGAAAATAAATAATAAAAACATAAAAAAATCCTTTTCCTAATAAAATAAACAAACTCTTAAGGCTTCTTGTAGAATTTTATAAAAGTAAAACACCAATCTAAAAACCTTTTTCTTTTAGGCATGTTTTCTATGATTCAGATATTTTTGTTATGATTTAACCTTCTTTTCTATAATTTAGGTTTCTCTTCTATAATTAAACATCTTTTTTATAGTTAAGCGTGTTATCTATGGTAACTGCATATTTTATGGAAAGTTATATTTAGGTATTTTAGAATTTTTCTAAAAGGTTTTACCACTTAGAATTTTCTTTTTCCAAACAAATAAAAATAAATGGACCTTTTTAAAAAAAATAGGATATTTTAGAATTTTCCTAAAAATAA
Source organism: Lumnitzera littorea (assembly GCA_024138015.1). Lineage (NCBI taxonomy): Eukaryota > Viridiplantae > Streptophyta > Magnoliopsida > Myrtales > Combretaceae > Lumnitzera > Lumnitzera littorea. Next base: position 73,337,373 of record JAMXBB010000006.1, on the reverse strand, counting down.
GAACACCAAATTAGGACCCTTTCCTCTTAGGTGTTTTTCTTAAATAAAATTAAATGGTTAAAGAACTTAAAGCCAACCATTTTCAAAATCAAAAGAAACCAACATATCTAAAGTTTTATAAAGAAACTACATATGTCTTATCTTAAATAGCGGGTACGTATACATTCGTACACAAATATGAGGCGACTTAAAATATGGACATTTTTCTTTTCTTTTCATATTTTGTAAATAATTGTTTAATTTAATTAATTTAGTTGCATGTGAATGGCTTATAAATGAAGATATATTAAAAAGTGAAATTAAAATTGAAAAGTTAAAAAAGTGGTATCCATTAAGATTTTAAAAAATTAGCTCCGGACCTAAAATCCTTAGCTTTGGAATCTTTTTCTAAAAATTGGTTTTTTAAGTGGATCAGTGGCTATGTTAAATTAGTCTACTCAATCAATTTAACTTAACCTTTTTTTTCTTGACCTTCGTCGAGTAAGGACTCTAAAAGATTTTCAAAATACTTTTAAAAACTTAATTTTTCTTAACTCCTTGTCAAACGTTAGTATTAAATGAAGTTAAGGTTTAATACTAATCAGATTAAGGAAAATATTTTAAAAACCGAGAAAAATCAAGCTCGATAGACATTATATGAAAGGAAGTGTAGGTCTCCATTTTAATGGGTTGAGATTGGAGAAAGACAAGTTTTGAGGCTACTTAGTACAAAAGACTATTGATACGGTATAAGTAATTAAGCAATGTATGCAAGTAGCCCAAAGCAGATAGAAAACTGTTGTTGATTTGAAACAATGTCCTTTAGAATTTAAGGTGGGGGATCTAGTTCTACTAAAGATATCCCCTATAAAAGTTATAGTCAAATTTAGTTTAAGGAAGAAGCCGGGCACTTGGTTTGTATGACCATTTGAGGTAATGGAGAAGGTTAGCAAGGTTGCACACAAGTTGGCTTTACCACTCAACTTAGTGGGGCACATGATGTATTCCATATGTCAATGTTAAAGAAGGATGTACCAATAGAGACCAAGAAGATACTTTAGATGCAACTCAAGGTAAGGTTTCAATTGTAGTACTATAATTGTTACCTTAGTTTTAATTGTAGTATTAAAATAGTTGGAGTTATAGCCGAATCTATCAACAGTGGAACAATAAATAACGATAGTGGATACAAAAGTTTAGGAGTTAAAAGGAAGGGAGATACCATATGTCAAACTGTAGTGAACAAATCACCCTAAGTGAGAAGTTATATGGGAGTTGGGAGTTGGAGAAAGACATAATTTCAAGAATCAAGTAATGTTATACCTAAAACTATTTCAAGAATCAAGTAATTTTCAAGGATGAAATTTTTTTTTGTTTTTTTTTTTGG
>JAMXBB010000006.1:73131076-73335818 GCA_024138015.1 Lumnitzera littorea | reverse complement strand
TTGGAGTCTTTCCCACTTCATAGTGAGGGAAAGATTGGATTTTGACGAGAAAATCAGTGATCAGGGTGGAAAATAAAGATAGGTTTCGTGGTATTTAGGAAGATTTTTATTTTAATTTAAGCGTTCGTGCAAATAAATTAATAAGACCCAAGAAAAGAAAACAAAGTAAGTTAAAATATAATATATACATATATATATGTATATATTATATTTTAAATGTTATAGCAGGGTAGATTTCAAGTGTTGTTGAATTTATTACTTATCATGTGAATTATTTATCGAGTGTTTGATAACTTTTAATTAGATTTCAATATTTAATGAAATCAATGGATATTATTTTCTTATGAGTTGGAGAGTTTAGTAGTAATTCTAAAGCTTAATGTATCAGTAGAGGTTTGAGGATACTTAGCAATTTATGGCATCCTGCACCTAGGGTGTTGCATTTAGCATTTTAGAATTCATTTCAATTTCTAATGGTTATTCAAACTTTAATTAGAGATGGGATCTTTGATCTATGACTTAAGTCGATAGAGTTTAAGCTTTGTAATTAAGTAGAGCTTGTAACAAATATGAACTTGATATGATATTGATTATATAATAGATGTTCTTGTTGTTGCCTTGAGCATAAAGTAAAGTAAAAGACTTGATCTTGATCTATAAGCGTGTTAGTTTAATAGATCTTGATCTCTATGTATGAGAGAGTGTAAATTGATTGGGAGATTTACAAATGGAGGATGTTAAGGACACGACAAGCTTATAGCCATAGGGTTTAATGGTAATCTAGAGTATGCTTGTTGATGTTAAGCTAGATTTGATTCAATTGTTAGTTATGTAAAAGAATTTATGAAGTATGATTAGTTATATGTTGATTGAAAGTGAAATTAGGATTAGGCCATTTCAATTTAGGTCGTCAACTTAAGGTGCTCATTGAAATGTTTTAGGGATTTGATGATTTATAAATTTGATCATGTTGTTGGATTATATAGTTGATGATTTAAATGATATTATTGATGATTTAGATGTTTGAATTACTATAATTATTAATTGGGGATTTTAGGAGATTTAAATATGATGTAAGGATGATTAATGATGAATTATGATAAACTTGGTTAAACTTGATGATTACAAACGTGATCTTAGTATAAGATTTGAGTTTATATTGTCTTAGTTAATTTAAGAAGTTTTGATATTTCTTTTAGAAACTTTTCCTAAAAAAATTTGAATATGACTAAATATGCTTTGAATATGGATTAAAGTGCTCTTGATATTCGTATCAAAGTTCATATGAGATTCAAGTAGTTCATGATAAATATAAATGTTTGATCTTATAGAAGAAGATCAATTTGATGAATTAAATATTGTGGTTTAACTTTTCCAAAAAATTTAAATACAATTGAATATGTTCTTGGTGTTCGTAATGACATTCATCTTGTTCATGTCAAATACACATTTGATCTTGTAGAATGGACTATAAAATTTTAAAAACTTATTATAAAATGATTTATCTAAAAAAGCTAGATTTGAAATTTAATGCAATTCTTAATTATTTTTTCCTTTTTTTACCCAATAATTCTTAATCTTCAAATGTTCATCTTGAATATTCAAATCACATGAATATTTCACATCATGCTTGATCTCTTAGGAGCAAGTTTTGAATCAAAATCTTGTTAAAATGGTATTTTGATCTTAAAAGTAATTAGTCTAACAAATGTTGTGTTTTGGGGAAGAAAATATAAAATAATACTAATTTAACTAATAAATAAACATTCAAAAGATAATAATATTTCTTAAAAACAACTTAATGTTGGAAGTTAAACTAACTTAGCTAAATTGATCAAGCCTAACTTGAATTGACTTAGAGATTAGTTCATCAATAAAGTAATCAGATTAGATTGTAGAGGTATTTTTTTTTTTAATTAATGAGTAGCTTGAACTAGCTTAGAGATTAGTTCATTAATCAATCAATTAGATTGGATTATAGAGGATTTTATTTTTTTAATAAAAGAAATTATCTTTTAAATTAATGAGGAAGAATGAGTGGGTAGAAAATATGTAGAGTATAAGGCTCTACCAATACTCTACCCTATAAGTGCAAGTTTTTAAACTTTGCTACCTATACCCTACCTTATATCTCGTATAATACCTTGTACGCTATAAATTGTATAAAGTATAGAATACTTTATAAAACTTGTAAATCTTTTTTTTTTTTGTAAATTTCAATATAGTTAATTTCTACTTATTTTCCTTTCCTTTCAATTTCTTTTATTTATTTTTCTTTTTCATTATTTTCTTCATCAATCATTTTTATACAAACACATTAATTTTAGTAAAATGTTAGTCTTAACTTTAAATACTAAATAAATAATTATAAATTGGACTCATTTGAGGGTTGACTTATTTTAGCAATAAAAATATTCTTAAATTACAAATTACAATTACCCAAATCATACTTAGCATCAATAATGATGCTCCAATTAAGAAATCATAATCTTTTGACTAAATCTGTTTTAAACCTAGTATAAACTCTAACCTTAAGCAAAGGAAAAAGAAGCAAAGGAAAATAATGTTATATAAATTTATTGTGAAATATTTTTCAAACCTAATATAAAGAAATTATTGTATTAAAAGAAAATAAGTTAATAATATACCCTGTTTAGGAGGCTTTATGCAAATTGTTTCTTTTTTAACATTAGTAGAGTTAGACGTAATAAATGAGGAAGATGGAGTGAAAAAAAAAAAAATACAATAAAGAAGAGACTAAGGAGGAAGAGACTACTATGAAGACATCAAATTTAGTATAAAGTTTCTCATAAGTTGTGTTTTGTTATTTTTTTTAAGTTCATATAATTGAAATGGTATTATTTATTAATTTTATTTAATTATTATTATAAGATAGGTATAAGGTACTTTAAAACATGTATTTTATATTCTTCACAATATGGGTTCTAAGATGGTTCCATAGTACTTGATCTTATATTCATACTATACTCTATAGGTATATATTCTAGAAAATTATTATTTAGAACCTATTCTATGACTTTAAATATGCACTTGAAACCTACCAAATCAAGTAGGATTCAAGCGAGTACCCTGCTCGATAGGATGACCTGCTCACTCTTATTAACGAGGATTGGATTGGTCTATGGTTCAAGTTAAGACGGGATTTAAATGTTACTTTTATGGCCATGCATAATAAATTTAGTTAATAAATTGTAACTCTAATTGAATCAAGTATGATGGGTATTTCTTATTTTGTTATGACAAGACATCTATCAATAAGTTTAGAAATGATTTAACTTTTCCGATCAAAATTGTGAGGACTTTAGGTATGTGATAGTTGTTGTGTGTCTATAATTTACAAAGCTTGACTTAATGTAAGTTGTGGCCAATTAAACGTGTTTGGTTATATATGGTTGTGCTAGGTCATGAAACAATAATCTTTATAAACTAGTTTACATTTGCAAGTGTACTCATCTTAGAAGGATGTGATAGTTAAGCGCTTAGATGACATTAGTTTAGGTTAGCAGGTAGATGAGAAAGAAAGCACAATTGGTAAGGGGTCGATAAGCAAAGGAGAAAAGAGTGATATTTCATTGATGAAGAACAAAATACAAAGAAATTATATTTGCAATTAACCGTATTTCAAAACATGCATTACGTATGCACATATAAGACCCTGTAAGCGTGTGAGAACCTATTAAATCATGCGCACTCCACCAATCGCAAGTTCTAATCATTCAAACCTCAAATGCAGGGAAATGCTGTTGCCAATACCTGGCCCTTTGTTCCATCTAAATGGATTAGTTATTTGGACCTTTATCTAAAATGGTATAACTGTAACTTAGACGACCACTTTTGGTCGCATCCTTCGAGCTACATAAAGGGTCAGGGTTAGTGGCTGGTTGGGGTTGGTAGCTTTTTGATACATATTAAGGACAGGTCATCAATTGTATTGTATCATTTTATATTACCGCTACACTTGCCATCTCGAATTTGACCAACCTTTCCTTCCGCGTAGAAATGGAGTTATCTATTTCTTCAATCTACACATCATTTAATGCTTTCCATGTCCCACCTACCACCTCCCTTTCTTTTATAATAATATTCTCTGCACATACACACACACATGTATGTGAAATATTTTTTAGTGCATGGCCATTTAGATGAATATCTATTGATTCCGGCTCTTAGAAGGTTTCAAATAGAAAAGTTACACCCTTTCCAACTATATATATATTACTTTTAAGAAAAGTTAAATCGACATAATATAGAAAGGAAAATTACAAATATCACCTCCAAACTATTGGTCAAGTGTGAATGAATCTCCAAACCTTCCGAGTGTGATGTTATTTTACTTTAGTCTTAAATCTTTGTTAAAAACTAAGTTTTGACTGTCAAAAATTGTGAGAAGATCAATGAATTTATCCATATCTAACCAATAATAGCAACTATAATTATCTCAATATGAAATTCATTACAATTTAATAGGTAGTACTAAAACATCTGCTAACATTTTTCTAGATATCTTCACCGAAAAGGAGAAAAAAAAAAAAAAAACACAGCACTTTAATGGAATAAAGTGTACTGCGAGAAAGACGATTCCCGGGCATGAAGAAGAAACTATGGACGGCAGATCCAGGCATATGGCAGCAGCAGCCAAATCAAGTCAAGGTTTGCAGTAGGCCTGGTTGGTATTGGCAAAATGGTTGGGTATATAATGGACCCCTAGCTTTTAGGGTAGTGCATTGAAATTAGGTTGGTACATGTGTGCTTCTTTAATTACATCCCATCCTTAAAACAGACAGGACATTCCCGTTTCCCCTAAATGAAATTAAGAACGGGACGGATTTAATACGTATAACCGAAGGTCCTTGTCAACTGCATTTCAAACCAACTAAATTAGAATCTTTACATCACTTACCCAGTTGTTCAGCCCCAGCTTTGCAACTATATGATGTTTATAAGGAATGGACGCAGAACCGAACGACGAACGTACCGATTAAAATTATTTATATATATCTTATACATATAAAAGGATTTTATAAACAACCATACCTATAATTTTTAACACTTAATAGGGAGTAAATTATAATTTTTTTAAGAAAATGATTAAAGATACTTGATGCACTTTTATAAGAGGGGGGAATGTAATTGGAGTTCTTAAGAAATATAATAAGAGTATAATATTTATTGTTTTATTTAATTGGATTAATAAATAACTTAAGAATAAACACGTAATAAAACTTTAATGACTAAATTACTTTTAATTCATTTTCTTCCTCAAGTAATTCTAAAGTAATTGATGGTAGTGATGGAAATCAATTGTAGGAGCGGAGGTGGTGATAATGCTTGACAGCGGTTGCGAGTGATGGCGATGGGGGTAATAGTATGGCGATGGCGATGGCGATGGCGATGGCGATGGCGATGATAGCAATTGATGGTGGTAGCGGTGCCTCGGTAGTCAAAATTAGTGATGGTAGCGGTGACGACGATGGTAAGTAGTGGGCAGCAGTAGCAGTAGTAGCAGTAGCGGTAGCGGTGATGTGTAATGGTGGTGGCAGTAGTGTGGTGGTAATAGTGGTGACAGTGATAGTAGTGGTGATAATAACGGTAACAGTAATGGTAATAGTAGGTAGTGGTAGTTAGTGGTTAGCAGTAATGGTGATAGTAATAGTGATGGTTATGGTTACGGTTACGGTTACAGTTGTGATGATAGTGGCAGCGATGAAAGCGATGACGACAGTAGCGGTGGTGGCAATAGTAATAGTGGTGGCGATCATCGTTAAATTGATATGAAGTTATTTTTGAAAAAAAAATTTTTTTATTTAGAATTGTGATTTTTTGGTTGAATCAAGGAATCTCAGGGATTCCTAAAGAATTGTGATTTAGAGACAAAGAACCAAGTGAACATTGTAATAAAGATTAAGGGTAGAACTAAATTCCAATTTCCCTCAAGTGAACGAGGCATAAAAGAGTAAACTTCTTATTTTTTTCATTGTGACATATACTAATTGCAATTTATCTACTAGTTTATAAAAAAAATTAAACTAATAAATAATTTTGTACGAATTTTTCCATTAACCAAAATTTAACACAAAAAAAAAAAAATTGAATAGTAAACTACAAATAAAGCAAAAATAGAAACATGATATAAATATAAAAGTTCTTTGTTCTTTTTAAATGGTGGATCTATAAGATTATAACATTAGCAATGCTACAAAAATTATTGATTTCTAACATAATTGATGTATAACTAGTCATTCAATATTCTATATTCATTTTCATAATAACAAGCTTAAGAAAGATAAATTGAGTAATATATTGTTATTATTCACTAAAACTTTATATGACAAGATCAAAACATTCATAACATTAACAATATAATTATCATTTATAGTGTAAAACTATTAAATAAATAGCAATTCAAGAGAAATTTAATTGTTTTTGTAATAAATATAATTTTACATTATTAGTTATTGCAAATAAAAAAATAACAAGAAACGGTCATTTAAGCAATATAATTATAGATGCATCCCAAAAAAAAAAAAAAGCTATAATGGAAATTGAACCCATATCCTCTATTTTACCCCCTCCCCCCTCACTAACCCCACCCCACCACCCAAAAAAAAAAAAAAGAACACTTATCTACTCACTAAGCTATACATAGTATTTTATAAATTTTTACTCTTAAAATATACATATATTAAATATTATTTTCCATTTTATTAAAATTTTCATAATTAATTTGCCCCCTAAATTATGCTTATGTTTCACAGTATTATTCCTATTAGGGGGAAAAAAAAAAAGAAGAAGGAAAGACATCGATAAAACTATCCTTTTGAATTGATCGTCTAGTGGACATTTAGTTTTATGGTTCTTGTTTGAGTTTGAAGATGACGGAATTCGATTATAGTGCTTACTAGCATACTACATGAACTCATTCCACACCTGTTTTTTTTTTTTTTTTTTGGGTGGTAAAGATCCTGCCCTACATGTTGCTTAGAGTTAGAGGTAGCAAAACAACTTACTAATGCGAACAAATTCACAAACTGAATCAATGCAATCCAAAAATGTAGGTTTGTCTCTTTTTTTTTTTCTTTTTAAATTTCACTTAGAAAATTTACAAACTAAGCTAAATAAAAAATTTATAATTGATTTTAAAGAATAAACCAAACCAATCAGTAATACTGAATCAAACTATTTTAAAAATATATAGTAACATTTTACTTGCAACTAAAAAAAAGTTTATTTATAATAATACATCACTTAAAAAAATTTTTAGCTTACATATGTTAAAAAGTATATAAATTTAACTTTTATAGCTAGAATTTATAAATTATATATATAAGTCAAGGCAAAATTTATACTATATGCTAATTTTATGAATAAAATTAATTGCTTATAAATACTTGAAATTTCTTAATTGTATCAATGTTGACTTTATTAACTTCTTATATTATATCAATACTTAATATTATTAAATAAATCTAGTATTTCTTAAATGAAATTAAAGGTTATACAAATATGTTTTCTTAAAATAAAAGAATATAGTTTAATCCAAACCAAATTAAAGTTTTATGGTTTGGGGGATTTCCTAATTCAAATAGTACAATTTAGTTTCAAACTATACAAAGTCGAACCATATTTTCTATGATTTAATTTAATTCAAAAGAAAAACCAAACCAAATTAAACCGTATCCACTTCCACTTAGAGGAATGATGTAGCAATAATATGTAAAGATAACTCAAAGCGAAAGAGATAGGAATGAAGAATGAACAATCTAAATGAGCTTTGAACTCACTTGTCCATGTAATCATCAACTTGATTATGGGTGTTATAAAAAATGCTAAATAATTAAATAAAAAAACCAATTCCATATCTGTTAATATTATAAATGAGACAAATAGTGGAAGAGGACCAACTACACACCTTTTTATATTTAGAAAATGCAAGATAGTGGGAAAAATTAAAATTTTGAAAAAAGTTAAAAGACAGAAATATAGAAAAAAGGGAAGTGGGTATTAGAGTGAAAAAGAAAAATAACCGCTTGCTTTTAGTATTAAGAGGTACATCCATCTTGATAAATCATATGAGAGTTAATAAAATGAGAGTATAGTTTTTTATTAGTAGCGGAAGGCGTACTGCATTGTAAGTATAGAAATAATTATCATATTTTATTAGATAATTGGAAGTTAATGTGTCATTATTATGCTGAGATGACAATGTGATACCCTAGGGAGGATGGTTTAAACGTAAATAATGTTAAATATAATATCAAATTTTATAATCCCATTCATTATTATAAATTTTTTTTAAGAGTGGTGTGATACCAAGAGTGATCATTTTTTTTTTAATATAATAGATAAATATATAAAGTGGATGCACACTCGTATTACGTGTATAAAAATTAAGTACAATGGTAGAGTAAAAAATTTAACACAAAACAATGATAGAATTAAATTATTTGATCAAATTATATGAGATTGCATACTAAAAAGAAAAATACAAAACAAATTTTTTGGTTAAAAATATGTCTACATGTGGTGTGGTTACACTATAATAACTCCTATCTATCCTACTAACACATTACTCTTTCATTTATTTTTTTTTTCTTTTCTTAATGTATTAAACTAATATAAATATAAACATATAATATCAAAAAGAGGTTAAAATAGTTTCATTGGCTTCAATTTTATAGATACAGAGCCATATCCATGGTATGTTTTATTGGTTTTGTATTCTTATTTTACTACGGTTTATTTTAACCTATATATCTTTACATAAATGCAATAACATTTTTAGCTATATATAATTAACTTGAAAATATGACATTATCTATATTATTAAAGGTAAAAAGCCTTCAATAACTAATTATTTATTTAAGACAAAAGATCATATAATTGGATACTAATGTAAATATGACATTTATACCCATTAGAACTTTTGTTTCCGAATTTGCATTCAACTATCATATTAAAAAAAAAAAAAACCTAACTCAATAACCCCACTAAGTCACTAGTACTTTTTCTTTCCCATCTATTTTATAAATTGCCTTTGTCATTAAAGAAAAAGAAAGAAAGAAAAAAACTATACATTTTACTAAGCACATTTGTCATGAATGTATGATTTCGCTATTGTTACGACAAAATTAGGATAGTTAAATAAGAGAAAAAGGAAAAAGTGGAGTTGACATTTGAAGTTTTTACCTAGGCTCCAAATTTTGTTGTCCCTTTGTTGATATCTGATCTACGAGGTTTAGGTTTTGCTAGGGGTTTTGGGGATACAATAGGCTTATTGATCTCTTGTATTTTGTATATTTTCCTTGGAGAAGATTTTTGCTGTGTAGTTATGATGTTTCATGAATATAATATCCTATGGTTATCAGGGAAAAAAAGAGAGAGAGAAAAAAAAAAGAAAAAGAAAAAAAAGAGGGAGTTGACAGCCGCGCTATCATCATCTAATGGGAATATAAAAAATCCAAGTTCAAATGCCCACCAAATTTTTCCCAAGTCTGCTGTTTCACCTACTCATTGAAAGATGCCTCTCTCCACCCTACCTTCCTATCTTCTACTTCTAATCCCCGTGTCTGGACTTTTTTTTTATCAAATTAGCGTACCTTTCATGTGGTTTTTACGCTGTAATATAAATTTATTATAAGTAAGTTAATATGATAAAAGAATATTATTGAAACAAAAAATAAGGAGAGTGCAGATTTTACCAGTGGTGGTTTTGCTTATAGTTTAATAGACACCCCATACAAATATATATGTTCTCTTTCAAATAATTTAGAGGATGATTTTGATATTTGGAGAAAAAAAAAAAAGAGAGAGGATAATTTTGATAAAATAGAAAGTTCAATGAAGACCAATTTGAAGTGAATCTATTTATTTTAATATTATAAATAAGAGATAGATGAACCGATCTTATTTTCACATGAAGCAAAATCTTATTATCGTCTATTTTATATTCTTTAAGAGTATGATATGGCATAATTTCTCCCTGTATTACTTATTGCTTAGTTTCTATATGCTCTATTCTGCAAATTAAGTATTATCTAAATCTTATTTTATCTTCGGTAAACTAAATCTTATTTATTTAGCAAAAATATCATCATCCTTCTCCATTTTTTAAAGATTAGATAGTTTTAACCCAGGCCGCTAAAAAAAAAAAAAAAAAAAGAAACACTAAAATTGAAATAGCAATTTAATTTTTAAAATATACCAACAGAGTATCGTTATTGATTTTTCTTTAACCAATAGTTTTATTGCAAAATTTAAGATATGGACAGTACTGATGCGTCTTACTCTAATATCAATCGATCCGATGTAGAGGAAGCTCAAACAAAAATTTAAAATGTTGGCTTGAAATAATTCTTGCACACTTTCCAATTTGCATATTTTACACATAATATGAATAATATATATTAAAACAAATAAAAAAGGAAAGATAGAAAGGAAAAAATATTCATTAGCTAACAAAGATACATAGACGCCTTAGTACCGTTATAAATCGCCATTAGGCAACTTAACATTAAATTGCAGTAATTTTTTACTACCAACATTTTACAATATTAGTAACAGTGTTCATCTGCTAGTCCCTCCCCTCCTGGGTCCAGGCCCAAACCCCAGGGCTAAGGTTGATCTAGTTAAACCATGATTGATCTAGCTATGGTCCGTTTTGGGCCAGCTCATTGCAATATATATATATATGTAAAATATGTATAATATATTATATATGCTAATACAGGTAATATATATAATAATATGTATAAAAATACATGTTACTATAATATATACATGTAATATATAATATATATGATAATGTGTATACTTAATGTAAATTGTAAAGGAAAAATAAGTTTAAAATCATCAGTTTAGATGGATTGGAGGCTTGAATTGCCTAAATCCGTATAAATCAAGAGACTCTTTACCAATTTTAGTAGAATAAATGGAGAGTTAATTTCATATTAGTTCATGGTTTGGAACCTATCTCAATATGGTTTAGATATCAACCATATTCTTAATGAGAGTTTAACACATGTCTATGAAACCTTAAAAAAAAAAATATATATAAAAATATGAGTTACATGAAATTAATTAAATAAATACCAATACTAAAATGTATCTAAAAGACGTAACAGTATAATTTATAAAAATATCATATCTAAAAGATGTAACTTAGCGTTTGGTTGTACAATTTTTATAATATTAGATTAGATAAAAAATTTTGTTCTATATTTTGTTTAGTGGCTAAACAAAAATTGAGCTGGTGAACTAGACAAAAAGCTCAAAGTTTGTCTCATTTACACTATGAAACAAAAATAAAAATATTTTACATTATTAAAAATACCTTTTTATGTTATAAAATTGAGTTAATTAATATTATTTTTATTAAATATTATAAAAAAATTATTTATTTTATAATATAAATAATTAATTTTTTAATATAAATTTTACATTTTATACTCTACAAACCAAACATAATATAATAAGTTTATACTGTTTAATCATCTTTATACTTATCTTGTTCAGTTCTCTTTGTCCAATCTAGTTTATATAATCAAATACCATCTTAAAGAATTTTGTACCACTATGTAATGTATATATTAATACTAATATTGTATGTTTTATATAGGATATTAGTATAAAGTTAATATAATATTAATATCGTATAAAGAACATATGTGTGACATATGTATTAATAAGCATATCGTATGTTGTACATGCCAAATAATTATGGTATTTTTATAATTTTTTATATATATAATTAATATTTATATAATATTTATCTATTTTAATAGTGGATTTATAAATTCTTTTAGTAGATAACCTTTTTTTCTTAAATAAGCGATTCAATTAACATCCTAAAATATCATTTTAGATAATGACGTCAGCTCCCCACCCTGCTTTCTCCTTAACACAATTATATAATTCGATGGATTTGGGCTTGGATGGTATCGTTTCGTAAATAAAAAGTAAAACCTCCCAAATACCTCCTCCTCCTTTCTCACCAACCCAACCTACTTCCCCCATGGCCACGCTCTCCAAGCTTTCAAGCCCTAGCTCCTCTCTTTCACTTCGTTCCTCTTCCAGGTCTCGCTCTGTGCGTCCTCAAACCCACTTCTTCGTCGATTTGCACTCCCCCTCCAATCACAACTCCAAGTTCGGGTCTTCGCGTTTGTCTCTCCGAAACAACCCCCGCTCCAATGCCTCTTTGGTGTAAGTCCTCTCTATATAAACGCCTACATGCTTTTGCAGATACCTATCTTTGTGTTCTTTGTGCCTTTTTTTTTTTTTTTTGGTTTCGTGGGTACTTATATATGTTGTGTTTTGATCTTTGACTTACCACACCCTTTTTCTTTTGGCGTTACATGGAGTCAAAAATATGATTTTGAATGAAGTTTGGCGTTAATTCTTCGTAAAATTATGTAATAATGAGTTCCTTCTCGTGATCCGACTATTCTGTTATGACATAATCGAAGAAATGAGTGATCGATGTCGATGACCTTTTTTTTTTCTTTTTTAATTCCACGTGGACTTTAGAGCAGAAAATGAGATATTGGGTTGACTATGGTCTGAGCAAAAGATGAGTGTTCGGTCGAACCAGTTGTTCGGCCCTGGGTAGTTGGTTTTTTCTGTGTAGTGCAAGTTTGCAACTTTCGTTTATTTATAAGGATGGTATTGACTGCATTTCGAATTTTGATTCTGTTGCGAGATTGGATTTTGGATTAGCAAAATATTCTGTTAAATACTTTGAATTTCGGAGTTCTTGATTTGACATTTATTACTTATTGCAGTGTCATGTGTTCTCAAAACGGAGGAAATGGGAGTGCTCTGAAGAAGACTCTTCTTCGTGATCTATATGAACAAGGAGGGCAGAGTCCATGGTATGATAACCTCTGCAGACCCGTAACTGACCTACTTCCCCTAATTGCTAATGGAGTTAGAGGGGTCACAAGCAACCCTGCGGTAAGCATATACATTTTTTGTGCTACTTAAGCATTTATCACTGTTTGTGTATTGGAATTGTGCTTCATATTTACTAGAAGTTGGTAAATTGAAAATAATAATTTCTTGCAAGTTCCATTGAATTTGTAATTAGACATCCTGTCTTTTGTATACTATTTAAATATGCTGGTGACTCTGATTTAAATCATGAATGCAGATTTTCCAGAAAGCAATATCTTCTTCGAATGCTTACAATGACCAATTCAGGTATTTCTTGCTCTGTCTACCTCTTCAGGTGGTATTATCCTATGTCATCCTTAAGATATTTGCTTTATCCTGACTAAACAAATGGAGTTAGCGTTTTTGAACTGCTGATAATATTATACAGTGTTTTCACTCAGTCTTACCCATTGTTGTGATGTTGCATATATTTGGGTATGTATATTCTAGAAAAATGTTCTAGATAACTTCTGCATGTAGAGTACTATGATTTATGAGGTAAACTTTCTCATGCAATAAGATTACTGTTTGCCTTTTATTTGAAGTCACTGATTTTTCTTATTTTAGATCTTGTTGCATTATTTTAAAATTTTTTTTTCTTGATTATTAAAGTATTTGTGTTGTTCAATATACATTGTAAACATGTGTGCTCGTCCTTTCCTTCTGAAATTTGCAGAGAGCTCGTGCAATCAGGAAAGGACATTGAAGCTGCATATTGGGAGCTTGTAGTGAAGGATATCCAAGATGCATGCAAGCTTTTTGAGCCAATATATGATGATACAGATGGAGGCGATGGTTATGTTTCTGTGGAAGTCTCCCCTAGACTTGCAGATGATACTAACGGAACTGTTGGGGCAGCAAAATGGCTTCACAAAGTGGTTAACCGCCCCAATGTTTACATAAAGATTCCTGCAACAGTCCCATGTATCCCCTCAATTAAGGAAGTTATCTCAACTGGAATCAGTGTCAATGTGACTGTAAGTTGTTATATGCATTTTTAACACTTATGCGGGATTAATATCTGAACAAGCCATGATATCTACACATTCTTACAAGAATCCTGACATTTTGAGAGTGGTGTAGCCATCTGATACAAAAGATTATTTGGTTGTCTATAATTTTGGCAGATTTTTCTGAGATAGTGGAGTCTTTCCAAAATTTGTTTTCTGATACCTATAAAAGCTTTCAAGCATAGGTTGATGTTGGCTTTTGGTTAAGTTAGTAAGACCATGTTTTCAAAACAAGGTTCAAGGCAGCATTTATATATTCCACTTCCTCAATGGAACAGTGCCACAAATGGTTATGATCCTATCCAATAAGCAGGAACAAGCTTCAGTAGTCAGTTTTTTTTCTCTCTTTTTTCTTTTTTATTTTTTCTTTCTTTCGTTTATTTTTTTTTCTTGTTTTTTTGATAAAAGTTTTAGTTGAGTCTTTGTGTGAGTTAGCCTTAGCTAGCTGGCCTATAAAAGGCCAATGGGAGAGAGGAAGAGTCAGTCTAGAAATTTTTGAATTGTAATGTCTTAGAGAGAGCTTAAGAGCACTTCTGCTCCTGGAATTGTCACTGTTGACAACTTTTCTACAAATTTACCATTTCAATCAGTAAAATTCCCTGTTTTCTGTCCTAATCAAACCCTAGGTATAACAATAATATAATACAATGTCAGCACGATCCATATAGCAGGAATAAGTTTTCAGACTTTGGCTGCTTTTAATGTTATTTTCATTTGTGTTTGCAGCTCATTTTCTCTTTGGCAAGATATGAGGCTGTTATTGATGCATACTTGGATGGTCTTGAGGCTTCTGGGTTGGATGATCTTTCTAGAGTTACAAGTGTCGCATCCTTCTTTGTTAGCCGCGTGGACACGCTTATTGACAAGATGCTGGAGAAAATTGGAACACCAGAGGCTCTTGATCTGCGAGGAAAGGTGATTGCTGTTGTTCATCCTCTATTCTTTTATTGGTGTTGAAGCAATTCTTTTTATCAATATGCACTGGTGTCATCTTGTGTTTGTCCTTTCAGGCTGCTGTTGCGCAAGCAGCTCTTGCTTTCCAGCTCTACCAGAAGAAGTTTTCTGGTCCAAGATGGGAGGCTCTCGTGAAGAAAGGTGCTAAGAAGCAGAGGCTCCTTTGGGCCTCAACAAGTGTTAAGAATCCAGCATACCCTGACACTCTATATGTTGATCCTCTTATTGGACCTGATACGGTTAGCATTCTCATTTCATTTGCTAAAGATAATATAAAATATATAGTTTCAAGCTCTGTCTTTTATTGTTGCATCCAGTTGTAAAGTTGTCTAATGTATTCTGTTCTCAGGTTTCAACCATGCCTGACCAAGCTCTCCAAGCATTTATCGATCACGGTACTGTTTCAAGAACAATTGATGCAAACGTATCGGAAGCAGAAGGTATTTACAGTGCACTGGAGAAGATGGGAATCAACTGGATTGATGTGGGCAACCAGCTTGAAGTTGAAGGAGTTGATGCGTTCAAGAAGAGCTTCAACAGTCTGCTCGATACACTGCAAGAGAAGGCCAATTCTCTTAAACTGATTAGCATGTAAGCAACTATGTCATAAGTAGTCATGGCGACGTAATAAAATGGAAGTGGGTTCTTGATGCAGCTATAAAATTGGTGCTTAAGCTCCTTAAATAACGTATTGGAGCGGTTAAAGGGAGGGAGGGGGAGTGGTTCTATTTTATTTTTCTTGGGGACTTGCTCTTGTAATTTTATTCATTCCCATGTATCTCAGAGATGTGGTCTAATACATGTTTGTACTAGGACCTCGGAAGCATGTTTCTACTGTATTGGTTGGTTTGTTTCTTTTACGTTGTTCCTTTGCTGTTCAAGAAAGAGTGCTTTTTTTTTTTTTTTTTTTGGTGGACATGATGGTGAAAACAACTTTGGCTTTGCTAGAAGTTATGAAGTTACACTAGGATGGACATAAGTGGATTTTGATCAACGTATTCTTGTTAAGGTTGAGCTACAGATTTGATGGTTTGGAACGGCATGGAGGTGTAAATCCTAAGGTTGGTTTCGTCAGTTACTAGTTACTACCAATGCCATCAAGGGATGTCTTTATATGGATCTGCTAAGCCAATTTTAGATATGAACACAAATAATATTGACATTTCTAGTATTTGTCTTAAGTAAATCCTACCTGCTCCTTTCAAGTTGTTATTGCAACAATGTTTTTCTTTTATTTCTGTTGTCAGTTTAAGTTAAGTGTTTGGTTGTTGCAGTTTCATGATATTGTACTGATTTTGTCTTTCGTTTGGTTTGCAATAATAATTGGTATTGGTATTAGACAAATCTGTATCATTTATTTGATTTATTTTACATAATATAAAATAAGTATATTCTTAAAATTTTAAAAAATATTGATATACTAAATTTTTAAATTATAATATTAAACTTTATTATAATTTATATTTTGAATTATTAGAACATCACACGTGTTATAATAATAACTGCACTGTCCTTTCCTCTACTGTGTTGTTTATTCCCTTCGTTCAATTCAGTTCCACCAGCGCTAGTTAAATTTGTATGGACAAGAGCTGATAAGGAGTGGAAATCGAAGGAATGGCAAAGTCGGGGTTATGTGTAGTAACAAGTTGATGGAGATTCTTAGTTGCGAATTTCATAGTGTGGTCTTAGTTTTTATGTCTTCCTCTACCTACCGTGTAGAAGATAAATTTAGATAGAAAAATAAGACAAAATTTGTACTCGAAGCCCTAAAACCTTTAACTCGAGCAATCGATCAAATTTAAAAAAATATATTAAATCTCATTAGTAGTAGTGGTGATGTATGTATTATCAAAGAGGATATTATTAATTTGGTATTTTTGATATTGTAGTACTTTTAATCCTCATGCAACCATACGAAGACGCATACGTGTGATGTGTATATATATTATACTAACATTGAGAAAAACGTAGTGGAAATTACATTATGTGATGTAATGGAGTAGTTAATGAAACTCGTGGGAACAGAGAAGTTAAGGGATCGGGTAATTATTGGAAGTGGTGGGTACCACGTCATCTAAGAAGGTGGCAATGGAGGTAGTTCACTGCTTACATAAGTTCTATTAATTTAATTAAAGTATCGAGTTGTTTCGATGCGGTAACGGCATAAGATATCAAAAATAGGGCTTTTAACTTCAATATTTTAGACTCCTATCTTCATAGTTAAAAAGTTTTAATAGGGGAGATAATGTTGTAAAATCAACATTATTAAAGTACAAGAGCCATTTTATTGTCTTTTTCTAATTCGATCAAATTGCCCTGAAAGTATTAATTACATATAAGTACATTACAAAAACATTTTCTAGTTAAAAGCTGCATAAAACAAGGGTAAAATTAAAATTTCATCCATGTTTCCTCTCCTTTTAAGTTTCTCCTCTCTACTCTCAATGTCTCCATTTTTAAGTTTGTAACTTCATTATAGCCTACTCTTTTCTCTAGTCTTCTTACTCGTAAAACAACATTCAACTTCCATTAACCATAGAAACTGTAGGGAATAAATAAATAAAATTGAATCTTTCTTTTTGCTTAAACTCTTTATTCGAGGTTTTACTACTTGCTGAGATACACTTCCTCCATCAAATACAAATTGGTGGTTTTCGAGAATATGAGAAACTCTAAAGCCAACAAGAAAGAGGAAATAAAAAAAAAAAAAAAGAAATTATGTTATCGTTATAGAAAAGATCAAAAAGCAAACCACTTTCTCTTTCCTCCTTCAGCAATCTCAAATGAATACTCCAGGTTTCACTATTTTCACTCTCTTCACATTTTAAGTATTCAAATTCCTATTTTTATTTCAAAAACTTCAACCTTTATTACATTATATATTGCAATATAGTGTTTTTGATTTCTTTATTAATATAGATTGAGGTTCTCATTGATGATTAGTTATGTGCTATTCACGAGTGAATTGATCTTTGAGATTACTTTATCTAATGATTTTTTCATGGATGCGATGGATACATATGTGGGAGCTAAGAGGAGGATAAGTAAGCTCTATGTCTTGCAATGCACATGTAATAAAGAATTACAATGAATAGATTCAGTAATTTCTTGATTTGCTCTTGAGTAATTTGTTGTTTGATCTTCTCTTCAGAGATTCTTAGCAAAGTTTTTGTGTTTGTCTCAAAACAAAGCTTTCGTGTTTGTCTTATACCTTGCAAAGAGTAGATAGCATTAGGAATGGGAGAATTAGCCTCTCATTTAGAGATTTTATAAGCTAATTTGGATGGTCAAATTGGTCTGAAATGGATGGAGAAATCTGTTGTTGCTAGTAGTTGTTAGATTGTTCCTAATGATCTAGTGACTTATATTGATCCCTTATTTTACATAGACTTGGGCTTTGGAAATTGGTCTGTAAAAGTATGTCTACATAAGCCCATAATGCATGTAAGAAAATAAAAATGCTCAATTCCTTTATAAAAATCATATTCTTCAAATAATGCCATACTCTAGCCCCTAGAGGTCAAACGAAGCCCAAATAAACCTCAAAAGACTTTTTTGAATATGCTTGTGACCTACTAGAAAATAAGTAAGGCTAAAAGAAGAAAAAATCGATTCCATGATCCCTCTTTTGAGCCTAAGAGTTGAGTCTCCCTTCAAAATCCTATACTAGGCCTAGTTTCCTAAGCCTTATCACTAGAGTATTAAACTAGTTTATGATATTAAATTGAGCTAAAATCTCACCGAAATAACCCACTATATACTATTACTCACTCTTTATATATATATATAACTCAAAATCACATGTATTTATCTTTTTTATAAACAATGTAAATATGGGAAATCAAATGTTTTTCTTAAAGAAATTATTTGTTTTTGGGGTTAGGTAGATGAAGAATTGCGAAGAGAGCTAATTTTGTATGGAATTGAAAATAAGGAGACAACTTACGATAGTGGGTGGAACATTAGTAATAATCACTAATATTAATCAAGTTTCCATCTATGTCAGTCCTTTTTTTTCATTTATTATCATCATTCTTTAACCAAAAGGATTCATTATTTTACTTTTCATTCTATACTTGTCAATGTTTAAAGAAAGGGAAAAGAAGCCTTATATTTGATTAGTATCTATATTCATTATACATCTATTCTTTTATGTAACATTAAAAGTTGATTCATCTCTTTAGTATCTTACGTAATTTAAGGGTAAGTAGGTATATGATGGGCAAAGTATGAGAATCTACCTATACCTTAACCTATAAATACAATTCCTAAGTTTTTAGAACCAAAACCTATCTTGTAATACATCAAAATTGTCTAAGGAATTTCACTAACAAAGGTTATGAATTGAGCCTTGATTATTGGACCTAAGCTTGCAAAATAGAATCCCATGAGGAAGCACTAAGAGGTTATCTAGTGTGGCTACTCTAATGCTTAAATTAACAATCTATGAGATTTAAAGAAAGCTAAAGAGCAAAAGTTTGCAGGCATGCATAAGGTGGCTCATCTTTAGGTTCGGAAAGTGTATCTTCCTAGTTTAGACAAGAATTGAGATCCCCAATGGTGATGTAGTATGTAATGGGTCAATCATCCTGCATAGGTTAGATAATCCACTTTGAGCCTACAATTGTCTATATATTGAGCTTCCTAAGTAAACCTTAGGTCCATAGATATCTCGAGCATAAACTTATGGGAAGTTAGGTGTTAGGGTAAGAACCAAGTCCTAAATGGAGATCATGGACAAAACCTTAGATTTGGATTTAAGTAACTCAAACATGGGTCGAGATAGGTCAACTTAAGGTCTCTATAGATTGGGATGGGTTATAGGGTACTAACACCTAAAATAGCCCATAAACACTTGGCACCCCCTTCCTCTTATCCCATATAATCTTGTTGATAGGCATTTTTTTTATAATTATTATATGAGCTTATATTAGTCAGCTCAATGCTTAAGTTCGGTCTAATTATTCAGTCCAAGTACAATTTCCATTGACTTAATATAAATACCAAGCAAGATCCTTAGGTAAGGAGACTCTCTTTTTCATTCTCTCACTCCCAAGTGCCTCAGCACCATCCAGTGTCTTCTATAGCTGTTTTCTTGTTTTGCAAGTATTTATGCACCATGACGAAAATCACCTGTCAACAATTAGTGACATTTATGAGAACGTATAATTTATTGCTATAATTTCCGATGTACTTTTGAAACCCGCTTGTGAGATGTTCTACCCCATTTAATGGATTCTCTTACATCTAGTTTGTTGTTTCTTTTTCTCCATTTTTCCTTCGAATATGGGCAAATTAGTTAGTAGTCTATTGGATCATGTTGGATTTCCCCTCTCAAGAGTTTAGTAACCGTAACTTTGTCTCCTATGGTTCGTAACCGTCATCACGTAATTGGTAACAACAACTTTATATATAGTTTATTGTTCTTCAATTGAACAAGTTAAGGGCAAAGAGGTTTGAAAACTACTTAATAACCGCCATGCCTTTGTTTTGGAGATCTTTGAATTTCATGTTAATCTTCAAATACAAATTAGATGGACATACATATTTAATATTCATTGATTCATATGTCAGTGAAGTGTACTTGTGCCAAGATGCCTTACTGTATACAGTTATCATGCTAACATAAGTTCAGCGACCTGCGCGTATTCAACTATCATATTTGTAGCAGAGTCTTCGTATGGCTACTTGTCGATTTATTGCCTTGGTCTTAATGATCGGAAAGTGCTACGATCGACTGAACTTCACTAAGAATTCACAGTGGATACATTTTACATTTTTCTAACCACCTTTTGGGTCAAGCGACAGTTTTGGTGCCGACTTAGCGACTTGCTTCATAAGCCTGGCCGACTCAAGATGTTTTTTTGTACAGTATGCTACGCTGAATATTTTTATTTGTCATTTTGTCTCTCGCACTTGCCAAGTAACTCCTAGTGTGCCGAGCTTCATCTCGCATTGGGCTACAATTTATGCCAAGCTACTAGCTTTTTGTCGAGTTGCTCATCCGCAGTATGAAGGGCCGAACAGTGCCGATTTGCCAAGCAAGTATAGAAATTGAGCTCGATGCCAATTAAATTCCATGGCCAAACAGCCAACTCACCTTCTCCAATCTATACTCAGCTCCTAAGCTACGACACACATAAGCCAATTGGTGGGATCACAAGTGGCCGAGTTCGAGCATGAACTGTGTCAACATGATTTACGGTGAACATAGCAACTTGTTGTATTGCAGATCAACTTAGGTTAACTTGCTACGTTGTGGCGGCCATTTCGTCTAACCAAGTTAATTGCTGCCGAAGCTTTTGTCTTATTATCACCAAACAGCTCAAGTTCGAATAATTAGTCGAAGCTATAATGCCGAGCTAGAAAGCAAGTTTACGGTTCAATACAAAGCCAAACAATTTAGTAGCGTCAAGCTCTATGCCAATTCGTGTCTTACATTAGCAGTTTCGAGCTCCATGCCACTTATAATATGATGCAGCAACCACCCAAGTAGATTCAAGCTATGTTACCACTATGATGATCCAATGGATCTAAAAGTGACTTTTCCAAGCTTCGCAGTGAATTGCGAACACTAAACTTCAGGATCAACTCACTGAGTGTCGAGCTCAGAGCTCAAAGTATTTTGTTGAGATAGCCCCATGACCATGCCTGCCGCATCCAATAAGAATATTGAACGCATACAAGCTATGTTCTTTATGATAGAATAGTGAAGAGACTAACAAATTGCATGCCCAAGTGTATAAGGTACAACTGTATTCAAATATTGTGTGATTTACAAGTGCTGAATAGTATCTTGCGAAGGCCGAGTGCTGTCCCTAGTGCCAAGCTGTTAAGTGCCGAGTTGTTTGGCATAGTCATGTAAGAAATAGTCGGCAAGGAGTTGTTGATTCCTATTGTATGCACCAACCTCACAGCAATTCCGTGTGAAGCAATTTCCTTCATATAACTATAGGCAATCCATAGCATTGAATCATGGTCACACTCTTGTGCTGACCTGAACCCCAAATTTTCAAACTCCACTACTCAGTCAACATAGCTCAGCATGCCGAGCTATTGATGCCGAAACGTCGGGATGCCAAGAAGCTCCTAAGTCCATGTTGTCCACGAAGGCCAAACTAAGCAACCTGCAATTTTCCAAGCTGTTACATATCCACCCTCAGATCTTTAAGCTCCATGTCAACTAAGCTTCTACCGACTCGAATTGAGTTCGAACTAATTTACGAGTCCAACCTTTTTTCGACTCAGTTGAATTGCAAGAGAGTCCGAGATAGAGTGAACTATCATGCCAATAGTTTAATTTTGAACTATGAAGAATAGAAAATAACTTCAATAACAGAACTACCACATGATAGCATCCCAGCGATGAATAATTTGTGTCGTGACCAAACTACTTAACAACAACAAATCTGGGCTCCAAGTATGAGCAATCTGATCATAGTGAACTCAACTATTTCAAGCAAGTCCCTTGAATGATAGATACTTATGCCATAATGATGGGAATCAGGCTATCGAACTTCTGACTTGTAGCTAAGCTTGAGGACTAGAGAGGCTGGCACAACGAGCCCTTTTATTCCAGCTAGCTCTTGCCGAGGCCGAGGTCAAGTACCTTCTTGCTGAGTCATCCTTCATGTTGTACCGTATAATTGCCTATTTTTCTATAGTATATCGAATTGATGATTACTCTCTAATATCGAGCTGTCCGATTACTCGGTAATCTCTTTGTCGAGAAGCTGAGAGAGAGAGTCTAGATTGACTAAGTCATTCCTTCTTGAACAAGCCCATCTGTCAGTAATTTTTTTGTCCGTATCTTCTAATGACATTACTAATGTAGTATCGCCACTGTACAGTATCATGTGCAGAATTCGTTGCACCAATAATTGTTTTTCTTATATATTCATTTTTAACTTTTTATATCTTATGTATTACTTAGGAAAAATCCTTTTTGTTTTTTTCTTTTTGTTTTTTCCTTTTTAGGCAGGTTGTCCTAACTTATGGGTATAAATACTCTTGTACTTATAACTGCAGGACAGCAGATCATTCTTAATATACATTCTTTGAGTACTTTTTTTTCCTTACGTAAACACTGTTTATTTACTTTCAGCATCACTCTTATTCTTTCCGTTAAGCATGATTAGGTGGCGAGTAACCTCACCAAACCAATTTGTACGTCATATCGAATCGTGTCGTAAGTCTTCAGAAGTTCCGTTAGTGCGTCATATCCTCTAGAGTTATTCGTGTGTTTTGCTTACTGTTTCATTCTTTGTTTTTGCCCTTTCACACTTTTCCCCATTAATCTTTTTTGAGCTTTTTGTAAGCTTGGACCCATCCAGCGGCTGGTCTTATTTTTTTTTTGTCACAGTTTACAACATCTTGATATCAGAGCAGAGGTTTTGTGTGAACTATAGTAGTTCTTCTTGAAGTTATGTTATACTCTATTTTATGTGTGTGAAATAGAGCAAGTTACTGTGTTAATTTGACTATTGTGTTGTTAGCTGTTCATTTTCTAAAGTGTTTGTTTGAGTTTGAATCTATGAGGAAAAATGATAGACCCAAGTATAAATGTTGGTATTGGTGATGATAGTGAAGTTGTCTACCATAGACGATAATCTCAAGGAACCCCAAGAAGCACTGACGAGCGGCTTGATGAGGTAGCTAACTTACTTGTAGATTTGACTCGAACTGTTAATGCATTGTCTTGTTGACCTACTGAGGCTGTGCAAAACACCTTACAAGCTGCTTAACCTATTAGAGGTCAAAATCCAGCTTGACTTATTCAAGGTGGAGGAGTTGGCGATGAGTAAGGCGAAGCATAGACCTGAGAGAGCTTGATGAAGAGGAAGAAAAGTATTTTGAAGAAGATCGTATACGAATTCCTAGAGCATCTAATCATGTGAAGCTTCGAATTTCGAGTTTCAATGGATTTGGAAATGCTGATGAATATCTGGATTAGGAAGAGAAGGTGGAGAGTGTGTTTGATTATTATCAGTATGAGGATTATGATAAAGTGAGAATTGTTGCTATTGAGTTTTTTGGATATGTCGCCATATGGTGGAAGAATTTTTAGGCCATGGAAGACGAGAGGGGTACCGAAAGATTAACACTTGGGCTAAGATGAAGAGAGTGCTCAAAAATAGGTTCATGTCGGAAATATACCTCCAAGATACATTCACTCAGTTTCAGGAGTTGAGACAAGGAGGTCGAACTATTGACAAATATGTTCAAGAATTTTAAATGCTTATGATGCGTTGCGAAGTGGAGGAACCACCAGCTCGAACAGTCTCAAGGTTCGTTATTGGGTTGAAAGGAGACATTCGAGACGTTATGGAGCTTCGATGATTCGACACGATAAATGAAGTTGTTAAAATCGCCCAGCGAGTAGAGAGGTAAAGAAAAAGTCGAGTACCAGTGACGATGCTAACTAGCCGACCAAGACAGGCAAGTCACCAAGCTCAATCGAGATAGAGTCGAGCAAAAAATTGATGTAAGAGTCGAGCAAAAAGGCTAACCAGATGATGTAGTGTTGATTCGAACGTATGAGAAGGGATAAGGGTCTGGTAGGAAGATTAGCCAGATCAAGTGCTTTAAGTGCCAGGGGTTTGAACACATGGCTACTTAATGCTCGAATCAATGGACGATGGTTATCAAGGGAGACATCCCAAAGTTAGAAGTGGAGAGCATAGATGAGAAACCTGAGGAGGAGGAGGTTCCTATCAAGAAAGAAAGTGCCGAGAAAGAGTTGATTAAGGAGGACATGTTTCTTGAGGACTTAGATCAGTTACTTATGGTTATCCGATGTACTATGAACATGGAACCCTCATGAGAGGAGGAGTAGAGAGAGAATTTGTTCCATACTACCTATAAGGTGAATGATCAGATATGTACCCCATTGTAGATAGTGGAAGCTGCACCATGTGGCATTAATTGATCTTGTTTCAAAACTAAAGTTGCCGACCATTTCACATATGAGGCCGTATAAGTTGCAATGGTTAAGTGAGAAAGGTGCATTACATGTCACTTAGCAAATACTACTGCTGATCACTATTGGGAACTACTTTGACCAGATTCTCTGCAACGTCCTACCTATGTGTGCTTCTCATGTGTTGCTAAGTAGGTTATGGTTATTTGATAGGAGGGTCATCCATGATGGCTATAGGAACACATGCATGTTCGAGAAGGATGACTGGGAGATTACACTAAACCCAATGCCGTTGAGAGAAGTCAATAAGTTGTAAACGAAACTTGCTCGCGGATCGAAGAAGGCTCTAGTGATGAGTAGAGCCAAGTTTTGAGAGGCCATTAATGCTAATGAGCCGACCCTCTTATTGGTCAGGCGACTATTGGAAATGAGGGATCGGGGTGAGTTATTCCTGGAGATCAAAGAGTTGTTAGATGAATATGCCGACCTGTTTTCAAAATAATTACCTAAGGGGTTGCCCCCAACTCGAGGCATAAAGCATTGCATTAACTTAGTACTCGGCGCTGCACTACTGAATAAGCTAGCTTATTAGATGAATCCTGAGTAGGCTTCTAAGCTCTAACATCAAGTCAATGAATTGCTGGAGAAGGGTTATGTAAGAGAGAGTTTTAGCCCTTGTGCTGTGCCTAAACTTTTAGTACCGAAGAAGGATGTAACCTGGTAGATGTATGTAGACAGCCGAGTTATGAACAAAATCATGATTAAATACAAGTATCCAATCCCAAGGTTAGAAGACATGTTAGATGAATTGAGTGGAGCCAAGATTTTCAACAAGATTAATCTTAAATCTGGTTACTATCAAATCCGCATGAGACCAAGCGACGAGTGAAAGATTACGTTTAAGTCTCAACATAGACTTTACAAGTGGATAGTCATGCCCTTTCGCTTGTTGAATGCCCTAACCACTTTCATGAGATTAATGAACCATGTGCTAAGACATCTCATGGAGAAGCTGTAAGCCTTAAAGCCAAGCCAAATAACCGTAGGTTTGAGCTTAAAACCCAAGGTTTAGGGTGATCGGCCAAAGGATCTGATCAAACCAAAATTATAGACTATTGAGAGAAATATTAGTAAAAATGACCCCATAAACTTAAATTTAAGAAAATAAATAGTAAAATAGGAGACTATAAAATTTTCAAATTTTAAGCATAATAATTGTGAATTACCGAAAAGGCAAAAAGTGCAATATAATAACTAAAAAATTACTAGAGATAGATTATATGTATACCAAAAATTTTAGAACGACCAAAATAATAATTAGGAATGTTCACGTGTACCCCACATGTATTTATGTGTAGATAAAAATACGCGTAATTACCTAAATTGGCCGAAAACTAAGCAAATAATTAAAGAAAAATATAAAATAATTATGGAAAAATCAAAAGAGGATAATTTGAATCAAGATGAGGTCGTGGCAGGTCCAAAGCTGCAAAAGAAAAATTGGCCAATAAAAATTAAACAACCTAAAAGTCAAAAATCAAGGAATTTGGACAAAGTCTTATCAAATTAATGCATATTAATTAATACAATTGTCTATAAATAGGGGAAAAATTTACAGTAGTCATTTGATTAGTTTAACATCTGAGAAAAATTAGAACATTGAAAAAATCGAGAGAAAATCCAGAAAAAAAAAAAAAAGCTATGCAGATTTGGCAAGTGAAACTCATCACCACCTGGGACCGAACCACAACCACCACCCTACACTAGAACCACCGCCTGGACCGGCCGACAACCTCGGACCGGGTTTGGACGGCTAGAAAGATTCGAACCGGTTAGTCATTTATTCACCCTGATTTTTGTGTAATTTTGTAAAATTAGTTATTTTGCCTAGAAAATTATGAAACTTGTTATTTTGAGGTTTTATTGTATGTAGATTTAGGGAAAAATATTGATTTAGTTTAATTATGTCTGAAAATATAAGGTCCTTAACAAAATGTTCAAAACCGAGCATGATTAAACCAGAAAATAAATAGGCTTAGGAGTGTAGTTTGGAGCTCAAAATTTTTCTGTAGGATTCTCATATGATGTAGAACAGTGCTATGAAGCCATTTTTTTTAAAATTAATTTTCGAAATTTTTAAGTTAATTTTTAGCCCTAAAATGATGGAAAAATTGGGTGATTTAAGGTTAATTAGGTGATTAGGATGTTAATTACTGATTGAAATATTAATTATATGTGTAGGGATGTTAATCTTTGAAGTAAAACCCTAAACCTAGCCTTTGGGTATTAAGTATGGTTAATTAGGGAAATTAGGTAAGTAATATAAGAAATTAGTAATATGTGAAAGTGTAAATTAATAAATCTAAAAAAATAGGGTTATTTAGATAATATTATAATAGAAATAAGAAAAATAATAAATCTGAAATGACATTTAATTTTAAGTAAATATCTCAAAATGTAAGATTTTTACACATCGGGAATAAATCTGATACTTCAATTAGGGTTAGCGTGTACCGAATAGTTTAGAATACCAAATTACGACCCAATAGGATATTTGAATACCCGAGCGTAATGTGATTAATGTTACACTGGGATTCGAGCCTATTTAAGACTTAGAAATTGAAACTAGAATATAATTTAGGATTCGAACCCCAAAATAAAATACAACGGATCATTAGTATGATATAGGTATACATGGGGAAAATGAGTTACATTATGAATTAGAATAAAAATCCATAAAATATAAGTACTAAAAAGACCTATTTGTATTATAGGACACCTAAAGACAAATCAGCTCGCGATTAAGGGATTGAGCGATCAAGCAATTTCAAGTTAGTTGGGTTATTGCTTATTGTAATAAAGTACTAGTTTTGTAGTACTCAGAGACTTAGGCATGTATATGATTGTGAATGTAAGTAGTTTACGCATGTGATTGATGTATCTGAATTCGTGCTGAAATTTGTATTGTGAGTGATTTTGTGACTGATTGAATTGGTATGAAATTGTTTGAGTACCCTAAACGAAATTTAATCTTAGTCGACCCTAATACCCAAAAATGTCATGCATTGCAACCCGTTAGGGGAACATAGGATTCTCCAACCAAATACCGACCCTTTCGAAAGGGATAGCGCAGGATTGCAAAATGGTCCCTTCTTCATCCTCAGTCGAACTAAGTGACAGGAGAGGAGGCCGCGGCGGGGGTGAAGTCAATGGTTCGAAGGTAGTCGCGGGAGGAGCGAGGTCTCCATTGCACAAGCCTGGGTTTGGTTGTAAGCTGCTGCATAACATGGAACTCCTCAACTCGGATTGGAGCGGGTGAAATTTCTCTGATTTCACAACGGACCGGACTACGTTGTGCGATGACACTTAATTGTTGCATTGCATGAAAATAATTGTTTGATAACCCTGTTTGTGCTTGTATGCATTCATGAGTCTCTAATTCAACTTACTGAGCTGTAGTTGCTCATACCCTTATAGATCCTTTTGCAGGTTCTGATTTGTGGTCACTTCAAGTACTATGCCGCCCTACAATTACCCAGAGGTTAGTCCGTTTGAAGCCAGGGGTGTGAGGATCAAGTTACTTAATATAATGTGTGACTAGAGTGACCATGTAATTAGGAATGAAAGACTAATAGTTATTATGTAATCTAGTGAACTGTCATGTTTGTGTGAAACTTCTTGGGAAGCTCTGTGGAGACTTATATATATATAATTATATATGTTTATTAGAAATTGTGATATTTATCATGATTGTAGTATAATTATTAATCGAACTATTTACTTCAAAGCGAGGAGTCGTCGACGCCTTGTGTAGATTATGTCTATGGTAGGCACTGTGAGGCCAGTTACTATCATAGAATGGTTTACACGGTGGGACTGTTGTGACTCTGCGACTTCGGGGCGTAACAGTTCTCAGTTGGTATCAGAGTGTAGTTTTAGTAAACTCGCTTTGAAGCGTCATAACTTAAAAGAAATAGACATTATAGGAATATTGAGAGTGGGTAATACTAAGTGGGCGATAAAAGATTGTATAATATAAATAACCTTAATCTTTAACATTGGAAATATTAATTGGTTTAATTATAATTACAGGGCCGAAAGGGAGAACTAATTCATAGTTGGATACGGTTTGGATGGAATGGAGAAGTATCGCCCATTGATTATAGGGTTAAATTACAATGGCTACTGATGGAATTAGCCGATTGGAATATATTTAGGATGGTTGATGAGATCATTGATAAGTTTTATGATCAAATGTGCTATAGCTGGAAGGATGAGTGAGCATGAATGGAAATGAGTTTAGGCCCCCAGTATAATAGATACACGGTTATAGCAGCTTTTGAGCAGAGATGGTTGGAGAAAGAGGGAATTATAACCATGATGATGCCCTTACGGTATTTTCCTGTCAAGTTAGAGGATGGGAGACCATACCCTGCTAGTATTGCACACATCCCTACTGACATTCCATACATTCCTAGACAGTACCCACCAGGGATCATTGATTGGTTTCTACAGTTTCCAGAGCCTGCTGGGGATGGTATAGAGATACCATTGAACCCTAACCCTGAACCTGAGTTTGACATACCAGAACCACCACCGGAAGACCCACCTCCAATTGAACCCTAAGTAAATGGAGTTCATGTTGAGGAAGGTCTAGAGGAGGATCCAAAGGGAGATCCAGAGGAAGATCTAGAGGAGGATCCAGAAAAGGACCCTGAGGAGGACCCAGAAGAAGAGGAGCCAGAAGAAGACCCTGAGGAGGAGCAAGAGAATGAGAATGAGCCAGATATAGATATACATACTGTAGTTATGCAGGTGATTGCGGACACCGTGATAGTTGGAGATGGAGCTGGTGTTACAGCTGAGTCGGATGATGATGATGTGCAGGAGGTGATTATAATTCCTGAGACTCCAGAGATCGTGTTTATAAACTCCGCATCAGACAGCGAGCCTGAGGATCACTCTGTAGGAGGCTATATGGCTCACGACTCCTTTGATGGAGTAGCTACGACAGATTCAGAGGAGGATTAGCTTAGTTAGATGGCTGACTTGTTTTGGTTAGGTAGATTTTTAGTTATGATCCAGTAGCAATTTTGATGAAAACTGATGTATTTTAGGATCTTTTGATGTATTTTGACTTTTGATGTATTTTGTAGCTTCTGGATCAAGTTAGATGTACGTTGTAATTAAGTTTGATGTAACTTTTTGTCTTGTACAGTTGTAAACATCGAGTCTGTATTAGATGATGTAAGTAATGATGTAATCGAGTTGTATCTTTTGTTTTAAAGTTGTAATAGTGATGATGTAAGGTTGAATGAAATATATAATGGAAGTTAGACTACTAAGTATGTTGACTTCAATGATATTGTCATTACTATTTGATATGAATACTTATTGCCAGCATTTATTAACATTCTTTAAACAAAAGTAGGGATAACTTATAGATAGATATGAATGCATGATTATAAGTTAACTTATTAAGCGATTATGGCTGAAGCTGGAAACGGAAATAGTCAAGGGGGAACTGAAGGAAATCAAAACCCTCCACCACAAGCACCATCACCACCAAGAGAACAAAATAGACAAGATTTATCTCCACCTCCTTCACAAGAGAATATGCCTATTGGACAAATACTTGCCAGTATGCATACGATGATGAGACAGTAAGGAATGTTGATCCAACATCTTCTGACTGGTGGTAATGTGGGAAATAAGAGACCGCAAGAAGTTGAACAACGAATGGAACGACCTCAAGAGGTAAATAAACTTCCTGAATTTATAAAAGCCAACTGTTATTTTGAAGGAGAGATGGGTAGACCAGATCTAGCTGATGATTGGCTAGCCCAAATCGAACGAAGTTTTGAGGCTTTTAGAGTCCCTGAATCTCAAAAGTTGTCTTATGGTACATTTATGTTAAAGTTAGCTGCAAGATTATGGTGGGACTCGAGAGCAAGGCAACTTGGAAATAACATTGATTGGCAACAATTTAAGGAGGAATTCAGGAAGGAGTATTTTCCTCATAGTGTCCAAAACCGAATGGTGCGAGATCTGTTTAAACTAAAGAAGGGAGGTATGAGTGTAACCCAGTATGAGACTGAGTTCAATAGATTGTTACAATATGTACCTAGTTCATACCGAGATAATGTTGAGTTGAAGAAAGATTTGTTCCTTACTGGATTTGACCCCACAATGTGTTGCAAGCTGTTGGATTACGGTTTTACCACTTACAATGAAGTGGTAGATAAGGTAAGACAATTAGAAGATAATCGTGTGAGGATACAAGCAATGTGGAGTCAAAAGATCAATAGAGGATATCGACCAGGACCATCATTTAAGAGATCATATCCTAGTGCCTCTAGTAGCAGTTCTGGACAGAAGAGAAGGAGAATGGTAACTCTGGCTAGTAACCCAGCGCAGTCAATACTGAGTTTGAGCTTTTATGATAAGGATGGCAATGTCAAATGTTGGAAGTGTGGTGCAAATCATTTTCCAAGAAATTGTGCTCAGCTTAAGGGGAAATGTTTTATATGTGGAGATCCGAACCATGTATTGAAGGCATGCCCTAAGATGAAATTAATAAAATGTAATAAGTGTGGTAGAAAGGGGCATTTCTCCAGATACTGTCCACAATTTGTACAAGGAGCTAAGCGAACAGAAGGTTTTGATAATACCACCGCACCTGCTCGTATCTTTGCTTTGGAGGATATGGAAATTGAGGAGAATGAATATTTCTCGGATTTTATGGAGGAGTAATACCATGATGATGTCGAGGAGATCATGGGAGTTGAAGAGGAAAATGATGAAGGACTTGTAACTGGTACGTACTCAGACTATCTATTGTAATGATAATTCTAAGTGTGAATTAAATTGAAATATTTGCATTTTAAGATGTATGAATGCTAGTGTAGTTAGTAACCATAGTATTAGTACATTCCAGGACATGTGCTGATAAATGGATAACCTGCTTTTGTGCTGTTTGATACTGGTGCATCTCATTCCTTTGCAAGTCAGAAATTTGTACATGAACAAGAAATTAGTGTGGTTACTGTTAATGTAACTTATAAAGTTAGAACTCNTAAATCTGAAATGACATTTAATTTTAAGTAAATATCTCAAAATGTAAGATTTTTACATATCGGGAATAAATCTGATATTTCAATTAGGGTTAGCGTGTACCGAATAGTTTAAAATACCAAATTATGACCTAATAGGATATTTGAATACCCGAGCGTAATGTGATTAATGTTACACTGGGATTCGAGCCTATTTAAGACTTAGAAATTGAAACTAGAATATAGTTTAGGATTCGAACCCCGAAATAAAGTACAGCGGATCATTAGTATGATATAGGTATACATGGGGAAAATGAGTTACATTATGAATTAGAATAAAAATCCATAAAATATAAGTACTAAAAAGACTTATTTGTATTATAGGATACCTAGAGACAAATCAGCTCGCGATTAAGGGATCGAGCGATCGAGCGATCAAGCAATTTTAAGTAAGTTGGGTTATTGCTTATTGTAATAAAGTACTAGTTTTGTAGTACTTGGAGACTTAGGCTTGTATATGATTGTGAATGTAAGTAGTTTACGCATGTGATTGATGTATATGAATTCGTGCTGAAATTTGTATTATGAGTGATTTTGTGACTGATTAAATTGGTATGAAATTGTTTGAGCACCCTAAACGAAATTTAATCTTAGTCGACCCTAATACCCAAAAATGTCATGCATTGCAACCCATTAGGGGAACATAGGATTCTCCAACCAAATACCGACCCCTTCGAAAGAGATAGCGTAGGATTGCAAAATGGTCCCTTCTTCATCCTTAGTCGAACTAAGTGACAGGAGAGGAGGCCGCAGCGGGGGTGAAGTCAATGGTTCGAAGGTAGTCGCGGGAGGAGCGAGGTCTCCATTGCACAAGCCTGGGTTTGGTTGTGAGCTGCTGTATAACATGGAACTCCTCAACTCGGATTGGAGCAGGTGAAATTTCTCTGATTTCACCACGGACCGGACTACATTGTGCGATGACACTTGATTGTTGCATTGCATGAAAATAATTGTTTGATAACCCTATTTGTGCATTTATGCATTCATGAGTCTCTAATTCAACTTACTGAGCTATAGTTGCTCATACCCTTATAGATCCTTTTGCAGGTTTTGATTTGTGATCACTTCAAGTACTATGCCGCCCTACAATTACCTAGAGGTTAGTCCGTTTAAAGCCAGGGGTGTAAGGATCAAGTTACTTAATATAATGTGTGACTAGAGTGACCATGTAATTAGGAATGAAAGACTAATAGTTATTATATAATCTAGTGTACACTTATCTATTGAATCAAGTAAATAATAAAATATAGGAATCTAATTTGCAAAACTCGAAAGCTTTATTTAAAAGCGATCAGGTGACTTAGCATATGCTTAAGCTTGGTAAGTGTGCAAGTTGATCAAGACAAGCTTAATAATGTTGTATACTCAATCAAGGAACCGACTTCTCTACATGTATACACTTAATTGGGACAACACATACTAATTCACATAAGTTTCTATATAAAGTCAAAGTGTCAAATGAATTCATTCAGCACCCTTTAACTCAGCCACAGAAGCTTAAAGTACATGTTATATTCTGGATGCTTGGCAACTTTAAGATTGGACAACTCAGAAAGTCTTTAATATTGCATACAAGCAATAGCTTGATAATTGAACCTTAGTTTAGTTCAGTAATGGGTCCTTTCAATAGCTTTCACATCAGTTTCTACATAAAGTCTAAGTATCAAATGAATTCATTCAGTACCCTTTAGCTCAGCCACAATAGCTTAAAGTACATATCATATTCTAGATGCTTGGCAACTTTAAGATTGGATAGCTCAGAAAGTTTTTGATATTGCATACAAGCAATAGCTTAATAATTGAACCTTAGTTCAATTTAACAATGAGTCCTTTTAATAACTTAGGGAATTTAAGGTAAGTAGCTTAGCATGATATTGCTCGGACACTTAAGGAGTTCAATGAGAAACTAATGTAGTTTAGCTCCTTTAATGGATCCTATTAAGAACTTGGAAATCAATAGCAAGTCGACCTTTCTGGATAGATGCTTGACTTGTCATGTTTGTTCGACTTAGCTACAAGCCTCATAATGGATGGACTTGATAACCCTCAAGTTTCTTGGCAAACTTGGAGTAGCTCGACCAGTATGAGCTATCGTAAGCTCAGCCTCCACTTTGCTTTGATCTTACATAGGTAATTGTTATGTGGAATAGCTCGACTGTATTAGTGTTTGTTGTTACCTTTAAATTCATCTTCCTATAATGTAACACTTATTGTCTCAGAGCCTATGTTGACGTTGTGCCATAAAGCTTGGCATGTGTTGCAAACCGTGACTAAGAACAGATAAGGTCAGTCGTTGGATGGGTCTAAGCTTGCAGAAAGCTCGAAAAAGATTAATGGGGAAAAGTGCGAAAGGACAAAAACGAAGAATGAAACATTAAGTAAAACCTACGAATAACTCCAAGGGATATGATGCACCAATGAAACTTTCAAGGATTCATAGCACAATTCGATATGACATACGAATTGGTCCGATGAGGTTACTTGCCACCTAACCTTACTTAAGGGAAAGGATAAGAGTGATGCCGAGAATAAACAAATAGTATTTATGCAAGGAAGAAAAAGTACTCAAAGGGTGTATATTAATAATGATCTGCTATCCCATAGTTACAAGTATAAGGGTATTTATACCCATAAGTTAGGGCAACTTGCCTAAAAAAGAAAAGACAAAAAGGGTATTTCTTGAGGAAGTAATGCACAAGATACAAAAGGGTAAAAATGAATATATAAGAAAAATAATTATTGGTACAATAGATTTTGCACATGATACTATACACGTGGCGATGCTACATTAATGAGGTTGTTAGAAGATGCGGACCAAAAAAGTATGGATAGATGGCCTTGTCTGAGTAAGGATGGCTTAGTTCATTCGGACTCTCTCTCTTAACTTCTCGACAAAGAGGTTGCCAAGTAATCAGACGGCTCAGCGTTAGAGAGTAATCATCAACTCAGCATACTGAAGAAGAATTGGCAATCATACGGTACGGCATGAAGGGAAGTATTCGGCTTCGATAGGAGTCGGTTGGAATAGAGGGACTTATCGTACTAGCCCCTCTAATCCTCAGGCTTGGCTATAGGTCAGAGGTTCGATAGCCTTGTCGTGCTAGCCCCTCTAGTCCTTGGGCTTGACTGTGGGTTAGAGGTTCGATAGCTTGATTCCCATAATTCCCTTTAGGTTGTTTTGGATTTGGGATCAAATTCGAATGGTGTTTGCTCAGTTATTTGTCAGGGTGATATGGACTAAGGTTAGCAATGTTAAAGGCGTCAGAAACCCTATAGTCCTCAAGCAATTCCAACTTATAGACATTGTCATTGATTTTTTAGAGAATTTTAAAAGGTCCTTCCACTCTTGTAGAAAATTTGTTCCTCCTCTTGTTTGGGATCCATTCTTTGTTAAGGTGCAACTACATTAAGTCTCCTGGTTGAAATCATTAAGTTGTTCTACCCTTAGTCCTTTCTTATGTTCTTCTAGCAGTATGGTCGATATGCTCAGTGACTTTGTCATAGATGTGCTAAAGGGATTGTGCTCTAGTCGTTGCATCAGGGTCCTTTTACATGAGTATTAGTTTAGGGGTGTAGTCGAAGGGTAACTCGGGATTGAATCCATAGACCACAGAAGGGAGTTTGCTTAGTAGTGTCATATACTGTTCGGTTATAGGCGAACTTGACCATTAGCAAGCAGACATCCAAATTAGATAAGTTCTTGCCTACTGTAGCTCAGAGCAGTAACCCTAAAGTACAATTAACCACTTCTGTTTGGCCGTCAGTTTGGGGATAACATGAGTTACTGAGGAGTAATTTAGTTCCTAGCCGATGTTATAGGATTCTCCAAAAATAGCTTAAGAACTTTAGATCTCTATCGGAGACTATACTTTTTGGCACACTATGTATCCGCACAATCTCATATAAGAAAAGAGAAGCAATAGCTGAAGTGTAATTAATCTTGGTGCAGGGTACGAAGTGTGCCATTTTATTGAACCGATTCACAATGACCATTATAGAATCTTTGCCTTGGGCAATTCATGGCAGTCCGAGAATAAAGTCCCTGCTTAATTCAATCTATGACCTTGTCGGAACGGTTAAGGGCATTACTTACCCTCGTTTAACTTGGCACTTGCCCTTTTTGCATATGGTACAGCTTTCGATAACTTGGTGCACATCTTTTCTCATTCATAGTTAAAACAATTGGCCATTTATCAGTTCATAGGTCCTCCTTTCCTTAAAATGTCCGGAGAGACCTCCACTGTAGGCTTCCCCAACTAGTAGCTCCCTTAGTAAACAGATCGGCATGCATAATATTCCACCTCAAAACAAGTAGCCATCCTCTACATAATACTCATCCACTGTCCTCCTGTCAATGCATTGCAAAATTGGGTCTAAAGTGTAGATCCTTGGAGCATTGTTCTTTGATATTTGCAAACCCAAACAACCTAGTCTGAAGTTTTGATAAAAGCGCATGTCTCCTCGAAAGAGCATCAGCAGTTATGTTGCTCTTTCCCTACTTATACTTAATTACAAAATTGAATCCTTCAAGGAATTTAACCCATCTGGCCTACCGTTTCGACAACTTGATCTGACTTCGGAGGTACCTTAGCGATTCATGGTCAATATATATGATAAATTCTCTCGGCAATAAATAATGTTGCCATACTTGCATTGCTTGAATTATTGCTAAGAGTTCCTTATCATATACAAAGTAGTTCAGCTACAGTTCTTAGAGCTTTTCACTGTAGAAGGCAATTGGCTAGCCTTTCTACATTAGGGCAGTGCCTATTCTAATGCCTGATGCATCGCATTCCAGCTAAAAAATTTTGTCGAAGTTAGATAACCTTAGCATCAGGGCAGAGGTCAACCTTTCTTTTATCTTAGCAAAACTTCTCTCCTCCATTTCTCTCTATCGGAAGTTAGTGTTCTTCTTTGTTAGCTTGATAAGTGGTGCTGTGATGGTGCTGAAATTCTTGATAAACCTTTTGTAAAATGAAACCAGTCCATGGAAACTTCTCACGCTGGAACAAGTAGTAGGAGTTGGCCACTCGACAATTGCTTAGATCTTCTCATCATCGACTCACAAGCCTTCTCCATTGACTGAATACCACTTCCGCTAGCAAAAGCAACATTTCTTTAGATTGTCGAATAGTTTCTTGGCTTGGAGAATATCTAGGACCGCTTTAAGATGTTTAGAGTGACTTGGCATGTCGGTACTGTAGACTAAGATGTCGTTAAAGTACACCATGACACACTTCCCTATGAGATGTCTCAGTACATGGTTCATTAATCTCATGAAAGTGCTCGAGGCATTCGACAAGCTGAAGGGCATGACCATCCCTCATAAAGTCTATGTCGAGTCTTGAACGCAGTCTTCCACTTGTTGCTTAATCTCATGCGGATTTGATGATAACCAGATTTAAGATTAATCTTGTTGAAAATCTAGGCTCCACTCAGTTCATCCAACATGTCTTCTAGCCTCGGGATCGGATACCTATATTTGATCATGATTTTGTTCATGGCTCGGCTGTCTACGCACATCCGCTAGGTTCCATCTTTCTTCAACACTAGAAGTACAGGTACAGCACAAGGGCTGAGATTCTCTCTTACATAGCCCCTCTCCAACAATTCATTGACTTGACGTCGGAGCTTAGAAGCTTACTCGGGATTCATCCGATAAGTTGACTCATTTTGCAGTGTAGTACCGGGTACTAAGTTAATGCAGTGCTTTATGCCTTGAGTTGGGGGCAACTCTTCAGGTAACTATTTTAGAAACAGGTTGGAATGTTCATCCAACAACTCCTTGATCTCTAGTGGTAATTCACCCCACTCCCTTATTTCCAATAGTCGCCTGACCAATAAGAAGGTCGGCTTATTAGTATTGATGGCCTTTTGGAGCTTAGCTCTACTCATCACCAAAGCCTTCTTTGATCAGTGAGCAAGTTTTGTTTGCAACTTATTGACTTCTCTTAGTAGCATTGGGTTTAGTGTAATCTCTCAGTCATCCTTCTCAAACATGTATGTGTTCCTATAGCTGTCATGGATGACCTTCCTTTTAAACAACCACGGCTTACCTAGCAAGACATAGGAAGCACACATGGGTAGGATGTTGTAG
Source organism: Lumnitzera littorea (assembly GCA_024138015.1). Classification (NCBI taxonomy): domain Eukaryota; kingdom Viridiplantae; phylum Streptophyta; class Magnoliopsida; order Myrtales; family Combretaceae; genus Lumnitzera; species Lumnitzera littorea. The sequence continues at coordinate 73,297,778 of JAMXBB010000006.1, read as the reverse complement.
AGAATTTGGCAAGAGTAGTTCCTAATAGTGATGGGTAGTAGTATTTGTCAAGTGACATGTAACACTCATTTCTCACTTAACTAGTGTAACTTGTACTGCCTCGGATGTAAAATAGTTGGTAACTTCAGTTTTGAAACAAGATTGGCTGATGCCACATTGGTGCAGCTTCCACTTTCTACAATGAGGATGCACATTTAATCATTCACCTTGTAGGTAGTATGAAACAAATTCTCTCTCTACTCCTCCTCTCATGAGGGTTTCATGTTAATGGTACGTTAGACAACTATTAGTAACTAATCTAAGTCCTAAAGAAACACGTCCTGCTTAATCAGATCTTTCTTAGCACTTTCTTTCTCAGTAGGAACCTCTTCTTCCTTGGGTTCCTCATCTATGCTCTCCACTTCTAGTTTTGGGATGTCTCTCTTGATGACCATCATTCATCGATTTGGGCACTAAGCAACCATGTGTCCGTAATTTGGCTGGTCTTCTTACCAGACCCTTGCCCCTCTCATACGTTCAGGTCGGTACTACATCATCTAGTTAGCCTTTCTGCTCAACTCTTACATCAATCTTTCTGCTCAAGTTTATACTCAATTGAGCTTGGTCACTTATCTATTCGGGTCGGCTAATCAGCATCTTCATTAGTACTTGGCTCTTTCTTTGCCTCTTTACTCGATGGGCAATCCTAATAGCTTCATCCACTGTATTGAATCATTGGAGCTTTACAACGTCTCGAATGTCTCCTCTCAACCTAGTAACAAACCTTAAGACTGTTCGAGCTAGTGGTTCCTCTACTTCACAATGCATCATAAGCATTTGAAATTTTTGAATATACTCATCAACAGTTCGACTTTCTTGTCTCAGCACTTGAAGTTAAGTGAATGTACCTTGGAGGTATTTTTTGGCACGAACTTGTTTGTGAACATTCTCTTCATATTGAGCCAAGTGTTAATCTTTCAATACCCCTCTCATCTTCTCATGGCCTAAAAATTCTTCCACCACATGACGGCATATCCGGAGAACTCAACAGTAGCAGTTCTTACTTTCTCATAATCCTTGTACTGATAATAATCAAACATACGCTTCACCTTCTCTTCTCACTCCAGATATTCATCAGCATTCCTAAATCCATTGAAACTTGAAATTCGAAGTTTCACATGGTCGGATGCTCTGGGGATTCGTATACGCTCTTCCTCTTCATCAAGCTTTCTTAGGTCTATCGTTCGCCTTACTCATCCGCCAACTCCTCCACCTCGAATGGGTCGAGCAAGGTTCTGACCTCTAACAGGTTTAGCAGCTTGTGGGGTGTTTTATATAGTCTCAATAGGTTAGTAAAACAACGCATGAATAGCTCGAGTTAGATCCATTAATAGGTTAGCTACCTCATTAAGTCACTCGTTAGTACTTCTGGGGGTTCCTTGAAATTGTCGTCCATAGTAGACAACTCTACTATCATCACCAGCACCAACATTCATACTTGGGTCTATCATTTTTCCTCACTGATTCAAACTCAAACAAAAACTTCAAAAAGTGAATAGCTAACAACACAATAATCAAATGAATACAGTAACTTGCTCTGTTTCACATACATAAAACATAGTATAACTAAACTTCAAGTAGAACTACTATAGTTGACACAAAACTTCCGCTCTGATACGAAGATGTTGCAAACTGTGACCAAGAATAGACAAGGCCAATCACTGGATGAGTCTAAGCTTATAGAAAGCTCGAAAAAGATTAATGGGGAAAAGTGCAAAAGAGCAAAAATGAAGAATGAAACAATAAGCAAAACCTCTGAATAGCTCTAAAGGATATGATACACCAATGGAACTTTCGAGGACTCATGGCATAATTCGATATGAGGCATAAATTGGTTCAATAAGGTTACTCACCACTTAACCTTACTTAAGAGAAAGGATAAGAGTGATGCCTAGAGTAAACAAATAATGTTTACACAAGGAAGAAAAAATACTCAAAGGGTGCATACTAAGAATGATTTACTATCCCACAGTTACAAGTATAAGGGTATTTATACCCATAAGTTAGGACAATCTGCCTAAAAAGGGAAAGGTAAAAAGGTATTTCCTAAAGAAGTAATACACAAGATACAAAAGGGTAAAAATAAATATACAAGAAAAACAATCATTAGTGCAATGGATTCTGCACATGATATTGTATACGTAGCAATGCTACATTGGCAAGGTCGTTAGAAGATGTGGATAAGAAAAGTATGGACAGATGGGCTTATTTGAGCAAGGATGGCTTAGTCAATCTGGATTCTTTCTCTTGGCTTCTTAGCAAAGAGGTTGTTAAGTAATTGGAGAGTAATCATTAACTCGGCATACAGCAGAAAAATAACAGTCATACGATAGGGTAACCTGCTTAAAAAGGAAAAGACAAAAGTGTATTTCTTAAGGAAGTAATGCACAAGATACAAAAAGGTAAAAATGAATATACAAGAAAAACAATCTTTGGTGCAATGGATTCTGTACATGATACTATATACGTAGCGATGTAATGTTGGCGAGGTCATTAGAAGATGCGGACAAAAAAAGTATGGACAGATGGGCTTATCCAAGCAGGGATGACTTAGTTAGTTCGAACTCTCTCTCTCGACTTTTTGGTGAAGAGGTTGTCCAATAATTAGACAACTTGGCGTTGGAGAGTAATCATCAACTCGGTATATGGTAGAAAAATGGGAGGTCATACGGTACAACATGAAGGGTGACTTAGCAAAGGAATTACTCGGCCTTGGTAAGAGTTAGTTGGAACAGAAGGACTTATCATGCCAGCCCCTCTAGTCTTTAGGCTTGATTACGGGTCAAAGGTTCGGTAGCCTAATTCCCATCAATACTCACCATTTAGCCTTACTTAAAGGTTAGGATAAAGGTGAATTAAGCAAACAAGTTGAGAACAATGTTTACGAAAATGAGTATATTCAATATTAGATGTAACATGAGATAATGCGGCTACATATTACAAGGGTATTTATACCCAAAATGCTAAGGTATTCTACCTAAAATAGAAAAGACAAGAGGTTAATGTACAAAAGATGTAATATATAAGGAATGATAAAGGGTATAACTGAAAATACAATAAAAGGGGGGTATCTTATATGGAAGATTCTATTACAGGGGGTGTTTGAACATGTAGTGGATGACTAGTGTTTGTGTGCCTAGCAAAAAGATAGACAATTGTTCGATTAGCCTGGGTGTTGCTAAGTGATGGTACTGAGTCAAGCTAATAGCTTAATAGTACCGAGTTGATGAAGTGACCTTTCCGATATGAATTTAGCTCGCATGTGTAAGGTACAACTTAGATTTAGGTCTAGTGAGCAACATATCGAATGAGTCGAGCTGTTGTCTGGATGTGTCTCTAGTTAACAATTGGAGACTGTCGATAAGTATAAGAGGGTTCAATTCGGCCAAGGCATCATGTTGGTAAACTGTAGTTGTTCGAATTCCTCAAATGTGGTACGTGAGGAAATAACTTATCCGACTATGCTTTCTAGTCTTTGGGCTTAAGCTTGGGTTAGTGGTTCGATGGTTTGATTCTTATCATCCCCACCGAGTTGATTGGGATTTGTGATCAAATCCAGCTGGTCCTCCTCTAAGTTCTCCTTGAGTCAGTAGAGGCTGAGGTCGGCAACATTAAATACGTTTAACACTTTGAAGTCCCGTAGTAGCTTTAGTTGATATGCATTGTCATTTATCTTCTAGAGCATCCTAAATGGTCCTTCTCCTGCAGACAGCTTGTTATTCCTCTTGTTAGGAAACCTTTACTTGCTTAAGTGTAACTACACTTGGTCACCAGGTTGAAATTGCTTGGTCTTCTTTCCTTTGCCTTTATCCTTTAATTTTCTAGCAACTTAATCAATGTGCTGAGCGACTCATTAGTAGATTTGTTGGAGGGACTAGACTCTGGTTCTCACTTCTAGATCTTCTTAGTCAATGGGTGACATCGGGGTATAGTTAAGGGGTAGTTTGAGATTGAAGCCATAGACGTCCTTAAATGGGGTATGCTTAGTTGTAGCATGTATTATCTTATTGTAAGCAAATTCTACCATTGATAGGTAAACATCCCAATTGCCTAAGTAATTTCCCACTGTAGCTTAAAGTAGTGATCCTAAGGTACAGTTGACTACTTCTGTTTGGCCGTCGATTTGGGGTTAGCAAGAAGTACTGTACAATAGCTTGGTTTCCATTCAATGCTAGAGAGTTCTCCAAAAATGGCTCAAGAATTTTGAGTCTTCATTTGAAACCACACTCCTCAGCACTCTGTGCAAGTAAACTATTTCCTATAGAAATAAAGAAGTAATAGCTAAAGCATTGTTAGTTTTGGTACAAGGCACAAAATGTGCCATTTTGTTGAATCTATCCATGATAACTATTATAGAATCTTTGCTTCAAGCAATTTGGGGTAGTTTAAGGACAAGATCTATACTCAGGTTAGCCTATGGTTTGGTTGGAGCAAGCAAAGGCATTACCTTCCCTTATTTTGCTCTGCTTTTTTCTTTCTTATAGATGGTGCATCCCTTAATCACATGATACATGTCACATTTTCATTCTAAGCCAGAAGAACCTATCATTCAGTAGCTCATAGGTCCTCCGTTCTCTAAAGCACCTAGGAAGTCCTCCACTATGGGCTTCTCTCACTAAAAGTTCTCTTATAAGCATGTCAGTATGCATAATTTACCTCCTTGGAATAAGTAGCCATCCTTCACATGGTATTCACCTACCATTCTTCCTTCTTCATAGCATTCAAATATAGGATCAAAATGAGAATCACACCGATACTAATCTTTAATGCTTGCAAACCCCAACAATCTAGTTTACAACTCAATGAGAATAACATGTCTTCTTGACAAAGCATCGACAACTACATTATTCTTGCCTTGCTTATATTTGATGACGAAATTGAATCCTTTTAGAAATTCAATCAATTGAGCTTGGCATTTAGACAGCTTAGAATGGCTTCGCAAATATCTCAAGGACTCATGATTTGTGTAGGTGACAAATTCCTTTGGCGATAGATAATGTTACCATACTCGAAGTGCTCGGATTAAGGTTAGAGGTTCTTTGTCATATACTGAATAGTTTAATTGCACTCCTCTAAGCTTCTCACTATGATAAGCAACAAGTTGGCCTTATTGCATTGGCATAGCTCTAATGCCAACACCTAACGTGTTGCATTCAAGCTTAGATACTCTATTAAAGTTTAGCAGGGCTAAGACTGGAGCTGAGGTCAACCTTGCTTTCACCTCAGTGGAGCTCCTCTCATCTTTCTCTCCTTACTTGAACTCTACATTATTCTTTATTAGCTTAATTAGAGGTGTTACTATAGTGCTGAATCCTTGGATAAAGAGTCAATAGAATGATGCCAATCCATGGAAACTCTTTACCTCGGTACATGAAGTTAGGGTTGACCACTCAACAACAGCTTGTACCTTTTCTTCATTAACTCTCAACCCTTTTCTGCTAACTATGTAACTTAAGAAGATTACTTCTTCCTAATAGAAACAACATTTCTTTAGGTTTTTAAATAATCTCTCTACTCATAGGACATTGAAGATAACTCGGAGATGGTCGGTATGCATTGCTAGGTCGGTACTATAGACAAGGATGTCATCAAAGTAGATGATGTAAAATTTTTTGATCAATTCTCTCAAAGCATGATTCATCAGGCTCATAAAAAGGGCTTAGGGCATTTGATAATCTGAAAGGTGTGGCCATTCGTTCGTATAGGGTATGTCAGGTCTTAAAAGCAATATGTTATTCATCCCCTTGCCTCATTTGAATCTAGTAGTACTTTGACTTTAGATCAATCTTATTGAATACTTTTGCACCACTCAGTTCAGCTAACATATCATTTAGCCTTGAAATTGGGTACCTATACTTGATCATAATCTTGTTGATAGCTTTGCTATCTACACACATGTACCTGATTCCATTCTTTTTGCGGCACTAGCAACGTAGGTACAACGCGGGGGCTAAGACTTTCTCTCACATACCCTTTCTTTAATAGCTCGTTGACTTGTTTCTTGAGCTTTACAGCTTGCTTAGGATTCATTTTATAAGTTGGTTTATTTGGTAGGGTAGCACTAAGTATCAAGTCAGTGCTCTATGCCTTGAAATGGGGCTAATCCTTCTTGTAACTGTTCCAAAAACAGGTCGGCATATTCATCCAACAATTCCTTTATTTCTAAAGGGAGTTCAACTTGCCTCTTCAACTCTAATGATTGTTTGATCAATAGGAAGGTTGACATGTTAGCTTTAATAGCTTCTCAAAGGTTAGTTCTACTCAAAATTAAAGTCTTCTTAGGTCCTTGAGCAAGTTTAGCTTGCAGCTTGCTAACTTGACTCGACATCATATGGTTCAAAATGATCTTCTTTCCATCCGTTTCAAACATATGTGTTCTTGAATCCATTATGCATAACCCTCCAATCAAAAAATCAAGGTCTACCTAGTAATACATGAGATACACATATGGGTAAAACATCACAAAGAATTTCGTTAACATAGTTTCCAATTGACATTGACAGCAACACTTGTTGAGTGATATGTAGTGCTTCCTTTTCATTGAACCAATATAACTTATATGGCTTTGGATGTGAAATGGTCGACAACTTGAGTTTCTTAATCAGGTCAACAAATGATACATTAGTGCAATTCTCGCTTTCTACTATAAGTGCAAAAATTTGCTTATTTACTTTGCATGTGACATGGAACAAATCCTCTCTCTACTCCTCCTTAATAGAGGGTTCTACACTTATCGCACACCGGATAACTAAGGTTAGTTTGTCTAGATCTTCTACAAACATATCCTCTTCAGCAGGCTCTTCTTGTTGGGTAGTATTCTCTTTCAGAGTAACCTACTCCTCAAGCTCCTCAACAATGTTATCTACATTGAGCTCTGGGACATCTTCCTTGATAATTATAATTCTTCTATTTCAACATTAGGCGACCATGTATCTAAACTCTTAACACTTAAAACACTTAATATGGCTCATCTTCCTTCCAAATCATTGTCCCTTCTCATAAGTTTTAGGTAGCACTTCACCATCAATTAGTTGGCCCTTCTGTTTAGCTCTGACATTTGCTCTTTTACACAGCTCGGCACTTTGTTGAGCTCGATAACTTTCTTGAGCGGGTCAGCTTGATTGACTAGGTTATCTTATTGGAGTTCAGCTTAGTCTATTTCTCTTCTGTCTTTCCACTTGCTGGGCTATTCTTATAGCCTCGTCTAATGCTATAAATTATTGAAGTTTTATGACATATCAGATGTCACCTTTTAGTCCAGTAAGAAATCTGGATATTGTTTGGGCTAATGGCTCATCCACTTCATATTGTATCATAAGCATTTGGAATTCCTAAACATACTCATCAACAATTTGGCTCCCTTGTTGTAGCTCTTGAAGTCTCACAAAAGTATCTTTTAAGTAGGTATCTAGCATAAACCTATTCTAAAGAATTCTCTTCATCTTGGGCCAAGTGTTGACTTCCTTATATCCTTCTTACCTCCTCATGATTTGGAAGTTCTTCCACCATAATGCAGCATACCTTGAGAATTCTACAGTAGCAACCTTAACCTTATCACGGTCTTCATATTGATAATAGTAAAAAACGTGTTCAACCTTCTCCTCCTAATCCAGATAGTCGTCTACATCCTTAGACCTATTGAAGCTCAAGATTTGAAGCTTCACATGGTCGGTAGTTCGGGGCACTCGAGCTTACTCCTCTTCCTCGTTGTACTTTTTTTCTCCTTCATAATCCATATCACTTAAGTCAATCCTTCTTCTAACACATCTTCTTACTCTTCTACCCCAATCTCATCGAGCTAAGTTCTATCCTCTCACTAGTCGAGTGACTTAGGGAGTATTTTGCACAGCCTTGATAGTTTGAAAGCCTAATGCATGAGCAACTTTGGTCAGATAGGCTATAAGGTTAGCCATCTCATCAATTCATTCATCCATACTTTTAGAGGTGCCTTAGGATTGTCATCCATGATGGACAACACCACTATTGTCATCTCCAATACCAGCATTGACATTGGGATTGGTCATTATCTCTGATAAAACTTGATAACAAACTTAGAATCTGTGAAACAATATATACTATTCCTCCAAGCTAAATAGTACACACACTCTTTTATACAATGCCCAACTATTCTGCAAACACAGCAACTTCTCTAAAGGGAAATAATCCTTATTGAAACTTGCTCCATTTTCATATATTTAAAACAGGGTAAAATAGAGTATGCAGCCATAGCAAACTATTATGCCTCCTTACTCAAACATTCATAATTAACTTCTATGCAACTACAACACATAACTATAATAAACACTACTCACAAGAAAGCTCAAATATAACTTACCCAAATTAACCTCTACTTTAATACTAAGATGATGCAAGCCGAAGCTAAGGATTGATAAGGTCGGTTGCAAAAGGGTGAGTTTAAGCTTGCTAAAGGCCTGAAAATGAAGGTGGAAATACATGAAAATAGAAAAGTAAACAAGTAACCTATGAACAAATTTCAAGGATATGATGCACTAAGGAAAACTCCGAAGACTTATGGTTCAACTTAATATGATGAACTAACTGGTCCAATGAGGGAACTCACTACCTAGCTTTACTTAATGGGTTAGGATAAGAGTGAACTAGGCAAACAATTTGAGAGCAATGTTCACAAAAAGGAGTATATTCAATATCAGATATAAGATGAGATAATGGGGCTACATATTACAAAGGTATTTATACCTGAAATACTAAGGCATCCTACCTAAAATGGAAAAGAAAAAAGGGTAATGTACAAGGAATGATAAAGGGTATAATTGAAAATACAACAATAAAGGGTATCCTGTACAAAAGATTCCATCACAAGGGGTCCTCAAATACATGGTGGATGACTAATGGTTGTACACTTAGCAAAAAGATGGACAACTATTCGGTTAGCCTAGGTGTTGTGATGATGTCGAGCCCAGCTAATAACTCAACAATACTGAGTTGATCAAGTGATCTTTCTAAAGTGAATTTAGCTTGGATGTATTGGGTATAGCTTGGATTCAAGTTTGGTGAGCAACTGGTCAGATGGCCCGAGTTATTGTTTAGATGTGTATTTAGTTGATAATTGAAGATTATTGATAAGTATAAGAGAGTTCGACTTGGCCAAGGCATTAGGTTGGTAGACTATAGTAGTTCTAATTCCTCAAATGTGGTATGTGAAGAAAGAACTTGTTTGGCTATGCTTTCCAATCCTTAGACTTAGGCTCCGATCAGTGGTTTGGTGGTCTGATTCCTATCACAGGGTTTCAAACATAAGGAGTAGAAGGTAGCTACCCCTATGGCAATGGCAATGATAACCTTACGAGTGGTGGAATTGATTGGTAGATCATAGGAACTGAACAAGTGCGAACGTAAGCAAACAAAGTTTAATAGGCTTCTTCATGAAGTGTACTTAAAGGATAGCGAGTGTAATAAGGCCGTGATGCTTTTATACGAGAAGGTTGTAGATTTGGAGGCTACTTACCATGTTTAAATTAGTAAAATTACTGTTGTGGTAGTCAATCATTACTTAACAATGTACTTCAACGAGAAATTCTAAGGTTTAGATGCCTTTATGCTTAAAGAAGATGGGTGAGTGGTATTAGTCCATATGGGATTTTTCCTGTATCGAGAACAGTCCTAGCTTGAGGGATGCTGGTATTTGTTCACCAAATTCCAGTTAGATTTCTTCAACTACTGCCATTTGTGCCTAACTCAACTTGCTTTGAATGGCATATGCTCATGGCTTTTAAGATATTATGTACCTGGCTTGAAGTGAAGGCTACATTGACCTTCCACCAGTATATCCACAAGTTGAAGAGGTCTATAGATAGCTAGTGGTATTTATCAACTTATCGAAATAGAAAAATACTAGAAAGGCTAAAGTCTTCTGTCCATGAATGGAATTAAAATATATATCCTTCTTGGTGGACTAGGAGTTAGATTTTCGAACTAAATGGATGACTCTAATCTTGATAAGAATTAGTCTACAACGATTAGGTAAAGATCGACCCATTAGAAGTCAAAGCCGACATGCTCTTGCCGAGGTCGGACTAATACCTGAAGGTCGAGGGGAGGAAGAGAAACCATACTGCATCAGGTCTATCATCTACTGAAAAGATAAGAGACTAAATGGCCAAGGCTTCAAGGCCAAAGAATAGCTTGATACAACACAGGAAAGCTAGTGCAAAGCAATATACGAGTGTAGCAACTATGGGCCTACCTTACTAAGAGCTCAACCAAGCACAATAAGGCTTCCAAACATCCTACCCCTACTTGAACATCTGACTACCAACCAGCCCCTGTTCGGGTCTGATCTTATAAATAGCTCAAATGACTGCATACCGACCACTCTATCAAATGCATCATTTTGTACACTTTGTAAATATTGTCCTTATTTCAATTGTATGCCATTCTTTAGGGTTTAAGGCCTTATATATTTTTTACAGTTTTACCATTAGGATTTTAAGACTTGTTATAAATAGTAACATTTATAATTAGTAGAAAAAGATCAGATGGGGAAGAATATTCATACAGAGAATTTACACTTAAATGTTCCTTCTAGAAGTAAGGACATTCTTGAGCCCTTTTGAGCTGGCATTTCATCCCCAAAGGTCTCTTCCCCCACTTGACTTTAAAGGGAGGTTTGTTAAACTAGTAGTCAGCATACCAGGAAGGAGGTGAAGATCTATGGCATGGGATCGAATCGTACTATAATCAAGCTTAAAGGGGTTAAGCTCGATAAAGGGGCCAAAGGGAGGCTTAAGATGGCAAATCAAAAGGGTTGAAGGAAGTGAGTGTTGCTTGGCCTCCTTCTTGAGTGGAGGAAACCCTAGATATAGAGGATGATGTCCCAAACTTGCTAACACTAGGCCATAGGCGACACTAAGCTTGCTAGCTAGGTTGCCCCTATCATTGCTTATAGAGGTTAGATCTCCTTCAAGTCATGGTGATATAGGTAAGTGCATCTATTAGTTTTATAGTATAGCAGATTTGAATCTAAGTGTTAATCTCTCAAAAACTATGTACAAATACTAGTACTTCACCCTTTCCTAAATATTCAAGAAAATTAATTTAAACTAAAACTAATTAAACTAGTATGCAATATAACTAATATGCAAAATAAATAAAAACCAAAGATATTAAGAATGCATGAATTCAATATTTAACTATTAATTACCCAAGAACAATGAGACACATATCAATCTCATTCCAATTAATTGGACTATTGGAATTCGTAATTTAAACTAACATCTTTCTTAAGATTGTAAATCTTAATTCTAATAAAAATATCTTTCTAATTACATATAACTACATTAAGGTCTATGAATTCCCATTAACGAAAATCTCTTCTAAGTTAAAATAAAAGAATTATGCTTTTCTATCTCTAGGATTACATGCAATTCCTTCTAAGTACATTAGTTCTATTTACATACTAAGTCTATCGACCTACATATGGAAAATCAGATAAATTAAATTAATACACTAGTATTACTAATTCAAACAAAAGAAGAACACGTATTTAGATTGCATTTAATTACAAATCATTGATTGAATTAAGAAAATAACATCTTACATAGATTAACAGGATTTTGAATAATTGATTGCTAAAAAGTCTAATCTGAAACATTAAAAAGAAATAAAGAAAGAAGAAAACCTAACTCTAATTTCCTAAGAATGAATGAGCGAATTACAATGTGTTTACAAGGCCTTTACATGCTATTTATAATACATGGAATATTGTCCTTAAAACACTAAAGTATTGCATAATTTACTGAGTATGAGAAATAGCACTAGAGTTCAATAACTAATCTATGTAAAATAAAGTTAGCCACATCATTTGAACAATAACTAAACTTAAAATTAAAATGAATACTAACATATTCAAAGAGGGAGTTATAAATATTTGAACCACTATGACTAAAGTGTATATACTCCTCTCGTCAATTTTACCAAGCATAAAAAAATCTAGAGCAAATGCATATTATGTTAACTTATCATTTGATAATCTCCTTAGTTTTGATTTTCATTGAGAGATTTTTATTTTATTTTATTTTATGAAGTAGTTTCATTGGTCAATACATCCCGAGTAAGAGAACCTTAAGCTATTAGATTTTAAGATCCCCCTTCAAACCATCCATGACTCCTTTTATTTAATTAGGCTCTTTTATTCTTTATTAAAGTCTAAGCTTTACATGGATTTTTCCTTTGACTCATGTGGCAAGCTTTTAGCTAATAATCCCAAGCTTGTCCCTTAAGTTAACAGAAATTATCCTTCCTTAAGGAGGCATCCCTTGGGCTTAATTACTTGAGTCCACGAGGTCTATAGTTAAACTTTTATTCCATTTTAGTTTAATTTAACTTTTCCTTTTTTGGATCAATTCAATTCAATTATTTTTCTTTTAACTATTTTGATTTTTCAAGAAATTTGAAGGAACAAATTTCATTTGGTCATTTACTCTAAATAGGATGCTCTAAAAGATATTCAAAGGAAAATGCATATACTAAAAAATATAAAAACTAATCTTAAGTCTCAATCAAGCTTAAATAACAAGGAACTTTACTTTACAAAGATTCCATTATTCAACTCCAATCAAGTGTAATAAGGTAATGATAATCAAGAAAAATAAATAATTAATAAAAAGAATTTCCTTAAAAGGTTGCTTTTTATTTTTTAGATGCAAATCAATTTAAAGATTTTGTGCAATATTAGGTAAATAATTCTATTCACTCAAAATAGCAAAAACTAAATATAAGATTTATTCATTAAAGCTAAAACAAATGTTTTTGTGCCATAAAACTAGCAAGAATATTTAGCATCTCAAAACTTTTTCTTTATCGACTCCCCATACTTATTTTGTACATTATTCTTAATGTACAATTAAAACCAATCAATGCTAAAAAAATCAAAGAAGGGAAAGAGAAAAAGGAAAATAAAACTTCCCTATTTAGCTCATTCATACTAAATCTATCCATTTCCATATGGGATTGCATACATTTTAAATCATCTACAAAAGAAAAACAAAAACAAAGGAAAGGAAAATAAAAGCATCTATGAAAACCAAAATGAAAACTAAATCTAAAACTACTCCTACTCCACCTACAAACATAAAAAATCCATTAAAAAGTAGACAAAATTGATAAGGCTAATCCTTTGCTAACTATAAAATGCACCAAAAAAAAAAAAAACCAGAAAAAATCAAGTTAGTAATTCAAAATCACATGAAAGCATATCATGCTAGTCCTTTTTTGTCTCTCGATTCTCCTTCTCTTCCTTTGATGAGGCAGTCTTAAGCATGAGTATCGAATATCCATTTTGAGACAATTCTAGCTCTGAGCTTGCCTATCTTTATTCCCTTTCCCCTTTGCATATTTCTTGAAAAGTTAGGAAAAACACATGCTCATATCTCATGGACATCTTCCTCACACTTTATTTATGATAATAGATAAGATAATGCACAAGTATGAAGAATCATACAAAATTTAAAACATAGCATCTCATGAAGCACAATTAAAAACTAACCAATTAACTAATCAAGCACAAACACTAAGTATATAATTGATTAGCTTCAAATTCCATAACATTAATGTCAAATCAATATGATTCAATCACAACGCCATTTGAGATTCATCACATTGCAAAAAAATATGTTTTTAAAATGCAAGAACACTCAGGGAGTACCAAAATTCATAGGAATTTTAAGACTATGAAATACAAGATAAACATAATATGCTAAAAGATATGAATTAATAACTAATACCCCATGTCCAATAAAATGCACAATTACTTTTGTTATGGATGTAAGTAAAAAATAAAATAAAATAGCTATTAAGTTAGGGAAAAAAATATCATGTAAGTGGAGCTTAGTTATTTATTTTACAATTTCAATGCAAAGAAATAGAAACCTAAGTAAAATAAACAAAATAAATATTACTAAAAATTAAAAACTTGAGTTGCCTTTGCTATGGTTCCATCGAAACATGTACTATCCCCATAATACTAAAGAAGATGAGAGAAACACTTTTTTGACTAGATGTATACTCAAGTGTTATTTCGCTCCCCTAAAATCATCCATTGTAGGTTTATTAATAGGATAAGGTTTAATAATAGGTGTGTGTTCATACTCAATAACATACCTTTAAGGCCATAGGTAGTCCATCTTAAGTTCTACTTCTCATATAGAAGATTCATAATTAGAAAATAGAGAAGGCTCTAGATTTTTAAATTTAGAGTGTAGGTTAACCTCTCAAATTTCTTCCTTTAGGTTTAAGAAACCACACTTCTTACTCATTGCAAGAAGCATTTCTAAATCCATTAGGCTACACATCACATCGAAGGTCTCCCCTGACTTCTATTTCCCTTCACTCAACTCAGTTCCATATCCTCTTAATTCCTAACCCTTATTCTCCTTCAACCACCAACTCACCCTTCTATTACTTAAAAACCCTTCCATGTGTCCTAAATAACCATTCTCTTAAAGATAATGGAAAGTTTCTTTTTCTAAAGACTTGGAGTGGTATAATAAGGTAGCTAAGAGTGGTAAGAGGGTGATACTATTATGATCAAAGGTGCATACCTTTCCTACTACTCACTAGCCAACTTAACAGTAGGCTTTCCTTATAATCACTCATCTTCCTATGTACTACAGTTATATAGCAAAGTGGTTCGGGTATGGTTTACATTAGTGAAAGCACAATGATCCTCTATTGCATATTTTGCCTAGTATATTATAAGTAATTTCCTAACAGATGTCTCTCTTGGGTCTTCGTATGGTAAGAAGGATAGTATATAAGTGGGGTATTACGGATAAAACATTAGCAAGAGCAATAGTAGTGGCCACAATACTAGCACACATCCTCGAAATTCATAGATACAAATTCCTCATATCTGCTATTGGAAGAAATCTAGTAGCTATGTTCTTGACCCCATCAACTGCACTCCATCTCAAACTCAACAACTAATGCAATTCAAACCCGCGGCAATCCTCAACCTCATAATTAGAGAGCTAGAAAAATGAAATCTACAAATGTAAAGAAAGAAATAAACTAAAATGAAAAATCAAAGAAAATAAAGGAAGCTAACAAATAAATGCAAACCTAAGGTAGAAGGAAGAAAATTTTCTTTTTTTATTTCTAAGAGTGGTTAGAATGCTAGATCCAAGACTTTCCTAATATCGTACTCCTTAATAACAACGCTAAAAACTTAATATAGACAAGTGTACTTATTAGTTTTATATAAGGGATTTAAGTTTAAGTGTCAATCCCTTAGGAACTATATGCAAGTATTAGTACTTCACCTCTCCCTTAATAACTAACCTAACAAATTCAATCAAGAAATAAATTTAAGAAAATTAAATCTAAACTAAAATGTATTAAACTAATATAAAAATTAAAAATACTAGTAATTTATAAATTCAATATTCAATTATTAATTACCTTAGAACAACAAGATACATATCAATCTCATTCTAGTTAATTATACCCCTGAAATTCCTAATTTAAGCTAACATCTTTCTCAAGATTGCTAGCCCTAATTCAAATAGAAATCTCTTTTTAGTTACAAATCCTAGA
Source organism: Lumnitzera littorea (assembly GCA_024138015.1). Taxonomy (NCBI): domain Eukaryota; kingdom Viridiplantae; phylum Streptophyta; class Magnoliopsida; order Myrtales; family Combretaceae; genus Lumnitzera; species Lumnitzera littorea. The sequence continues at coordinate 73,282,166 of JAMXBB010000006.1, read as the reverse complement.
ATTGTATTAGAATATGTGAATTCTCATTAACTCGAATATCTATGAGTTAAAATAAAAGAATTATGTCTTCCTATCTTTAGGTTTGATGCAATTCCTTTTATTTACACTAGATCTATTCATATACTAGGTCTCTCAACCTCCATATATGAAGTTAGATAAATTGAATTAACACATAGTATTATTAATTCAAACAATATATGAACACATGATTAAATCGCAATTAATTAGAAATCATTGATTGTATTAAGAAAAGAATAAAATACATAGATTACTAAGGTTCTTAATTATTAAATACTAAAAAGAACCAATCTAAAACATTAAAAAAGGAATAAAGAAAGATGAAAACCCTAACTTTAATTTCTTAAGAATGAATGAGTGAATGATGATGTGTTTATAAGACATTTATGTGTTATTTATAGTATATGTTGTTGGTGGTTTTGGGTTATTGGATCTAGAGAACAAGAGTAATACAAATTTTGTCAAGTTGGCCGAAGTAGTTAAAAAGAAGGACCTATTATGGACTAAACTGATTAGAAAGAAATACAAGATTGGCAAAGAAGGGGAGAAAACTAAAGTAAGAACAAAATTAGTTAAGAAATTGAAAAAGATGATATGCTAGTTGGAAGAAAATTTGAAGATAAGAACGTACAATGGAAGGGACACTTACTTTTTGTCAAACAATTAGGTAACAAAAGGAAGGGTAAATAGTTAGTTAGAGGGACCAAGAACAAAAGATATTGAGGAAATAAAATTGGTAGAAGCATGGGATAGTAGGGGATTTTGGAGAGAAGATATTATAACATACCCCATGGATGAGGACATATAAAGAAGACTGGGATACCTTTGGATTAAGGAGAATGATTGCAAAAACAAGGAATTAATTTAGCCCTTTAAGGTAAATGGTGCGATTTCTTGTAAGTTAGCTTATAGGAGACTATCAACAAAAAAGGAATAGCAGGAAAGAAATGAAAAAAGAAGGATGGAAATGGATATAGGAAATGCCCATTATGCCAAAAATTACATTCTTAATTTAGAGAATCTTAAACAATGGATTGCCAACTAAGGACAGTCTTGAATTTATGTGGCTTTTGTGGAAAGGAAAAGGAGTCTATTAATCTTATCTTTGCTAAGTATGAATACATTAAGGCCTTTTAGAGGGGGAGAGAAATAATAAATATGCAAAGTACTGGTGGCAATGAAGAAGAGTTCAAAAAGTAGATAAAAGAAAATGCAAAATTAAAGAAACCAAAGTAGGATAGGGCTAAGGCAAATGAAATTTTGTTTGTGTTGTACCTAAAGGGCATTTAGGGGGGAAGAAACTAAATAGTGTTTAGGAACAACTAAAGAGAAGACTAGAAATCTAAAGCTAAGGCCAAGGCAAATGAACGGTGGATGAGTACAAGGAGAAGGAAAATTCTAAACAACCAAAACATTATAAAGGCATGTTGGAGGAGACCATAAGGAGATTATATAAAGATTAACTGTGAAGTAATAGAAGATGGTAATAGGGCTAGGATGGGTTGCATCATAAGAGATTATAGAAGAAGAGTGATAGGAGGCCTTACCAAATCAATTATAGGAGTTTTACCTCTAGAAGCTGAATTATAGGCATAGCACATAGTCTCAATCTAGCAAGAGACAAAGGAATTGAAAATTTACTAGTTGAAATTGATTCCTTGCTAGCGGTTGAATGGATAATAATGAATAGATTGATGAAAATATATACTCACTAGCTTTAGTTGTTTGTAGAATAATAGTAAGAGAATTTAACAATACTTTGTTTTACAAAATGCTCAAGACTAAGAGTAGAGCAATGGATTTCATGTCAAAGGAAGTATTGAAGAAGAAACAAGATGTAGTGTTTTAGGGAGATAACCTCAATAGTTATAGTAGGAATTTGCTAAATATTACCATAGATGACTATAATTATTCTATGGACTCTAATATATGTGTTGATGTACTAAACATTAACTAACATTGGAAAAAGCTTATGTACTATATGCAAAGTAGTCATTTACACTCGAAAAACAAAAAAATGATAACATAATCTTAAACATGACCATATCATTGCTTATGTAACTTTCTATGGACTTGCAACTTTCATTTGTCCCATAAATTACCAAGGTACGACCTCAACACGGTCTGAACTTTCCCATACTGACCACTATGACTTTGAATCATGTATTAGCACGACATATATCATTCCTTGATTTTGTAATTATGGGCCCTTAAGATTGCTTTTGGGCAACTGTACTTAGACTTAGGGCATTCAGGAAATTTTATCTGATTGAGCCTAAAATTTACAATTAAGTTAGAAAAGTTAGTTGAAATAATTCGGTAAAGTTAGATTTTAAAAATAATATCTTAAAAACCTAATTTTAGCCTTAGAAATATAATTATCCAACATAACATAAAACTAATCGGAACTCTTAAAAGCAAACTTAAAATGTAATGAGGACTTACAGATAAGTTATAAAAGAAAATAATATTGCATAATATATTATATGAATATATGTGTATTTAAGAATATACTTGGTATATATAATAAATATACTTGTAAATTAACTTTAAATTATATAATTATATATAGGAAATATATCTTAAAAATAAAAAACATGCTAAAAATATGATTATATGCATGTAATTACTCATTATGTGTAATATATATATGATATATATATATGTATCTTAACAAAATAACTAAATATACTTAAATTATTCAAATTTGACTACAATTACACAAAAACTAAATCAAAACTTATCCAAAAATGTGGAGAATAACTTGGATTCAAGTTAGAATCACCATGGTGGCACTAATAATAAAGTTTGGTAGACTCAAAAGTTAATTTAATCACAAAAGGACACCTATTGGCTTAAACATGATAAAACAATTAAATAAAATTACTTAATAATTAAGTAAAAAACCCAATCAACCCAATCCTCTATAAATATGACCCTCAGACTCAGATTTCATAGTTTTGTAACAAAGAACACTTAAAGAAAAATTGGAAAAAAAAAGAGAAAATAGGAAAAAAAAAATACAGTACCTTATTACTCCCTTGTTGTTCCCAACCCAAATGATAACCTGTTAGTGTCGCCTAACCAACCACCTACAGAGCACCTACCGCCATCCTTGTCGTAACTGCCAGAGCTCTAATGAATAGTGAGTAAAAAAATCTACCATGGTTTTCCTTATTTCTAAAAAAATATTAAATTAATTAGGAAAAATATGAAAAAAAAATTATTCCTTGGTTTTTTGAGATGTACTTTTAAGTTATAACTTTATTTTTACAAAATTATGAATATTTTATATACTTGTTTAACAAATATGCTATTCATCCAAATTTTTAAATTTAAAATAAATATATTAAATGATGTTTTTTTAAGCTTAAAAATTTTCTATGGAATACATATTACATGTAGTTTATTACTATGTAGCCTAATTATGATTTTATATATACTTATAATTTATTGCATTTTTAAGGCCTAAAAATGGTTAAAATAGGGTAATTTGTGAAATAAATTGATTTTAAGAGAAATAATTGATGAAATTAGAATCTAACTAATTCTAGATATTTCTAATGATGTCAAGAAAGGTTGAAACTTGATCGTATGAAACAAGTTGCTAATTAAATTCTATATATTTTTATGAGTTCATAGGAATTTTCGTAGAATTATTTGATGATCTATGCTATTTATTATCAATTTTCCTAGTTAAATAGCTTATATTAGTAATTGGGACATGTATTAGCAATAATATGTTAATTATTTGATTAAATTACAACTAAAACATACTTTGATAAGATAGAAATAATTATTATTTTGTTATATTTTGCTATATTATTTGCATTAGGTTATGATATATACATGCTAAGATTTCATAATGTGTGATTTATCATATTTTCTCGCAAAATTGTGTAAAAATTATTTTATTTATAAAATATGATATCAATATGATATTACTTATTATACAGCTTTATCCGTATACTAGGATTAGAAATACCTTATAGGAATCATCTTTTAAACGAAACATGTAACACATGTCGTTAAGTTCACATGAGCCCAAACGATACTAATCTCACTAAAACACAATCAATTTAGGTAATAATATCGATGTTTTCTATAATATTACGGAAAATATCATCCTACGGTTATTTTTGCATAATTAAACTGCAATTTGACTAATAAAAAATAGGTTTCAATACAATCAAAATGATATAATATAAGTAATAATAAAACTATATATATTAGATAATATTGAGTGCTTTAGTATAATCTATATGATAAAGTAAAATACTTGACGTATATACATATATATATAACGTGTATGTATATAAATATATATACAACTTTGCTGAATAGTTGTATAAATAATATCTCAACCAAGTACTATGTAAAATCCTAACGTTTTTGTAAATCTTATAAAAACTAAATATGAGCTTTAGTATATATAAGGCTTCTAAGTGGGTAAAGTACTGACATTCCAAACCTGTTAGAGTGAGCTTTAGTACAAGTAAGTGGGATTTGTGAAGACTAGAGTATATGCTCATTTGTGGTCATAAGTAGTTATTTATGCGCATGCTATGCCTGTGCTTGATTATTGAGATGCTGATTAGTAGTTGAGTTACATGTTTTGCTATATTTATTGACCCTATTTTGTGTGTTATGAATTGGTTGATCACCCTTAACCAAACAAATTAAAATACGAACTAAAACTATAAATGAACATGTATTGCATCCCATTAAGGGACAATTAGGTTTCTTCAGCTAAATTCTAACACCTTTAATGAGGTTACGGTGATTTAGCCTTTCCCTACCCTTAGTCTAACTAAGTGACAAGGGAGGAGGTTGTGATGAGGTTGGGGGCATTAGGTTCAACGGTAGTTGTTGGTAGAGTAGGAGTCTCCATTGCACAAGCCTAGAATTAGCCATAGGAGGGTCTTATGGCCTTTATGATTAGCATTCTAGCCATCACATCACAACTCCTCAATATAGGTTAGAGTAGGTGAAATTTCTTTAATCTTATGATGTATTGAATAACGTTGTGCAAATGATACATTGCTTGTTCATAGTACTGTTCAACTTATATATGCTTTTTGCCTTATGCCCCTTACTAAGCTGTGGTTTGCTTACTCCTTTATGGATTTGCTTACAGTATTTGAGTAATCATGTTACATGACGATTACCTCTAGATGTGAAAAAAGGATGTATCTAGGCTTAAGTAAGGCAAAACCGATGGGGACTATGTTTTTGGAAATTTTTGTTTTTTATGACATCAACTAAATCATTCAGGCAATCTAGTTGGGTTTATACTTTTAAGTCTTATCACATACTTATATACTTTTATAAATACTCTATATTTAGTCTTATTGTAAATATAAGTTAATATGAATATAAATGTTACTATATATGTGGAACCATGAATGCTTCAGAGTGGTTTATCATATAAGCCTTGTGTATATCAAGGTTATACTAGCGATTGAATAAACATTTTATAGCATAAAATTGATATACATAGTGGACTATTACAACTTGATAGCGTTCAGGATGTGACAACAATCTTCTCAGTTATTGGACGTTACATAGACACAAGGCTACAATTTCAATTCAATTGTTGTGGACTTAACAATTGAATGGACATTAATTTCATCACATGGACGTTGGGCTTTGTGAAATTGCATAGATAGATGTTGACTTTCCAGTTATTAGCTTCTTAATTAAACATAGACGAGCTTCAACTAAATATTGCATGTAAGTGTAGGCTAGACATGTGAACTTTAATTTTAGTTGGTCTTCAATTCATGGACAAAAACATGTCTAGGATTCATTAATGGCCTTATAGCCTAGTGGCATAAATACTGATCTCCCAATAAAATGGACCAAGTTCGAATCCTTCCTTTTCAGTTGTAATCACCGAAAAAGAAACATGTCTGGGATTCTTCATTGCATAACATGGCATGGAAATCGGATAACAACATGGTATATTTGAATTTCCAATTATTAATCACACAATTAGATTCCACTTTATGGATGCCATGGCCTTCATTTGAATTTCCAATTTCCACATGCGTTTTGACTACCCTTCAATTCATAACTTAGCTGGAACTTTTTGCTTCTTGGACTCCATGGCTTGTATGTGTAATTTCGTCCCACCCGATTCAATTCTCATGCAATCTTTCATCAATTGATTCCTTTATCATGTAACTTCCACTTAAAAATAAGAAATAAACACATTAAGTATCGAAATGCACTGAAAATACACTATAAAAATATTATAAGATCTATCTATAAAATGGATACAATTATGCTCCATCACATGGGCATATATACTGATCTTAATGGTTTGTATATTCCAATTAAGCGAGCCTTGGCCTTAATGGATCGAGTAAGAAGTTATAAAGGACTCCCTTTTGCCCAAGGATAACATACTGCTCGAGGACAAGTGTAGAAAGATGTCAGATGAGTAGATTGAGTCGGTGACCTACTCCAAACTCCAAGAGATAAGCACTTGTGCCCTTATTTAGAATAAGTTCCAACTACCCTTCTTATAACTCATCTAGTTCATGTGCTTTATTGGCCTATGCATACGTGTTGAAGACCTTAGACCTCTAGAAGGCTAAAAGGGAGAAGGTAGCTTAGTTTAAGGTTAACCTTCATAGTTCATCTAGCAACCACGAAGGTTCCTCCAATAATGAGGATATTTTATTGAAGAGGGCTCAACATGTCTAGGCTAAGGTACTCTAGTCCAAATGGGTTGCGGCTAAGGCCAATAAGAAGCTCTAAGCCGTTGAAAGGAAGGCAAAGAAGCTAGAGCAAAAGTTGGATTCCTTGTCTAAGGAACTTGAGAATGCTTAGTCTGAGGTTACGGCAACCAATGCCAACAACCAAGAACTCAATGCCGAGGTAGTAAAGTTAGCGAAGGAGTTAGAAGAAGAGAAGAGCAAGCATAGTGTAACCATAGAGTCTGCTGAAGCCAGTAAGGAGAAGGAGAAGGTAAGCTTGGAGGAGGTTTCTTACTAGTGCACCTGGGTATCAAACCCAGAAAGTGCGAAGGTCATCACCCTTAATGTATAGACCATGGTCTTTGACTCCATCTTCTCAAGTAAACAATGGGAGGAGTTTCGCATAAGGTAGGCTCGAGAGCTTATTTAGAAGGCTCACACTAGCCTTGATCTAAAATACCCTTCCTTCATGGACATCTGCTTGAGTCTTTCGGCTCTAAAGAGAAGGTGGACTATGAGAAAGAGGAATCTACTGCTCAAGATGAAGGTGACATCTAATCCGGCAACTTGGGCACTATTTCTCCTACTCCATTTTTCATTCAACCTTCGACTCCACTTCAGCCTCTACCTCCTCGGTGGCTCTCCTTTGAAGAACTTGGAGAAGCATCTGAGGACTGACTGAACTACCTCATGTCCCAATCTTTTTTTTTTTTTTCTCTTATGTTAGACTTTGTAATGTTTCTAGAAAATTGTTCTTTTGAGGATCATTATACCGACCCTTTTAGCATTTGATTAAATGAATATTTTCAAATTTTGCCCTTTATATTTTGTCTTTATTATTTAACTGTTCGTACCACCATTTGGGAGTTCCCTAGGCTTATAAACTAACAGGATTTCTCTCACTTTAGGCATTAATCGATTTTCGTACTTTTGATTATGGGTTTCTTAAGGCTTCGAAGCCTTAGGGATTTCCCTTACTTAAAGATTCTTTAAGGGAGGTCCGTACCTCGGGCCTCAAAATTATCTTTTTGAGGCGTAAGTGCTTATATGATAGGTTTATTCTTAGGTATTCAATTATCGAGCTTATAAGCTCGATTTCACGATTTCCACGAGCTTCATGCGTTATAGGTTACCATGCTCCCCACATATTTTGGAATTAGTCTTTTTAAACTAAGTTAAAGATGCAACCTAGGAAAGGATTATATGGGTCTATGCTTTTCTTAAAGAGGCGAAACAAATTGAAAAGAATGGCATTTCATTGACTTTCGTTAAAACATTGATATAATACAATCATTCAAAATAAATTTGAAGGTTGTCGGCATTCCACATCCTAGGGATCTCAATACCAAATAGCCTCTTTAATCCACATGCCTTGTTGGGCTTAAACACTTTGTGTCAGCCCTTCTTGTCTTAGTATTAGGCTGCTTTATGCTGATATGTGGCCACTCTCCTAGTTGTAAGGTCTCGATCTTCTTCAATAGCATCAAGGTCAACCTAGATGCCAATTCGGTTTCACAATGGTATCTAAGTCTCTGGTTTGGATGTTAGAGAGCTTTAGCTCTATTGGCAACATTACCTCTATGTTAAAGGCAAGTCACAAGGGTATTTCCTCCATGGCCACCCTATATGTAGTCTAGTAGCCTTAAAAAATAAGGGGGAGTTAGTTGGGCCATTTTCCTTTAGCTTTATCAACTTTTTCCTTCAAACTCTCAGGTATGGTCTTATTAGTTGCTTCAACTTATCCATTGTTCTATAGGTATGCGACTGAGGTATAGTGAATGTTTATGTAATATTGCTTATAGAAGTCTTGTAACTTTTGGTTGTCGAACTAGGGCCCATTTTCCGTGATGATTGACTTAGTACATCTAACTTGGTTAAGATGGAGTTGATGATTAAACTTTATGCTTCTCTCCATGATCTTTGCAATAACTTCTACCTTGATCCACCTCATAAAATAATCCATAGCAACAATGATATATTGCCTTTAGTCGGTTGCCTTAGGAAAGAGGTTAATACCATACTAGGGAAAGAGCCAAGAGTTAGTCAAGGGCTAGAGATTGCTATTAGATGGATGGGTAATGGGCATGTACTTCTAGTACTACATGCATTGCTGCATCATCTCTTTAGTGTGTTGCTTCATTGTTGGCTAACAGTATTCAAGTCTCAAAGCTTGGATGCAAAGGGCTTAGGCATTAATATGGTTGCTGCACACTTTAGCCTACAGTTCTTCTAAAACTCACTAACCTTCCTCAAGTCGAAGACAATGGAGTAAAGGTAAGCTTATACCTCAACGATATTGGACTTTGTCTATCAATGTGTAATTAGTTAGTTTGTATTGGAGCTTCCTCATCTCCTTTCAATTCTTAAGTACAATTCCACACTTTACGTGCTCCACAAAAGCGTTTCACTAATCCTAACAAATTTTCCTTTTTTGGATTTGAAACTTATTCGAATTGGATCCTTTCGATTTCTAGATTGAAAATATACTTATGAAGTTGATCAAACTTATTTCTTTACTTGTATGACTTAGATGTCTCATATTTCCATAACTTCGAATTTCTCGAGCCGTACGAGGAGAAAACTTTGTATACGTTTTTAGGGGGGGTTATAGATCATCTACATCTATCCCAATGAGCCAAGGTCACAATCAATATCATCACTATCCTCAATATCATCACACTTTACGTGCTCCACTATCTCATCCATCTAATACGACTCAACTTGGCTAGTGTATATCTCCAAGATCTGTTAAGGCTACTTATCAATACTTCACTTTGATAAATAATCCACAAAAATCTTCTTATCCTTCTTCTTGAGCTTTAAGACACCAATAGAGGCGTACCTTAGTAATGTATTATTTTCAAAATTTTTAAGTTAGGGAATTGTTGTTATGGTCCATGAAGTAAAATCCGTGGTAAAGAATCTAACCAACTCTAAGTTCTTAATCATTCCCTTTCCCTTGGCTTTATATTTGTTGATAACCTACTACACTATGAGCATAAAATCTAAGAAGACTTCCAATCGTTATGCCTTGACCACCTTTGCTAGCTTCAACCTTAGTAATAAGGGTTAGTACTTAGCCTTATTATTACCAGTGTTGAATCCAAACTTTAATGCCTAACACACTTCCATCCTATGTGGGTCTTTAAGCACAAGCCTGACTATAATCCCATCTTGAGTGGATGAATCGTCCATGTGAAGAGTTTAAACTAGCTTTTCACCATCATCAGGTGATTCCTCCTCTCCTATGTACTCCATAATAAAGTTTGTGAGGACTTATGCTTTAAAGGCCTCGCGAGGTTTATAATAGATCACACATGTATTGAGCTCTAATACGTACTTTACCATTTGCCTTGATGTATCTAGTTTTTGCAATATGTTACATAGCAACTGGTCAGTTAAGACTATATTTTAGTGAGCTTCGAAGTAAGGTCAGAGTCTCTTAGTCAATATCACTATTGCTTAAGGAAAATTTCTCCACATTTGAATATCTAAGTTTTAGCCCTTAGAGTATGTGGATGACATAGTACATGGATTTATGTTCAACTTGAAGCAATTAATAGGGTAAACTATAAACAAGCCTTGAAAGAGGTCATACTGTAACATGAATGAGTCCTTCAAAGCTATTGAAGAAATAAGGAAATGGGTTGGGGTGGAAATGTAGGTAGAAAGGTAAGCAATCATAAGCTACTTGTGGATGTAACACACCACTTAAGCACTCATAGTTAATGTCTTGCTAAATGTGACTCATTGGTCCTAAGCAATGGGTTACTCATGCACAACCTTGCTTAAGGATTGCTATGAGCTAGGAAAACTCAAGGAAATTTCATTAGGAATATTTGATTATAACAAATGCTATAATAAGGTATTTATACTACATTCATAAGGTTACTTTCCTTTACATGAAATTACTAAAAAGGGTAAATACTAAATTCAGCAATGTACATAAAAGAGAACGGACAAATTTGTAATCCTTCTAAAAAGATAATATTCAGCATTAGGTTGTTAACCATTTTGGATAAGGTTGGTAGTAGCAGAGCTCTTTGACAACTTGATACCATGACCTTGGCAAGTCTAGATTTGCAATGGAGGGTGATCAAGAGAACAGGTTGGAAGGATTAGCTCTGTGCTCTTAGTTAGCTCTAACCAACTTTGTTATAGTAAGACAATAATTGTAGACATCTCATTTTTGTTTCCTTGGAATTTTGGAGTTTTTTTTTTAAATAAAGAAAATGCCATAATTTAGAAAAATAAAAAAAGAAAAAAGAAAAATGCAGAAAAGTACAAAAAAAAACTAGAAAATTAAGAAAAATACAAAAAAAAAAATAAAAAATTGTGAAAGTACAAAAGAAAAGTTAGGAGAATAGAATTTTAAGGAAAACAAAAAGCTTAACTTATTTTTTAGGATTGAAAGTACACATATGCAATTTAATGGCTTTGAGCCTTACCCGAGAATATTAAGTTTTTTCTTAAAAAAGAAGAAGAAGAAGAAGAATAAAAACTTGATACTTAGCTTATTGTCAAGATTAATTATGTTTATTGTAAAAATGATGCTAATTTAAATTAATCGAAGATTGGATTTAAATCATTTGATTTATAAGAAAATATTGGATTAATTGGATGATAATCAAATAGGAGCTCAAAAAACCTTTAAATTGGATTTGAAATATATATATATATATATTGTATACTAAATTGAATTATGGAATGTTAGGTGATTTGGACTTTAATGGATTTTAGGTTAGGAAACATATAATTGAATAGGGTCAAATAGAAGTAACTTGCATCATTTGATGAGAAAAAACCAATAGCTAAGTTGGTAAGGGTGCTCAAGGAGTTTTTTAAGGTGTAAGGTTCGAATCTCAATATAGGCGTTAGGTGGCTTTTTGTTCTTTTCAAACTAGCATGGATACCTGTTGGCCTTAATTGATTGAGCATGTCTAGTTTCCTTCTTTTTCTTAAGCTTTCTCCAACTTTCTCATGGTTTCTTTGGCTGAGCAATCTAGTTTAAGCCATTTTTAGCCTATTCTTCTATACAATTTCACCAAACTAATGGTGAAATCATAAAGATTACATGGCCTAATTTGTTTTCCACCTAAAAACATGTCCAAATTCAATGATTTTAATGATTAAACTGGCCTTAGAAAGCTAGAAAAAGTCAAAATCCGAGTTTCTAGCTCTTGCTTAATCCTTTAAATCCAAACCTTGATAACATTTATGAAAGCTTCCTTTCTTCTTTTTCAACAAGAATATCAACTTTATTACTTAAACAATCAATCAAATTGTGCATTTTCCATTGAAATAGAAGAATTAAGTCAACACCAATTTACTTCGAATTTTTTGAATTCAATATGTTTTAGCCACTTTCCTTGCATGATTGAGCTTGAAAACTATAAAATGAAGCTAGAAGGATCATTGATTCTTGTTCAAATACACTCAAAAACCACCATTCCCGAGTTTCTCTCTTTAACTCTCCTAACCGCGACCTTTCTCCCTCTCTCTCCCTCTATTTAAAAATTCTCACTGCATAGTCACTTTTGAGAAAAACCAATAACCTAGCTAGCTTCCCTAATGCTCAAGCTCTCAATCACCACCTAAATATCACTCCTTTTTGTACCTCCTAACCCCTTCAATGACTACTTAGGGTTCTCAAACCTTCGGCCTCTATATGAACCACCACTTTTCATGGCCATCTCCTCTAACCAATCGTATAGACAAGCTAGTAGCATCCTTAAACCCCCAACCTAACTCTCCTTCGACCTCCAACAAGCACTACATAAGGCACCCGATGACTACTACTAACAACCTTCGACCTAAATGCAAGCCATCATAAAACCACTACTTTGGTCATAGCACCTGTCTTAAACCCCCCATTCCCAATATAACTCTCACGAATCTAGTGTTTCCCTTAAGTTTCGGCTACTAGAACGCCTTGGAGCACCCCTCAACACTACGTCACTATGTCTTCTTCCTCTTCTTCTTAGTGTGTACGTGCTACATACATGATTTGGGTCAAGATGACCTGACCCCAACCTGCGAATCGAGCTCTAAACTACCCAAGTCTAACTTGCATGTAGTGTCAAGTTCGACCCCCTTCTTTTTTCCCTTTATCTTGCATTTTATTTTGTTATGTTGTATTTTATTTTTCTCTTTTTATGATTGTATTCTATTGTAATAAATTGTGAAAAAAATCCAAAAAAAGAAAAAAAGAAGAACAATAAATAGAAAAAAGATAAGAAGAAGAAAAAGAAAAGGAAGATTTATTTTTAGCATGTTTCGATAAAAAAATAAAAGGTAAATATATTAGATAAATAAATACAAAGTCTTTAAAAAAGTGCTTTGACAAAAATAAAAAGATAATAATATGTTTTATCACTTAGAAAGACTTTAAAAATAAATAAATAAAAAAAATGGCCTTTTTTTTTTTATAAATAGGGCTTTTCCTAAATAAAACTTCAAATTAAGATCCTTTAGAATTTCTTATGATTGAAAATAAATTGATAAAAAAGTATAGCTAAGTTTTTTAGAATTAAAAAGAGACCAACACACTAAAACTTTTGGAGCAAACTACAAAAAGTTCGATCCCTAATCGAAGGCATGTAGGTACTTATGGAGCAACTTAAAATAGCTAAACAGGTAATTGAAAAATAAAATTAATCTAAGAATATTAAGGAGGTACTCGTTAGGGTTTAATAAGTTTATTTTTGAATCCAAAACTTTAGTTTTTCAAAAACTATTTTTAAAGTTAGTTTTTCTGTAGATTAATGGCTAAGTTATAACTAATCTACCCGGTAATTATGACTTAACACTTTTCCCAACTTCGGTTAGATGATGACTTTGGTTTTTTTTTTTTTTAAAGAAAACCAAGTTTTTCTTAATCCTTAGTTGATAATCTATATTAAATAGGTATAGGGTTCAATATAGGCTGGGTTAAGAAAAATATTGAAAACCAAAAAAATTTAGGCTCGACAATAACCCATGCACTTTGAGAGCTCGAGCATACAAACAAGTTAGCTTTGCAAATTAGGTTGGCTTCTTCAACACTTGGTTAGCAATTGAGGATCCAATTGGTTAAGTCAACCAAACCTCTTGCTCATGATCAAGATAGGGGGTCTTGAAGGCTGATTTCCATCATTTCCTTTAGGCCGTTTAAGATTTGAGATTTAATCCTTGAAGTACTCTACTGGGTTATCTTTCTCATATGCATATAGGCTTAGGTTGGCAATGTTAAAGATATAAAAAATTCTATACCCCTTAAGGAGCTTAAGCTTGTAGGTGCTGTCATTGATTTTTTAAAGTACTTAGAAAAGTCATTCAACTTGAGGTAGGAACTTATTCTTCCTCTTATTAGGAAACCTTTCCTTGCCGAGATGTAGCCATACAAGTCCTCCTGGTTAGAATAACTTCATTTCCCTTTATCCTTGGTTTCCTTTAGCTAATTTCTCAATAGCTTAAGTTAATTGCTCGGTAACCTTTTGGTAGATTCTCTACAAAGCTTTGGCTTAATCTTCGACTTCTAAGTCACCTTACTCAGTCCTAAGCATTAGTGTTTGATCAAAGGGTAACTTTGGGTTGAAATGATGAACCGCTTGAATAGGAAAATACTTGTTGTGCTATGAACATATCAATTCTAGGTAAACTCTATAATAGGCAGGTAGGTATCCCAATTAGCTTTATTTCTTCTAATAACAAACTCTATAATGTTCTGTTGACAACCTCTATCTAACCATTAGTTTATAGATGGCATGATGTGTTGAATAACAACTTGGTCTTTAGTCGATGCTATGGAGTCATCTAAAAATGGCTAAAAAAATTAGGGTATCTATCAGACGTAATTCTCTATGGAACTCCATGAAGCTTCATAATCTCTTACTAAAATCAAAATGAAATAGCTAAAGCATCATCAATCATGCTGTAAAGTACAAAATGTACCATTTAGTGGAACCTATCGACCCAAACCATCATAGAATCCTTCCCTCATGCTGTTCTTAGCAATCTAATAACCAAATCAATACTTAGATATACCCATGGTTTGGTTGGCACTAATGGGGGCATAGCCTTCCCTTGCTTAGCTCGACTCTTAGCCTCTTTACAGGTCATACATCTCTTAACAATTTGGTGTACATCCTTCAACATTCTTAGCTAGTAAAATCTTAACTTTAACAGCTCATACATCTTCGTTTCTCTAAAATGTCCTAATAATCCTCTACTATGTGCTTCCCTAACGAGTAATTTTCATCTTAAATAGGTCGGTATGCATAGTTTTCTAACTCCGAAAAGATATCCTTCTTCCATAAAGTAATAATCTAATGTCTTTCCTTCACTACAATGGCATAGATCGATCCAAAATGTGGGTCTTAGAGATATTGCTCCTTAATGCTCACAAATCCTAACAATCCGGTCCGAAGCTCAAAAAGCATTACATGTCATCTAGATAAAGCATCTACAACTACATTTTCTTTCCCTTACTTTTACATGATCACAAATGAAAAATTATTTAAAAACTCAACCCATTTAATTTGTTGCTTGGATAACATTAGTTAACCCTTCAAATATCTCAAGGTTTAGTGATTAGAGTATACAACAAATTCCTTTGGCAATAGATAATGTTGCCATGTCTATAAAGCTCAAACAAAGGCATACAACTCCTTCTCACACACAAAATAGTTCAAAGTAGATCCCTTAAGTTTCTCATTAAAATAGGTTATAGGTTAGTAATTTTGCATGAGAACTATATTGATATCCATGCTATATGCATCACATTCTAATTTAAAAACTTTGATGAAATTAGGGACGGGCAATACTAGGGTTGACGTCAATCTCTTCTTTAACTCGGTAAAGCCTTCTTCCTCCTTATGCCCCTAACAAAACTCAACATTCTTCTTTACGAGCTCAATAAGGGGTGCAATAAGAGAACTAAAATTCTAAATGAATCTGTGATAGAAAGAAGCTAAGTATGAAAACTTTGTACATCTATACAAGAGATCGTACGCCATTATATGGTAGCTCAAACCTTCTCCTTATCAACTATTAGGCCTTTGTTACTAACTACATACCCAACAAACATAACCTCATTTTGATAAACAACACTTCTTTAAGTTACCAAACAATTTCTTAGCTCGTAGCAACCTCAAAAATCGTTTACAAATGACTCACATAGCTAGGCAAGTGGAAACTATACACTTAAATATCATCAAAATAAACTATAACAAATTTCCTATCAAATTCCTCAGCACATGGTTCTTCAATCTCATGAAATTGCTTGGGGCATTTCGATAAGCCAAACATCATCACAAGCTACTCATACAATCTATGCCTTGTCTTGAAGGTTGTTTTTCACTCATCCCCTTTCTCGTATGTAGATTTGATGATATCCGGACTTCAAGTCAACCTTGGAGAATATCCTTACACCATGTATGTAAACCTTAGAAAAAACAGTAGTTGAACCCTAGCTCATGTTCGAGTATTCTAAACTGTACAATAAGTCGATAAGGCTAATAATAATAAAAGAATATGAAGTTTAATAAATCAAATATAACATTGATAACAAAACCTTAGGAATGTATCGAAACCCTAAATTGCTTACTAAAACCCTAAAACTAGTTTATGCATCATTAATGGAAATTGAACCCAAAATTGCTCGAAACCCTAAAATCATAAACATAAACCTATAAAATAGTTAAATAATACACAATAGCGATAAAATTATAGTCAAATGTAATTTTCGACTAAATCGCCTATTTGTACGAAATTGTAATGAAATTACCATAATAACTTGTAAAAATTATAATTGTAACGGGTACCAGTTAAATTGATAAAATTTCATAAAATTTTGAAAACTAATCTACGAGGAGATGCACTATAATTTGTATAATTCAAAAAATTATACATATTTGTTAATAATTTTCATTTTCCTTCTCTTCCATTTCCAATTTATCTCATTTTCTTTCTTCATTTCCAATCTAATTCTTCTCCTGCACAAAACATGAATCAAAGTCAACAAATTAAGACAAAAAAAAAAAAAAATCAGCAGCCACATGATCAAGCAAATTACCATGTGTTGATATTATTTTGTCTTATTTATATTAATGTAAAAGTTACCTTAGCTTACAAATTAAGCTAAACTCACGTGAGCAAAGGAAGCCATATAAAATCTGGAAAAAAACAAGAAAGAAAAATCTGCACAAACACACATCCGACGAGAGCAAACCGTAAGGAAAAAAGAAAGAGAGAAAAGAGAGAAGGAAGGAAGAAAAAGAAGAAGTAAAAGAAGAAAAAAATAAAAAACTACAAGGTAAGTGATTTATTTTAGAAAGTATAGATGTATATTTTATTATATACATGTAGAATTATAGTATTTGTATGGTATTTTTACATATAACACTAATAGTATATGTCTATGTACATGAATACCTAAATTTAATTATATGTATAAATATAAGGTTAGGTTATGTATACATGTATGTACATAAGTATATGGTATGTATTATGTATTTGTTTTTTTTAATACATCTAATTAATAATTTACATAACTATAGTATAAGTATATATGTATGTACCGTAANTCCTTCTCTTCCATTTCCAATTTATCTCATTTTCCTTCTCCATTTCCAATCCAATTCTTCTCCTGCGCAAAACATGAATCAAAGTCAACAAATTAAGACAAAAAAAAAAAAAAATCAGCAGCCACATGATCAAGCAAATTACCATGTGTTGATATTATTTTGTCTTATTTATATTAATGTAAAAGTTACCTTAGCTTACAAATTAAGCTAAACTCACGTGAGCAAAGGAAGCCATATAAAATCTGGAAAAACAAGAAAGAAAAATCTGCACAAACACACATCCGACGAGAGCAAATCATAAGGAAAAAAGAAAGAGAGAAAAGAGAGAAGGAAGGAAGAAAAAGAAGAAGGAAAAGAAGAAAAAATAAAAACTACAAGGTAAGTGATTTATTTTAGAAAGTATAGATGTATATTATATTATACACATGTAGAATTATAGTATTTGTATGGTATTTTTACATATAACACTAATAGTATATGTCTATGTACATGAATACCTAAATTTAATTATATGTGTAAATATAAGGTTAGGTTATGTATACATGTATGTACATAAGTATATGGTATGTATTATGTATTTGTTTTTTTTAATACATCTAATTAATAATTTACATAACTATAGTATAAGTATATATGTATGTACCGTAACTTTATATATATATGGGTATACATATATGATTATATATATATATGTGTGTGTGTAGTTGTATAGTATATAGTGGGGTATTTTTATAAGTACATATATAAGACATATGAATATATATATATAATAGTATACGGCATATACTATATATTTTATGATAAATGATAACTACTATATAAGTATATATATGCCGAACATATATGTATGTATTTATAGGTATGTATACATGTAAGACATATAAATAAATAAATACAAAATATATATATAAATATATGAATATGTGTATAAGAGTATGTTTTAAATAAATACATACACATATATAATACGTGTAATATATAGTATATATATGTATATATGATACCGTAATTTAAGAATTTACAATAACATAAACTATAAATTATATATTATAAGTATAGGAATATATATATATATATATATATATATAATCGTGAGGTACATAAGAAAAATAAGAAAATGAGAAAAATAGGAAAATATACCCAAAATAATAAAAATAACAAACATATGATTTAAATAATTATTAAATTATAAATATGTTACGAAAAAGCGAAAATCAATATTTTATAATTTTTAAATTTAAATAATAATTTTTGTGATATTTTTGTATCACAATTTAAGTTACGAGTCATAACTTCCAAAACGAATCTCGTTACGAGAAAATACGCTCGAAAATGATCAAAATGGACTATAAGTTTATTACAATCCGAGCTAAAACGAAAAATTTACACGCGATTCGATAAAAAGCTCGAATCGACAATTTCACGTAACTAAGTAAAATAAACCTTACACATTATAACACTAGTTAGTTTTCAATTCTCTATCTTACAAATTTTCCTTATTCTCAAGTGATCTTGATATCGACCCTGAGCTGCGCCCACCGACTATTACAATCCCTGAGCTAGCCATGGCCGAGTGAGTTTTTCCTTATGATTCCATATTTGTTTGTGCTTGTAGTTAGTGAACATAAATTATGAATTATAAATGAATATGAATGGGGTTGGGTTATGCTTGTGCATGATAATTATTGTTGATGATGAATCTACTTTAAATTTCAATAATATAATGTTTGTTGCATAGTAGATTCAATAGATTGATTGTTTGTGACTTGGAATAATCACTGATTAAATATGACTTAACTTTTATTCGACTAGAAAAGTTAACTTAGATCATACATAAATCATGCATAACTAATTCCGAGTAGTCACATTACATGGAGGTAGCGAGAGGCCATACTTGGGTTGATTATTGATTATTATTGATTTCGTACGGTGCACATGTGCGATATGACCTTACCCTGGCCCACGGGATGACTAGGCGTTAGAGGCACCAACCGTCTGGCTATGGGTCGAGTCCAGAGGCCTTTGTTTAGGGGTGAGTGAGGGCTGCGTGAACTTACTCACAATAATATGTAGAACTCGTTTTGATAAAGCTGGTAATGGATGTACCATTACATTTTTAATACGAAATGCGGAGTTTCGTTATGAAATAAGTTCTAATATGATACCCGGATCTGACTGTACCGATGAATCTCCAACCCTGACTTCAGAGGGCGTTAAATCTGAGTTGCATGCAGTACCTGGTCACCTGCATGTATTTGTTTGGCATACTGCTTGTTCATGCATTCATTTAGTTGAACTTAACTGTAGTATAACTTGATTGCTGTATGGTTGAGGGAAAATATCTCACTAAGCTAGTAAGCTTATACCCTCGTAGACTTCTTTTGCAGGCCGACTTATTCGTGAAGTCAAGCCGTCGTATACCCGAGGTTAGCTTTCTCTACAGGGTCAATGTGAGAGCTGTTTGAGGACAGATAGTACTTTTGATTAAATGTAGATTTGAATATGTAATTTTTATATTAGTATGACTTTAGACATGTTTTAAACTCTATATCTGTAAACTTTTATACACATAAATTATGTGTTATGTTTTACGATATTATTATTTGTCATGAAATGATATTGCTTAAGCTTACGCACTCTTGGTAGTTAGTAGTAGTTGTAGCCTTGTGTATCGTATAAAAGGGTCGTCGATTGTAAGGGAACTCAATTTATAATCCTTTGTATGGTATACGGCGACTGCCACGACTAGCCCCTTTAGGTCGCAACAATGCAACTTATCCAACATATCATCTAATCTAAAGATCAGATACCTATACTTTATGGTGATCTTGTTAATAGCTCAACTATCTACACACATCCTCTAACTTCTATCCTTCTTAGGGATCAATAATATAGGCAAAACACATGGACTCATACTTTCTCAAACATATCCTATTTCAATGAGCTCATTTCGCTCTCTCTATAGTTCAGTGGCTTGCTTGGGATTCATTTGTAAGCCAGTTGATTTGGCAATATGACTTCCAATTACAGGTCAATTCCATGCTTTATTCTTCACTTTAGTGGTAATCCTCTTAGCAACTCTTCAAGGAATAGGTCAGCAAACTCATCTAACAATTTCTTGACCTCTTCAGGTTGGTCAATCTACTTTTGTGTTTCTAACATTCTTTGTATCAGTAAAAAGTTAGCTCCTCAGACTTCACAACCTCTTTAAGCATAGATAGACTCATTATCAATGTCTTCTTGGATCTTTGGCTCAATTTAGACTACATATTACTAACTTAGCTTGGTGTCATTAAGAAAATGTAATAGGTTGACCATCTTTCTGAAACGTACAAGTATTCTTATAGCCATCATACATAACCCTTCTATCGAACAACTAAGGTCAACTAACTAAAATATACAAAGCATACATTCGGTATACATCGCATAGTATCCTTCCTTATAACTCCCAACAAAAATTGGTAATAGCACTTGTTTTGTAATATACAATGATCCTTTCTGATTTACCCAGTATAGGTTGTATGGTTTAGGATTTAGAGTAGTCAGCAAGTTCAATTGCTTAACTAATCTCATGGATGCATACCATTATCAATAATTAAGCACAAAACTAATCTTATACCTTACATGTAGGATGAAATAAACTTTTACACTACTCATTCTCTTTGTAAGACTCCGTACTCATACCTCAACAAACAACCCATGTTAGCATGTTGCCTTCTTTAAGATAAATGTTATCTCCTATAACTTGCACCTTCACTCCATCTTCTACTTCTTCTATAGCTTCACTAACTTCTCCATTAGTATTGTACACTTCAAAAGTCGGGGCATCACCTTTAATTACCAAGGTTTGTTGATTTGGACACTAAGCAACCATATGTCCAAAGCCTTTATACTTAAATCCATTGATCTTACTTGTCTTTCTTCCTAAGGTTTACCCCTTTTTAATTCCTTCTCTTTACCTCCTTGCTCCATCCTTACTCCTTTTGCAAGGGATAACTATCTATCTTTCTTACTTGGCACTAAGCTACTTGGCTTCCTGCTACTTCCTTGGATAAGTCAAACCGATTGAACAAGTCAAGAATTATGAGCTTGGTAAGGTCGATTTTTCCTTTGTCTCTCAATACATTGGGCAAACTTACTAGATTCTTTGAAGGCATAAAAGGATTGTACCTTAACAACATCCCTAACACATATTTTAAGCCATAACATATCTTGAAATAGTTCGAGCTTTAAGCTCTTCTACTTCACACTTAATCATTTGCATCTAGAACTCATGTATGCACTCATATTGGTTTTCTTATCTCAAGTAACTTTGTAAAAGTATCTTGATAGTATGAGTAAGGAGCAAATCTTCTTTACATGACCCTCTTAATTTCTTCCCATGTTCTTACACCCTGTGGACCATCTCTTTCTCTCATCATATGCAACTTCTTCCACTACATATGGACATAACTAGTGAATTTTAGGATGGAAAGTATAACATACCATCCTTAGCATAACGATAATACTCAAATAACTTCTCAACCCGCTCTTTCCAATCTAGGTACTCATCGGCACTACTACTTCCTATGAAGCTTGGAATTTGAACCTTCATATTATCAATACTTCTAGGAGCTCGAACAACACTCTTCATAGTAATCCTCATCAACTTTACCAACATCATCTTAATTGATCCTTCGATAGGCTAGTCATTTAGATCTTCTTTAGGGATGTCAAACAAGATACACAACTCTATCAAGTTAGCCTTCAAGTTTACCATTTTAAGGTGCTATTTTTAATCTTTCATCGACCATCATCACTCCATTCTTCTTCCATAACCTCCATTTTCTATTAGCTCTTCATTCGACTCCTTCAACTCCAATATTTCAAGTTGGGTAAACTCTTCTACATTAGACTTCATTATTAGGTTGGTGATGCTAATATTTAGCTTGGGCTTCCTTTAGAGTCTCATTAATAGTACTCATCAACTCAACAGACTCCTTCAATAAGGCTACGGCTTCTCTTTGCATCATGACTATCATATTTTCCAAAAGTTTAGTAAGTTGATCCATCTATTCATATGTGGTTCTTAGGGTTTACTCTATAAGTCGGCCTTAGCCTGGAGCATCACTCTCATTATCTCCAACTACTGCATTCGCATTTCAGTCGATCATTTTTTTATCAGTCAAAGCATAATATACAATTTCTAACAACTACGTCTTTAGTAACCACGACTTCAATAACAACTAAACCACTTCTTTAGCAACGTAATATGACAACAATTACTGCTCACCTTCATAAGCACAACCACCTTCGACAACAACTAAAGCACACAAAACAGTAACAAACTCCTATTATTACTTTAATTTAACAACCCCTACTATATTTTGAGAACTAAAGACAGGGCATAATAAAACTCACGCTAATACACTCATTACTATTGACACATCAACAAAAACCTTGACTAGAACTACAACTCAACCAACATGCATAACACTACTTAGACTTCTAACCTTACTTAAAACTCAAGCTATGATACCAACATAATAGGGTAAACTAAATGCGATACTCAAAAGAGGTTTTACTATAGTGTGAATGGGTCCTTTGAAACTATTAAAGAAATAAGGAAATGAGTTAGGGTGGAAATGTGGGCACAAGGGTATGAGTTCTATAATTTTGCATAGTCATTCTGAGTATGTAATTTAAGATGTATGTCGTAGGTCCGAATTATAGAAATATAATAAAATAATAATATTATAGCTGAAAATAGTTAATTTCACTAAATTATATTATGTTATTTTTCACTCGCCATATATACATGATTTAGGTAAGAAAAGTTAACCAAACTTTAGAGATTATTTAATTGCACATTAAAATTATAACATGATATAAAATAATATATTCTAGTATTACGTATATCTTATTTATAATTATTATACATAATTATAAATCGAAAACGGCTAAAATACCTAAAAATATGTATAATTAGCAAAAAATTCATAAGAAAAATAATAAAAAATTCATAAAAGTTGCTAATCCACCAGAATCAATATGGATGAGGCATGGAACATCCCTTAGACATCTGTTAATTAAAGAATCAAGGACACTTAGCTATGCTTAGACTTAAGGTACATAGGCTAAAATTAGGAGAGAGAAAAATTCATTTCTCACCCTATAAGTTTAAGAATCATCACCACTCCTCTCTAAAATTTCAAACAAGCTACAAGGAGTTTGGGAAAAAATATAAGAAGGGGTAGATAAGTAAAGAACAAATCTAGAAAAAAAATTAGAATCAAAACTGTGCAAATCAAGCCGATTCATGGAACCTAAATCTAGAGAGCATCTACAGGTAAACCACCACCACCACCACTAACTAATAGTAGTGGCAGTGCTTGGTTAGATTGACAAAGGAGTGCTTGAAGAAGGTAGCTGGGTAGTTGGATTCTGGTCGATTGTAAATTCAACTTAATTTTCTCTTAATTTCTAAAAGTACCAAATTAACACAAAAAATTATGAAAAAAAAAATATTTTAGCATATTTTTATATGTACTTTCTAAGAAAAATATCAATTATACAATTTTTAAATAAGTATATAACCTCCTTAAGAAATCATCCAAATTCGAGCAATTTTCAAAGTTGTTTTACATAACCTTAATCTTGTTGTTTTGAAGCCAAACTTTTTCTGGAATAACCCCATATTGCATGTAAGGATTACAAGAAAAGTTTTTGGAAAAAAATATTTTCAATGATTTTAAGGAATTTTAAGTCTCTAAATTTGTTGAAAAATGCCATTTTCTGGAAGTTTCACACAATTAACTTTGTGGAAAATAACATGCAACAAATTTGGAGCTTATTTGTGTCATATGTCACTGTGGAGAGTGATCTAAGGTCAATTGGGTGGAATGGAATTTGAGATATGCATAAATCATTGATTATATACTACATGCATTAAGGTGAAAATATGAGGATTTGAAAATTTCGATGATATGGTGATCATGGGCATGATGAACTTATTATATGATCTTAATTTATCATGTATGTAATCTGGAATAAGATAATGGAGTGGGTCGCTTGGAGCAAACTTGTGAATTGAATCTATTTAGAAAGTTCTTTAGAGGGTTGAAGTGGTAAAAGGAGGACTTAATTCATGATACAAATACATACTCAAAAGGATAGCTGGTTAAAGGATTTTAATTGTGATCATGTGGGAGCCTTGTTTGAGAAGCTATTTAGTATAAGAAGTATGGTCATAATGACTTTAGAGACATGTTCAAAAGGATTAGCTAGAAAAAGGATTTTAAATAATAGCCATATTCAAGCCTCGTTTGGAAAGTTATTTGGTAAATAAAGAACAGTTGCAATGATTTCAGAGACATATTTGGAGGGTTGGTTAATTTAGAAGGTTTTAGATGAAATTACATCAGAGACATTTTTAAAGGGTTGATCTGTAAAGAGGGGGCTTAATCTCTAGTCTAGAGAGTTGATCAAAAGGTTGGCTAGTAAAAAGGGACTTAGTTATACCCGCATCATGGACTTGTTTAGGAAGTATTTTGTAAAAGAAATGTAGTTGAAATGGCTTCAAGAACTTGATCTAAAGATTGATTGGTGTGGAATGCTTAAGGAAAATGACTTTAGAGGCTTCTTTAGAGAGTTGATTGGAGTAAAGACTACAACTGGGATAACTTTAGAAACTTAGTAAGAAGGTTACTAGTTTAATGATCCTCATTCAAAGATTTCATCAGAAGGTTTTGAGACCAAAACTTGGTATTAGGCAATCTTTTAAAATCTTATTCAGAGACTTCAATAGCAAATCGGTACTCAATACAAAGCTTACACTACTCACTAAAGATAAATCATAACCACACTTGAATTATTAAAATGAACTCAATTACTTTATATTTAATAAAACTAAAGTGATTATATTCAGTATTTAAGGGGAACAGATGCAGATAAGACCCATATGCACATTTATCAAATGTTACATGTCCAGGTAAGTAAGATTAGTACTTTACAACACTTTGAAATGTTATATAAGGATACTTGAAGGTTATAGTATATGTTTTTCTTATGATTGTAAGTTAGTGGCATGTACATGTATAGTATATGTGCTTAAATATTGCATTGTCATTATGGAGTGATGGAGTATA
The DNA here is from genome assembly GCA_024138015.1 of Lumnitzera littorea. Taxonomy (NCBI): domain Eukaryota; kingdom Viridiplantae; phylum Streptophyta; class Magnoliopsida; order Myrtales; family Combretaceae; genus Lumnitzera; species Lumnitzera littorea. Next base: position 73,256,753 of record JAMXBB010000006.1, on the reverse strand, counting down.
TGTATTGGTTGCTCTATGATGTTACTACTTTAGATTGTTTGAAATTACTTGATCACCCTAAAAGCAATCTCACTCAAACTTAGCCTAACTTCTAACTTATCATACACCACAACCCATTAGGGAAACGATTAGGATTCTCGAGCCAAACACAGACCCTTCGATGAAGATAGTTGAAATGGTCATTTCCCTATCCTTAGTCAAACTAAGTGATAAGGGAGGAGCTTGCAACAAGGTTAAGGATTGTATTTCAAAGTGAAGTCTTGGGCGAAGTGTGTTCTCCATTACATAAGCCCTAGTTTAGTTTCAATTCTTGTACTAGACTTCAAACTCCTCAACCTAGAAAAGAGAAAGTGTAGTTTCTCTAATCTTACTACGAACCAAATAATGTTATGCTATGATACTTGCTTGTATATGCATAGTATTTAACTAAATTGCTTGAAAACCCTAATTTCTTAAGGTTAAATGTGTACTACTCTCTCTGTCCTACTTATAGAGTAAATTGTTACTTATTTCCCTATAGCTATTTTGTAGGTTTCTAGTAAACCTACCAGTACTACTCTAAGTCTTAGAAGATTAGAGAACTGGTCAGGGAGTGAGATGTAGGACTAATTAGCTAAATTTCTATTTATTTTTCGGCTTTACTTATTTATGGGAAAACTAATAGGGTCTCCTTAGGTGACCTTCTAATTTTCAACTATTGATACCCCTACCATACTCTACAAACCTGTAGACCTTTATAAATCTATAATTAATCGTTTTATCTTTCGTATCAATTTAATTCTTGAAACTTTTTGTAAAATTCGAGATTTTGAATTCCCTATGATTGTGAAACTTGATTCTTCTTAAGCATTTATATTACAAAATTATTTTCAAAAGCTATTTTGATAATATATATCATAGGTTGATCTCAATCAAGTACATAATTAGATGGCTTAAAGTAGAAGAATGGTAAATAGATTGTGTAAACTATACTTACATTAGCAGCTACGGTAGCTAACTTCTAGTTTAGGTTGGTTTATATGGCTAGGTTATCACAACTCCCTAGTTTGGGGTAAACAAAGGGCAAGCAATTGTAAGATGCTCATGGATGTGACATACTACTCAAGCACTCATGAACAACGTCTCACTAAATATGACTAATCGGTTTAAGGCAGTGGGTTGCTCACCATATAACCTTCTTATGAGCTAGGATAAGGTTCTCAAACATAGAGAAGAAAGGAAAACTCATATAAATTTCATTCAATAAAGTGGAATATTTGATTACAACAAATGCTATAACAAAGTATTTATACGGGATTCCTAGGGATACATTCCTTTATATGAAATTACTAAAAAGGGTAAATAAATTCATCTATATAAATAAAAGAGAAAGGAAAAATTTTTAATCCTTCTAAAAAGGGAATATTTAGCATCGACTTGTACGTCCGTAAGGATTAGTGTAAATCCCTAAATTTTTCGATCTAGCTTTTAAAGTAGACTTAAGTATGTTAGACAATCTAAGAGTTGACAAGGCTAACGAAAGTAAAAACCTTAAAATAACTAGTCAATCGCGTATAAAATTTTTCTACCCTAAATGTATGTAAATACTAAAGATTTCATTTGAAATTGATAAAAACCCTAAAACTAAAACCTTAAAGACATACGAGCACTAATTTATTGATAATATAACCTTCGTATTTTGCCAAATCATTAGTGAAAGATTAGAGATAACTTTCAAACATGCGTATATGTTTAGAATCCTTAAGTAATCCTTTAGAAACTAAGATATTGTATCATAGACCATATTTATCTTCTAAGTATATAATTATGATAGTATTACATAGAGTAAGGGGTGTAGTTGATGCTTAGATTAAATGTAGTAAACTTTAACACCCTAATTGATACTTTTCATACTAGTTATACTAAGTAGCCTACTAAATGATGTATATAGGATATAAATACCTAAAGTAAGATCTTATCATCTATTTTTACTAATCTATTCATCAAATACCTCATTTCCTTAATTTTCCTTAATTACTACATTATGTATACTAAATGACATATGCTTTTGAAAAGTTAACCAAGTCAACACATGTTGACCAAGGCCAAAAGGTTGACTAAGTCAACATTTAGAAAAGTTAACAAAAGATACTTACACTTTAGAAAATATCTAAGTCTTCTAATGATTTCTTTTCTTTTCTTTTCTTTTCTTTTAGCTGTTTCTTCCCTTCTTTTCTTTAATTGCTGTCCACACCTTATCCCCTTTCTAAACCCCACTTTCTTCTTCTTTTCAAACATAAAACAAAATAAAAATCAAACCCTTACCCCACCTCCATTGTCATGACCTTCCCTTTCCATTTCACTTTCCAAATTTCTCCAAATTTGTCTCCATATTTCAAGAACAAATTAAGGTGTGTAATTATGTTATTATGTATTGCTTTATATTACTTATTAGTTAGGTGAAGAGGTAGATTAGATGAGTAGTTATGTGTTATATATATCCATGTTGAAGAAGGCATAAAGTTTTAATCTTTAAGTGTAGAAGAGTAGAAATCATGGTGAAGTAGAAAGAGATGCATGTGTATATGTCTTTAAGTATGTGTACATAAGGGTATACTAAAGAAATACAAGTATAGAGACCTTTGTACATAAGTATTCATTATGTATATAACCTAAACTAAGACATATACTAACTATACATACCTATACCATGCTAAATACACTCTTAAAACACCCAAAAGGATGAAATTAGAAAAGCTTTTTAAGAGGAAATTTTGGCATACGAAATTTGTATAAAAATACGTATGTGACCGTTTGTATATATGGGTATATGTACAAGTATAAATACAGTATAAGTATAAGTATATGGATAAGTATACTAGTATACATATAAGTATAGTAAAGGTATAAGTATATTGTTAGTTTACGTAAAGTATACATAAGACACTTAAGTATGACATAAGTATAAGGTAAGGCATATGTAATTAAATGATGATGTAAGCAATTATGCAATTAAAAGATGACATAAGCCATAACATAAGTGATTAATGATGTAAGCGATGACACATGTATAGGATTATAAAATAAGAAATAAGAAGAGTGTACAAGAATTAGGTATATAAATTAGTAAACCCTAATACACTTCCTAAATTGGATTAAACTTAATTAAGTGCATGAATTAGTAATGGCATGGTAAAATTCTCTAAGTATAAGAATTTAAGTATTAACTAAATCGTTAAGTATAAACAAAGGATATAAATATAAACAATAAGAATAATTAAGTTTTCATAGTTAAAATTTCCATAAATTTAGTCCATATCGTAAAACACGGGTCTTAACGTCCAAAACGGACATCATCGTGTGAACGTGTATCTGAAAACGATGAAAAACAACTATAACTTCATAAATATCAGAAATAGAACGAAAAAGTTATATACAATTAGTAATAAAGTCTAACTGGATAAAAGTTGATAATAATTTAAGTAGAATTAAGTAGATAGATATTTAGAATTACTAATTAATTCAATTAATTACTAGCATTATTATATCGTAATGATCAAGTGATCTCGAGGTGGGCGAGGATCTCTCGATTGATTACTACGACTAGAGCGAGTAGTCATGGCCGAGTGACTATTTACCCTATGATTTAATGCTTATATGTGATTGTAGATAGTGGACCTAAATGTTATTATAAATTGACTGTTGTGTAGGGTTGGGAAATGCTTGTGTATGTTATTATGTGCTAAGTTGTGAAATTACCTTAAGTACGGATAACACTTTGTTTGTTGCATGGTAGTTTAGAAAATGATTGTATGTACTATTAGATGGTCACAACATAATTGGACTTAATTATACTTAGCTTATAAAAAGAAACCGGTACATGCATTAACATGCATTGCATAAACACAATTCTAGCCGTTACATCACACGGAGGTAAAGAGAGACCATTCGAGGGTTAATATTATTAATTTATTTGTTCTGTATGGTGCATTTATACAAAATGACCTTACCTTAGCCCACAGATATACTAAGCGTTGGAGGCGCCAACTACCTAGCTAAGGGTTGAGTTTAGAGGTCTTCGTTTAGGAGTAAGTGTGGACTGCGAGGGCCCACTTACGATTATACTAAAACTTGGTTTTTATGAAAATAAAAGACTTATTTGATTTAAATAAAGTAAGTTTTAGTATAATACTTGGATCTGATTGGTGTCGTGTATACTCTAACCTTGACTTCGAAGGGCGTTAAATCTGAGTTACGTATATGAACTAGTAACTATACATATTGTTTGGCATTCTATTTGATCATCCATTCATATGCATGAATATAATGTATTTATAACTTGCCTGTAATGTGGCTAAGGGTTTTGCTTACTAAACTTAGGCTTACACTCCCTTAGACTTTTGTTGCAGGATAACTTGTTCATAATAGCTGGCTGAGGGATGCTACAGGTTAGCTTAGGGACTTGGGCAAGAGCGAGCCAGCCTATGTATTGAGAGAGAGCAAATTATGTAGACTCTTACTTATGTACTTTCTTTTTAGTAGTAATGTAGACTTAGATATAATAAATTACTGTATATTGTAAACGTTGTAGTTTAAATTTTATATAAATATGTTTATGTGATTATATCATATGGATCTGTATGCTTTTGGGAAACTAGTGGTTATAGAACCTTGTATATTGTATAAAGAGTTTATGATTGGAAAGGTAACCAATTAGGGGTTCTTTGTACAGTATACGGCGTCTGCTACGACTAGGCCGTCCTCAGTTTGTGACAATTAGGATGTATATCTTCATAAGTGGTTGGCAACTTTTGTGAATAACAATTGCTAACCATTTTAGATAAGGTTGTAAGGCTCTTTAATAGCTTGACACCATAACTTCAACAAGTTTAGAATAATAGTAGAGGGTGATTCATAGAACATTTTTGAAGCATTGGCTCTGGGTTCTTGTTTAGCTCAAACTGACTTTGTTTTGACAAGATAATACTCCATGCACTCTGAGAGCTTAAGTGTATAAACAGGTCGACTTTGCAAATCAAGTTGGCCTCTTTAACACTTGGTTAACAATTGAGGATTTGATAGGTCAAGTTGGCTAGACCTCTTACTTATGATCATATGAGGGGTTATAAGGGCTTATTCCTATCAGCAGTACTGAAGAAAGGGCCTGGCTACTTATAACTAGGAAAAGATATAAGTCTTCCCTAGGGATAGGCTTTGAACGTATGGGTTAAGAAGTTAGAAATTTCTTATGCTCCTTAAGGGTTTCTTCACATTAAGGCATCCATTCAAATCATTAAGGGCTTTTCAAGATCTTGAAGAACTCTATGCATTTATCTACACTCCTAACATAAACCTATTCAGCACAACTATCCTTTTGGTAAGCTTCTTAACCTCTTTAACATTGCTTGAAGGTTGCCTATCTTGGATGGTCTTTATCTTCTCGATATTTGCCTTAATCCTATGTTAAGTCACCATGTAACCAAGGAACTTGACGAAGGTCGTGCCAAAGAAGTACTTTTGAGGGTTAAGTTTCATATTGTATTTCCATACATGGTTGAAGGTCTCCTACAAGCCTCAAAGGTGATCTTTAAGCTTCTTACTCTTAAAGATCATGTTATCTATGTATACCTCCATATTCCACCCAAGCTAAGGTTTAAAGATATCCATAACCGTTCTTTGGTAGGTTGCTCCAGCATTCGTTAGGCTAAATTACATCATCTTGTAGTAGTAAGTATCAAGATGCATGATGAAGAGCGTGTGTGCTTCATCTTTTAGCTCCATTTTGATCGGATTATAGCCTAAAAAGGCATCTATAAAGCTTAAAAATACATGTCTTGAAGTTGAGTCCGACAACTGGTCCAGCCTTTAGAGTTTGAAATAATCCTTATTGCAAGCTTTATTTAGGTCCATACAACTAGCACACATATGCCACTTCCTGCTGAACTTCTTGACCAACCATACATTGGTTAACCAAGTCAAATATTTCTCCTTCTAGATAAATCTAGCCTTTAGTAGCTTTTGCACCTCCTCTTCTATGGTCACCTACCATTTCTAAGTAAAGTGCCTCTTTTTCTGTTTTATAGATTTAGTGTTCTTATTTATGCTAAGTGGATGTTTGGTGATCCTTAGATCAATGCGTGGCATGTCAAATAATGACCATGCAAACTTATCAGCATTTGTTAGGTAAAGGTCAAGGATACCCCTATGCATGTGATTTGGTAGCATTGTCACCAAGCTGGACCTCCTCCATGTCGTCTACTAGTCCTCTCTTATTCTTAGCTTTTTTCTTTTATGGTTTAGTTTTTAGGATGAATACCCTTTCCATCTTTAATGCCTTCGTGTACAATTCCCAAAATAGTTCTTGCTTACCTCTACATACTCCTACTATAGTTAGGCTTGGGAACTTCACCTTCATATGTGGGAGTGAAGTGACCATTTCAAAGGCCTTCGTACTTAATCTCTCACGAATTACATTGAAGGGGGACTAGCAATCCACCAAAACAAACTCCATTAGGTAAACGATGACATTTTCGTCGTCCTTAACCTTTATACTAAGGGTAACAATGCTCTTAGGTCATACAGCCTAATTGTTGAAGCCTATAAGGTCATAATGGTATGGCTTCATTAGGCATTAAAATATGGCTTCATTAGGCATTAAAACTTCTTCCTCATCTGATCATAAGCATGTTTGAATAAGATGTCAACTGAACTCCTACTATTTACCATCACTTTGTAGACTTTAAGATTTGTAATATGAGCAATAATCATTAAGACATCTTGGTGTAGGGTTTCAAACACAAAGATTTTTATTAGTGAAGGAAATAGAAGTGTCAATTCTAGGCCTCTTCTCCTACATGAACACATATACTAGCTACCTAAGGAGGACCCCAAGCTATTAAAGCTTGGTTGCTCAAATGAAGACCTCTTATAATGGTGTTGATGACACCATTAAGGGTTTAGTTTGGGTACCTATCATTATTATCCTCTCTTTCCCATTCTTCTTCGATTCGCAATTGCTAAGCGAGTCACTTGATATGATTTCTAGTTTAGCAATGTACTCTTAGAGATATCCATATTGAATCACATGGTCTTTAAGGGAGTCTTTTAGCTGGTAGCACTCCTCAGTATTATGCTCCCGATCAAAGTAGAAGCTGTACCACATTCCAATGTCTTATCGACTAGGTTTGGTCCTCATCTTCTCAGGTTAGGGTAACAAGCCCCTATTATGAACTTCCATGAATATATCCTTTGTTGGCTTAGTTAGGGTTATATGCTGGGTGACATTAGTATTAAGTTAAATCGCTTTCAATCCTTTGAATCGTTATTATCATCCTTAGGGCCAAGGTGATCCTTTACCAATCCCCTGTCTTTTTTCTTTTTCTTATTTATCCTTCCTCGGTTGGCCTTATGCTTAGTACGAGTGTTGTCTTCTTGGTCGATTTATTTTTGGGCTTTCTTCCAGAAGTTGGCTAGGGTAGTTGGTTTATTCTTAGGTTAAAGATTTGAATAACTCCCCTTCTAGATCTACACTTACTATGGTAACGTAGATGATTATTCCTTCATTGAGTTATGGGATTTCAACAACTGCTTTATCAAACTGATCTATAAAAGTTTAAAGTGTCTCCTTATCACTCTAACAAACAAGGTGTAAGGACAAAGTGTCCTTAGCTATGGTTTTGCTTGTTTGAAAGTGCCAAGAGAACTATTGCACAATCTCTTTAAAGTTTGAGATTGAATTCACAAGTAGGTGGTGGAACCATGTTCGAGTAGCTTTTCTTAGAGTGCTAAGGAAGGCCTTGCATTTAACCCCATTACTGAAGCCATGCAAGTCCATCATAGTTCAGAATTGCATTAAATGATCATCTAGATCAACCAAACCATCTTATGAATCTAACATCAATAGTTTTACACTAAGTAGGAGTACTTCCTATAAAGGGGGATTTGTTGCTAGCACTAAGGGCAACATCATTCATCTTCTCATTTTCTTGCCTTTTGAACATGTTTTTAACATTATGTCCATCAACTTATCAAGATCCACAACCTTTGTAGGCTTCTTACACTTGTCCTAAATGGGTCGGCTATGCAAAATGGCTGAACAAGCCAATCCCCATGATTTGGTCTTCTTTTCTTTGTTGTAGTCTTCTACTGATCACTTTCATTAGCCCTTAGCCAATGTATGAATCTTCTTACATTATGAATAAGAATGATTCTTTTAGTGGAAAGGAACTTAACAATCAGATATAGATGTTTAGGACTTAGAGTCACTCAACTCTAAGTTACTAGTCTTTGAATTATGTGACTTTGATTGCCGTGACTTCTGCTACTTATCTAATCCGATTCAAAGCTCCTCCCCTTAGTCAAGTCATTCTACTTTGTGACTTCTCGTTTAGAGCTCTCATCTCTTTGTTGTAGGCTTCTAATTGTCTACACAACTCCATTTATTGAGCAAAGCGCTATGGGTCAACTATGGTGGTATGCTAACTACCACCAACCTTACCTTTCTTTCCAGCATCAATACCTTTGCTGACATCAATATTATAAGTTTGTACGACATCTACATTCTTGTCGACTGCTTGGATGGTAATATTAGGTGTTTGGTTTGGTGTTTCTCACCATTACGACTTTCTGGAATTGAGTTTAAAACACAAAGAAAGTGGTGGTTTTGAAAATAAATCAATTTTCCATAGACAATGCTAAATGTCATCTTAGGAATTTTGCTAGTAAAACTTATGAATTACGCCTTAACTATTAGATTCAATCCTATAAAATAGAATACCATAAAGGAGCATTAAGCAATTGTATAACATGACTACTCTAATACTTAAGTTTGTAATCTATAGGAATTATAGAAAGTTAGAGATCAAGAGTTTATAGGTACGTATAAGGTGGCTTACCTTTGGGTTTGGATCCCTATTTATAGCAAATGAGGAAGAAACATATTCAAAGAGTGGATATATTCGAATCTCACCTAGAGAGAAAATTGTATCTTCCTATTTTAGGCAAGAATTAAGGTCCTCGAAGGTGGTATGGCACATAATAGGTCAGTCATCTTACATAGGTTGGATACTTTACCTTGTGCCTATGACTGTATGTTAACCGAGCTTCCCAAGCAAACTCCTTCTATAAACATCATAAGCATAGATGCCATCAGCTAAGACAAACTCTTGAAATTCGAGCATTAGCTTATTGGAAAATCAGGTGTTAGGGTAGGAACCGAGTCCTAGATGAAGGTTATGGATAGAAACTTGGATTTGAACTTAGGTAGCTTGGATATGGGCTAAGATAAGTTTGTTTAAGGTCTCTATAGGTTGGAACGGGCCTTAGTGCCTAATACACAAAATGGTCCATCAATAAAAACCACCTTAAAACCTATACCTTATAAAATTTAAAGGGTATAGAGTATTTTTTGAAACCTTTAAATTTTTCTTATCGTCCTAAGAATTCAAAATTCATACATTTTTTATAATAAATTTTGGTTACATATTCTTTTCTTTTCTTTTTATAACAAAAGATTACTTTTCACCCTATAAAATTTAAATATGTGTATGCAAACATCCTCATTTATTTTTACGACGTTGCTACTATATTGCTATAGTTTGGAAGTACTTTTTTCTATTTCTTTTTTCCTATCTACCATTAGATAAAAATAATCAAATTTAGAAATAGCTAGAAGTAGTACATAAATTGGTGCTTTTTGTAAAACATAGCCAAATTGAACCAAGAATCAAATCCAACCACATTAAATCATAAAATACAATCATTAAGATTTAAGAGATAAATGAGATAGGTAGTTTAGATTTAAGGTTCTATCTTATGGGTTTAGGCCTTTTTTTTCCTTCTTAGTAAAATATTTCTTGGTTGAAAAATTGTAGCATTTTTATATTTTTCCATTTATTAATATTCTTTAATGATTATTATAAGATGGATACAAGATACCTTAAATTTATCCTGTTCTAACATTTATTAATTAATATTTTATATAAATGCAAAATTACTGCCTATCAATTTCCTTACCTCTAAATAATTTCTTTGATTGGCTTTAGCAGTCAGGGGTAAATGAGTAACCCTATTATACAAGATATTCACCCTGACCTTACTCAATTGGATAGGTTTTAGATAATGATTTATATGAACTTATTCATACAGGGTAGTGTATCAATATAAAGTCAAAATACTATGTACCTACCATAAAACCTATACTTTGAAGTATATAGAGTACAAGTTCTAATGTATTCTTTACTCATCCTATAATATAAAAAAAGAATAGTGTACTTCGAAGTATATGTGTGCTCTTTACTCATCCTGTACTATAAAAAAGAATATCGTTGCATTTTTTAGCCTTAAAAAGGCTACATCTCTTATTAGCTTATATGGTAGAGTTATGCATGCTTTTAATTATTATTTGACAAGTTTATTAAAAAGTGTTAGACGTATACAATGTTTTGCTATCATTAAGAGAAGCTTTATTGAGGAGAAAATAAAACATATGGTTAAAAAGTGTTGAATTTATTTTCCAATTTACCGTTTGTGAAGATAAAAGCAACATATATTAATATTTCAATTCTATGAGTTTATTCATTAATAAATGAATACATTTTTTATAAAGGCTTCATTATTAACAATGTATCGTATTAAATTTATGAGGAAAAAAAAATATTAGTTTCACAAGGCATTCTATACCTTATAAAATCTATAGGGCAAGAGGTATAGGGTAGTTCTATAAAGCCATACTTTTCCCACCATAAACCCGTTCACCTTATTAACAATAATATGTTAAATACAATATAATTAATTGTGCATGATATATATATATATATATATATATATAAAAGCATGAATTATGATAAATAATATTTTTATAGAAATATCCCTTATCAAATTGCTTTTACTATATAAATAACTATTATAAACCTTATCTCTCTTGCATTATCTATTTTACAAATAAGATGGGACATCTGAACATTTTAGGAGTAATAATGCTATATCCTAATCATCTATGTAGAATAATTGATTGAATTCATGACTTTTAGGGAAAAAAAGGTATTTTCTATTTCAAACTATGGAAATCCTTTAATATTAAAGCTCCACTTAAGTCTTTTGTGTCTTAAAATATTATTATTATCATTTAAATTATCAAATTTGCAAAGCAACCTTCAACCATCATACTTATTTTCATAAATCTCTTGGTAAATTACATTTTGCAATTATCAATAAAGGATATATTTCTAACTGAGAAAACTAAAGATGATATGATAATATATCTATGTTACTAGAGAGAGAGAGAGAGAGAGAGAGAATTTTCTATTCTAAGTTTTGAGAATTAAAAAATTATTATGTTTTAACATTAAATAATTGATATTTTCATAAAATGCAACTAACTGCTTCTATCAATTGCTTACCTCTATATAATTTCAATTATTACCATTAATGGATAAATTAAATGTAGTATGATTTATTTTCTATGATACATTTAATGAAGATAAGTATGAGTTAAGAGCAACCATGTTATGGTGGATGAAAACCCCAGAATCTTCTTTTTTTCTTGATCTCAAAGGATGAAAATAAGGATAAAGCTTAAATAAGTTGAAAAAACTAGCAACCAGATAAGAAGGCAAATGAATCTCGCTTATTGTTTAGAGATACAGTGTTAACTAACATTTTAGGTACATATGAAAAATATTGCTTTAAGAATTCAATCGAGGAATTCAATGACAAGGATCCAGACATGAAAAATGTGTTAGAAAAGAAACGTGTTTAAATAGAGAGGTAGATCTAGAGTTTTATTATGTCAAATTTTTGAAATCTAAGAAAGATGTTATATGTGCACCATGGAAACATATGTTTATTGCAAAAGTCATGGGACCAAATTTAGGATATAAGATAGTGCTATAGAAATTAACGAGAATGTAGTGATTATTGAGTAGCATTAAATTAATACATATGAGATTTGGAGTTTATTTGATTTCTATAGATAATAACATGGGTTAATAATAAGTTATTGGAAATGGTCTATGGTTTATTAATAACTATTATTTGGCTTTGAAGAAATGAAAACTTGATTTTCGGTTGGATTAATCACCTTTTGATTCTATAGTGGTCTAGGTTTATAATGGTGGTCTCTTGATAGAGTTTGCTCTCTAGTTGCAATTCAAAGGATAAGAGAAAAAATAGGACCAATCCTAAGACTTAACTCTTATATTGAGGGGTTCGAAAGAGGCCATTTTGCTAGATTTTATGTATAGGTGGGTATTAATACCCCTTTAAAGCACATCTTATGATTAATAATTTACAATAAAGTATTCAATATGAGGGGTTGCTTAGATTATGCAATATTTGTCAGCAAATTAGCCATTTGAAGTCATTGTGCCCTGAACAGGATCACTTAAAAAATGATAAATCATCTCAAGAAATACAAAGTAATCCATCAAATAAGAACAATTTGAATGGAAGTGCAATTGAGGGGCATATTGTTAATAACAAAGGGAAACAAAATAATAAAGAGCAATAACATGATGTTGTGATTAGCAAAATGGTGGAGTTAAATGGTGATAAGATAGCTCAAAGTATGGCTTTATTTCCTAAGTGAAAATTAATGAGGAGAAGGATCGAGAAGGTAAGCAAGGATTTATTTCAAAAAGTACCTAGTACGGGAAATGGATGAAAGTACAAAACAAAATATCCATGCAAAAAAGAAAGGGGAAAAAAATACTAGTTCTTTTGTAGGACATACTCGAAAGGGGAAAGATACAATGGTTTAAAATTTTAATAGACGCAAGAATCAAGAAGAAGATACATAACCATTGGTATATGAAAAGACACATGAGGAAAGAGTAACAATAAGAGATGTGACCATGTCGTTTAATAACTTAAAACAAGAAACTACATGAAATAACAAGTCCTTAAAAGGAAAAGAAACCCTTTCCCTCTCGCAAAAAAAATAAATAAATAAATAAAAATCCTTTTGTTGGAGGAAAGAATAAAAGATCAATGATTACTATTAAGAAGATAGCAAGGAAGAATGGTGGTGATGCTCAAGGAGAAGTATTGCTCTAACTCCTCTACAGCGATTCTCATTTACCAAAAATTCAATTGGACATAAGAATGTGGGAAGTTCAGATAGGTGGGTGTTCAATGTAGGTAATTGCAAACATCCAAGGAACCATCATGTACTAAACAAGATGAAAATGAGAAAGAGTCCCAGAAATTTTATTTCATCCCTTCATGAGAAAAGGGAGAATTTATTTTTAAATAGAGAGGCCAATCCGAGTGACAGAGGAGAGTATGTTAGTGGTAAAACTACCATTGTGTGGGAAGACATGCTAGGAGGAGATATTTTGGATTTACTAGAATAAACATGCAAGTTACTAGCAGAGAATTTCTATCTACACCAAACAGTCCTTATCGACATATAAAGAATACCCTACACCATCTCAATGATGGAAGAAAAGGAGAGGTCAATTCTCTTAACTACTTAAAAGATGTAAATATCATGTTGTATACATTATTCAAGCCATGCCAATGGAAGATTGCAATTAGGAACTTCCAACAACCATATACTAGTGATATCTAGTATAAAATAATGGCATCTATGGTTACATCCAAGTTCATGGACATCTTTCATTTGATATGCAATGCTTATCCTCTAAGGCTTTAGCTTAGAACTCTAGTGGTGCCAACTCGGAGAGTAGGAAGAGGGCTATTATGGATCTAAAGAACCAATACAACCCATAGATCCTTATAGTCATGGAGTCTAAGGTGGGAAGGGAGGCAACAAATGCTCTCAAGGAGTATCTTAGCTATAATAGGATTATACATGAAAAAGCAAAAGGATTAAGAAAATCATCCTTTGGTCAATTGAAACTATTGTTGTCCAAGTAAGTTATGTTTCATGCCAATAGATTCTTATGAATATTCAGGTACATATTCTGCCCTTACTTGGTTTTTTTTTTTTTTTTCTTCTACTATTTGTGTTAATCCTTTGAGGGAAGTGAGATGCTTATTGTGGAATGAGCTTCATGAGTAGGCAAGAAATATTAAGGGCCCTTAAATGATGTTGAGAGACCTTAATGAAGTCCTGTATAGAAAGGAAAAGTGGGCAAGAATTGAGGTGAACCAAAGAAGAGCCAGGGATTATCAAGAATGCATGAATTTATATGGGATGATAGACTCGGGTTTCATTAGGCTTAAATTCACTTGGTTAAAGAAGTCTAAAAGCCTAAATGACCTAATCTAAACTCACTTAGATCGAATGTGAGCAAACTATGAATGGAGGAATTTATTTTTGAAAGCAACGTTGGTCTATGTCATTTCAAACCAATCAAACCACTTACCAATTCTCCTAACTTCTAGCCCAACTTAAATAGATGTTCCTCAATCAACCAGATCTTTTAGATCTCAGTCCATGTGGCTAAATCACCTTAGGTTTAAGAAGTTTGTTGAAAATAGTTGGAGATGGCCAAGTTCTAACTATTTATGGGATATACCCTCTTTTGTTGAAGATTTAAGGAAATGGACTAAGGAAGTTTATGGTATTATACCAAAAAGGAAGAAGGATGTTATGGATGAACTTGAAGAAGTCCATAGGGAGCTTTTTAATGATCATAGTCAAGAGTTAATTGATAAGGAAAGGTGCCTTCTAGAGAACTAAGTTAGATCCTTAAGCAAGAAGATTGGTTACGAGCATCAAAAGTAAGCTCGAATTAGATTATTCATGGGGAGAGAAACACTCATTATTTTCATGCGTATGTCGTAGCAAAAGTTCAAAGTCTAGAATATGTGGATTATTTGACTCAAGGGGGGACTGGATAGAAGAAGAGGAGGGTATTAAGAAACTCTTTATAAATTTCTTCTGATAGCTATATTCATCAAAGGGAAGTTTTGTATGGCCAAAGTGCCATCGTTGGAATTATGAACAACATAGGATGACCAACTAGGAAAAAGAAGCTCTTCAAAGATCTTAGACGAGTGAGGAGATTAGGAAACATTATGGTGCATAGGGAATAATAAGCCACCTGGCATAGATGGGTTTCATGCAAAATTTTACAAGTAATGTCAAGCATTGTAGGAGGAACAATAACTGACTTGGTGGTGAAAATTTTGTAAGAGAATCATATGTCGATGGAGATAAATTATACCCTTTTGTTCTCATTCTAAAGGTTTTAGGAGCTAACAAGGTAAAAGATTTTTGCCCTATAAGTCTTTGCACCATCACTTACAAAATAGCGAGTAAATGTTTGGTAAATAGATTAAAGCCATCACTGAATGATCTAATTAGTCCAAAACTATCAAGCTTCATACTAGGAAGAGTAGTAAGAGATAATATCACCAATTTCTAAGAAGTATTGCACTCCCTAAAAAAGATGAAGGGAAGGAAAAGATGGATGATGGTAAAACTTCATTAGCAGAAAGCTTACAATCGCATGGAATGGAATTTTTTTTTGCATTTATTGCAATCTTTGAATTTCCTTAGCTCTTGGGTTACACCAATTAGATTGTTTTTGTCTTCTATCTATTTTCATATTGTTTTAAATTTGCAATTCTAAACCCTTTTTCTTTTCTAATAGAGGTTTAAGACAAAGGTGGCCCTTTATTACCTTATCTTTTCATTTTGGCAATAGAGGTGCTAAGTTGAATCATTCATACCATGCTAGATGAGGGGAAATGGAAGCCACTAAAATTAAGAGGAAGAGATATTAATTTGTCGCATCTATTTTTTGCAAATGACTTATTGTCGATGGGAAAAGCATTTGAAGAAAACGCTACATTTATAAGAGAAATTATGGAAGGATTTGGCTACTTATCAAGGCAAAAAAGTTAACTATGAAAAATCCTACTTGCTTTTCTCAAAAAATTTAGATGCAAATTTAAACAAAAGAATTTCAAATATTTTTATAATAAGACCCACATCTGACATTGATAAGTATCTAGGTATTCCAGTAAAGGAGGGAGAAAGAATGAATAGTGAACATCTAAATTTCATTCTAAAGAAAGTAAGAACAAAACTTGGTAGGTAGAAGTCTAAGCTTCTTAGCATGGTAAGGAAAAGATTGTTAGTAACTTCAGCCATTGAAAGCATAGTAAATTATTATTCTCAAGTTCTCCTTATGTTGAAAAGTTTTGCCAATAAAATGGAAAGAATCCATCAAGACTTCATGTAGGGTTCAACCCAAGAATCAAGGAAAATCCATTAGATATGATGGAATAAACTTAAACATTCAAGGATTTTTAGAGGCCTAAGGTTAGGGGACATTCATCTAAGGAATCAAGCTAATTTCGGAAAATTGGCTTGGCACTTAAAAGGGAGCAAACTTCTATAGACACGTCTTATTTGTCAAAAATATAAGTTAAAACAAGGTTAGAAGGAAAATAGGTTCTCTCTTTTTCCTAGAGCTAAGAAAGGCAATTGTTTAGGTGGATGGTATATTACATGTTTGACTAAAAAATGGACAGAATACAAAGTTCTAGACAAACATTTAAGCAAGGGGAGAGAAAATGAGTAGTTGGCTCTATGGACCTCTCCACAAATATGACACATCCTTTCATATTTGCTAGGTTTAAGAGAACAAAATAGGTTGGAAGGAAGACATCATTGGACATCCTCTAGATGATTATATCCGATAGAACTAAGAAATATAGTGCTTCAAGAAAATGACGATATGGAGGATGTTAGAAGTTGGCCTTATGAACTTAATGGGGGCCTCTCCGCAAAGTCTATGTATAATGTTCTTTGTGAGGGAAGTGGAATCAAATTGGATGAGGAAAATTAGGAAAATTAGAAATGTGCCTACATTTCTAAGTACGTAAATCTTGGTTTAGAAAATCTATTTGGTTACTGGGCATTCCCTTTGAAGTGATAGATTATGACCTAAAAGAGATCAAGACCTAGATTAGAAGAATTTGTAGAATAGTAGGACTTGATTGGCATGCATTAAATGCACTAAGACAAGTACAACTCTTAGCTACCTTGAAAGAAATTTGGAAGGACTAGAACAAATTTATCTTTTGACTTGAACAAATTGAAGGAGATTATGTAGAAAGGAGTAGAAAAGAGACAAACAAATGGTAGGCTTTTCAAAGAATAGAGAAGTTAGGATTAGACAGGAAAAATTTGTGTCATGAAAAAGGGATGGTTAAAAATAAACAATGACAAGGCTATGGCTAAAAGGGAGAAAACAATAAGTGTTGGAGTCTTACCTAGTGATCATAGGGTCATAGTTTTATGGGGAATACATAAGCAAGAATGAAATTTAACACCTATTGAATTAGAGTTATGCACAATAAAAAATGGTTTTAACCTAGCAATTCGCATGGGATATAATAAAGTGGTGTGCAAGGTCAATTCACAACAAGTTATTGAATGGATTAGTACTGAACAAGTAGACATTGATAGATGCAATAAGATCTTATAGGGTTGTAAACTTTTAATTAACTGTTTATCTCTTTTCCAAATTTACAAGGTCATGCGAGAGATTAATTAAGCTGTAGATTACTTAGCAAAGAAGGGCCTACAGTACTAACATGCTGTTTGTTTTGTGGACTATATTTTGTTGTTTTTGTCTAATTATGTTTTTTATAGGCAAAGTAATTCGCTGTATGCAATAAACAATGGTGATTAGGGAAATATTTCCTATGATCTAGGATAATGTTGTTTGTTGTTTGTATTGTTAGACTTGGTTTTAAATGAAGTATTTTATCTATTGAAAAAAAAAGAGCAATCATGTTTGTATAGAAATATAATCCCCATTAAATTTTATTTACTCCATAAATAACTACTACAAACCATATCTCTTTTCTATGCCATTTCTACAAATAACATGAGATATTTAGATGTTTTTAAGAGTAGTAAAATGTAAACATTAATCAACTATGCCAAATAGTTGATTAAACTTTTATATAGAGGAAAAAATTATTTTCCATTTCAAACTATGAAAGGACCATAATAAAGCCCTACTTATCTCTTTGGTTTTTTAGGAATTATAATTACCATTTAAATTATCGAATTTGCAAAGTAATCTTTAACCATCATATTTATTTTTATGAATCTTATGTTAAATTGCTATTTACAATTTTCAATGGAGGATATGTTTATAACGGATGAAATGCATGTCTACTAAATTTTTTTAAAAAATTACGTAAAGACCAACGCTATATTGCATTTATAAATGCAACATAAATATTTACAAAAATCATGCATTTAGAAAATGTGACAAAAGATGTACCAACACTATATTGCATTTCCAATGTGCGACAATATTATAACTATTTTATCACACTTTTGAAATGGGATATAGAGTTCATCCTACTATTTATTAGATTTGGCATCTTCAGTTATCTCATATTTGGCAAGTGCAATAAGTATATCGCATTAGCAAGTGCAATATAATATTTCAACCAATACAGTATATTGCATTTGAATGCGATATAGTTAAAGGAACAAAAATATCGCATTTCAAAATTGCAACACAATGTTTTGTCATATTTCTGAAATGTGACATAATAAAGGCTAAGCTAAACTAAAAACTTAGATTGCATTTACTAAATGCGATATAAGGTTGGTCCGGGTAAAGTTTCAACCATCACTATATCACATTTAACAAATGCGATATTAGTTAAGAATCATATCGCATTTGCTAAATTTGATATAAGGTTAATCCTTTAGGCTAAAGTTTTCAACCAACACTATATTACATTTACTAAATGCAATATTATGTTGGTCTTCCAACCCAAATTTTCAACTAACACTGTATCGCATTTAGCAAATGCAATTTAAGCTTGGTTCTCCATCAGATATAAAGGCATATCACACTTACTAAATGTGATATAGCTTAAATAAAATGTTGCGTATTCTATATTGCATTTAGAAAGTGTGATATATTCATACCTTACACTTAAACAAAACTTTCTCTCCCCATGATTAGATCACTCCTTCTCTCATCCTTAATTAAGCTATCAAACACTCTCTAATCCCTAAATTTGCCCAAACTTCAACACAAACAAATTCAAGTTTCTAGTTAAAAATCGAGTATCCCTTAAGTAAATTGAAGTTCTGGTAAGTATTACTAGGTAATTATTATGATTGTTCTTAATAATTTTATGAAATTCACTCTTGTTTACAATGTATTTGTTGAATTTCCAAAGAGAGGATCCTTTAACATTTAACATGCTTCTCATTGCTCATTCAAGTAGAGCTGTCACATTTGGAGTTATCAAAGCATCTAACTAAGGTTTGAAACCTAATTTTTTAATTTTCTTGATTATTGAAATATTTCTTTTTGTCTATCTTTTTGAACTTCCTATTTAGTATTCAACAAAGCTATTTAACAGGGGTGTTTGTATAGCATTGGGGGTACCAAAAGTACAATGTTGAGAACATTACAAGGTTTTGCATAAGAGAACTAATTCTTCACTCATAACTAACTCTAAGTCTGATTTATTTTGGATATATGGATGATTTTGTATACTCTAAGATGAAAAATTGTAAACCCCTTAAGCTATGGTCAATGTAACTTTTATCAATGTTCTATCCTACACTGCACATATACAAGAGGCAAGAAAACAAATAGTGTTGATGCAGTTTCTTAGTAGCAATTAACTAATAATATTTCATGTAAATTTCTAGTAAACACAATGAACTAGTTTCTTCATTAGCAAATTCTCAGTTTAAAGTAAACTAGATGAACTAGTACCTCTTCCATTAAAGATAATACTTAAATGAAGCATTAGTTTAATGGCAAGTAGACCAATGCTTTTCCATCATCCAAATTACCATGCCTCTACTGAAGAATATTAAGCTTAATTGAGCTCATGCTTAAGCTTAAAACCTTTTAGCTTGATCTAATTCATTGAAACTCCTATTTTATGCTAACTTCCATTTGAAAAAAAAAAAAAAACAAAAAAAACAAAGAGTTCTTGCAAGTTTAGATGTGGCAGCATACTTTGAGCTAAATCCAAAAGCAAGATTAGGTATTTCAACTAACCACCCTTTAAACTAATAGGAATGATCTGTATTGGCTACGTTCCTCGTAGGGCAAACATCACAACTAGAAGTGAAGCACTAGCTGAGGGCATACAATCATATCCTGAAGTGAGAGTAGATTTTGAAGACACAAGTAAAAACTATGGGTAAGTAGAAATTTTATCATGCTCCTTTACTATTATCACTACATTGTTTTTTAAAATGTCATTGATTTAGATAAATGTCATCTAATATCAAATGGAGTTAGTTGAATCTTTAGTTCTCACAATTTACATGGTATTGTAAAAAGTTATTCTGGTTTGTATCTAGTTACCCTATTGTTCTTTTTATTTCACCAAATACTAATACCATCTTCTTAGGTGCATTTTTCCTAAGCATTAAACACAATACTTTCTTCATACAATAGTGATTTTCACCCATTCTATTATACTAAGAATACTACATGCTACTTGTTTCTAGCATTTCCTAGTTACATATAGTACCTGAGTTATTTTGTTAAATGAGAAAAATATCCTGAAAGTTGCATTTTGAAGCAGACTTACCAATTACATTCATAATAGCACTTAGAGTGCCACTAGTGGCTATTAAATCATCAACCACTAAAGCTCGGTCCCTAAGTTCAATTGCACCTAAATGCATCTTTATACAATCACTTCCATATTCCATAACATAGTCTTCAAAGATAACTTCATCAGTACTACATGTTTAATCTACAATGCCAAATGGTCAAGAATCGAGGTTCAAAACCCAAGACTAATATTGTAATCACATGCTAGCAATGTGGACCTTTTCATGCATAAGAAGCTGAGAACTTCAATTGAAAAACTTATTTTTTATTCATAATGGAAATAACCAAGATTTCAAAGATAGCTTCATTCAATCAAAGGTCAGAAAAATCAAATTGATCCTAACTAAGTAAAGCGTGGACTTCATTATATAACTCAATTAACAAACTTAGCAATTAAAAAGATATAAGATTCTATTTTCTTAATGTGCATGTACTTCATTGTCTAGCAAAATTAAAATGGCAGTAGATGATTTTAGTATATGACCCGGATATAATGAACAAGAAACTCTAAAAATTGATCTTGTCAATTTTCTTATCATTTTCTTCTATTGGCAGGTCTGTACAAATTAGAACAACAGGAGTGATAAGACCAAAAGGGCTTGGACTTCATCTTATTGAATAGCCACCTATTGTGCACTTAAATAAGGAATTGAGTTATATACTTACATACAAGTTAAAGGTATAAATAAATTGCTCTTATTGATTTTTGCTACTAGTTGCTCACAAATGAATAAACTTATAAATTGTAGTGTATACATAATAATGTAGAAATAGCAAAATCCTACAAAATTATCTGTTTCATCTTTAATCAAAAGGGTCTTATGTAAATTGCAATTTGCTAATAAGATTGCATTAAATTCTATTTATCTTATCAGCATAAAACTACATTGCTAAAATCGCATACTTTATGCATCCAAACGAGATTTTTTAGCAATGAAGCAACCCTATTGAAGATAATATTCTCTAAATGTCAAGAGAAAGCATCGGTTCATAATAAATCATGCAAGGCAAGCAAAGTATAAAAAGCAAACTAATCATTTCAAGATAGATATTCATTGAAAATTGGTTTTAGTGAAGATGGACCCCATCATTTGCCTCTTTTTGAGGCTATGATTAGAATCAAAATTAGTAGTACCTTTATATATAATGGAAATGGAATACTTTTGATATTCTTCTTACTTCTACATCATTCTATACTTAATGCATTGTTTGATTCTCTTCATGGTAGCTCCATTAGCCTTAGATTTCTTAGTGGCATAAATTTCCTAAAATAGTATTCCCTAACCCTTATCACTTACTTGGATAGTACTTGTAGTAAAGTTTATACTCAAACAAGGGCATTGTTGCCCTTTATCAATGAGCCTAAGCATTATGTATGATAGCCGCTTGGAGTGGCATGCTAGGAGATAACATATGTAGCTTGCTAGCAAATAAAACATAGCTACCATGTCTATCAAAACATGCAAGGTGATGATAAAGTGAGAGGTAGTTATATATGTTTTTGCTTCTAAAGTTAGTAGTTATGTATGATGGATTGCTGACCTTTGAACTTCTCACTTAGGCTTACCTCCAAGGTCTACAATACCTCACAAGGAAGATACTCTCTTATCAACCTATTGAGAATGAGTTCTCATACATAGAACAATTGTAGACAAACTCTTTGAGGCCCTAGCTCAGATACACTTTACTCTACTTAAACTCCCGCAGAGTTGCCAACCTACTAAGTACTGAACCACAACTCACATACATACTGCTCTACTTAGGCTCTTACCTAGTTGTCGACCTGTCAAGAACCGAGTCTAAGTTCCTTGTACGCTGAGCTCTCCTTTTCCATCTTATTTAGCTACAGCTTTATCCAATTATCTTGGCAACCTTCAGCATACCTCAGCAACGGTTACCCTAACATCAGTACAATTCAGCTACAGTGCCTTAAGATCCCAAAACTTGAACCAATTGACAAGCCACCACCTGCCCTTACTTTTATGACATTTATACTATATTCATTTTGGTCCTTTGTTATATTTACTCTTTTTGTATATATTAGGAATCTCTTTTTTATATTGTTCTTTATATAATTTTTCATTATCGTATTATTACCCAAGACGACTTACTATAAATAATCATTTTTATTGTAGCCACAATCATCTTACACCTTATAAGTTAATGAATATTCTTATTTTTGTAAGATACCCTCTTCTAAATACATCTCCTTTCTCATACTCTTATCTAATCTTGCCGAGTTGCTTGAGATTAGCGGCTAATGGACCTTAATATTAGCTTATGCATTATATCAAGTGAAGTACTAAGTCGTGTTTTATTTACTTATGCATCATATCATACAAGCAGCTTCATAAAAGCTACTATGTTTGCCAAAATATCTACTTCCTCTTTCTTTGATACTTTGAAGGACCTACCTGGTTACTTCTTTCTACGGCAAGCCCTAGCGATGATTGATGGAAAAAGCTATTGTTATTAGATCAAGATTAAGTAATCTGTTAGCAATAGAAAAGCACTCATTTATACTAGGTTTGGCATGCACCCAAATTTCATTATTGGATTTGGCACAATAACTAACTAAGAGTTATAGGGCATCCTGAGGTTGTGCATATGTTTCTATTTAAAATAGATCCTCCAACTCGAGCTCTTCTTCTATATAATCAATGTGAGCTTTAGGCTACTAGAAAATATTGTTCAAACACCTGCTTTACGTGTCTTTCCGTTAGAAGTTCACAATACCTATTTCTCCATTTGAGATAAATGAATGTAATCAACTACCTACAGTAAATGACTTGCAACTAATTATAACAATCACTGCAACATTGTGCAGTTTTGGTGGTTTCTCTTAGTTACAAGTATAGCTTCCATAGTATTCATACATCCATATTGACAAGTTGCTCCTATCATTGCAACATAGAAATTAGCATCTCTGATTTGTGACTATAGCCACTAATTTAGCATGAACATCTCATACATGTTTTCCTGAGCATGTTGCATTTGTTCAAAATCTTAAAATAATTAGATGATGGAATTTGCAACGTTAAGATATAACACATTAAATTATAACATGTTAAGATATAACATGTTATACCTTTGGTTAAGTTAGAAACTACAACATAACTTTACAATCTAAGTTATGATGGTTGCTATATCAACATAACTAAGGAAAGTATTATACTAATCATTGCAATATGCCTCCTATTATCAACTATAGGACCTTTCGTTATGCCATTTTTTGTTAACACAACTAACATAATTGTTGTTGGTGTTAATAATAGCAAAAATGGCAGATTATGTCAAACTGTAGGTTTTTACAAATGGTAAGATTTTGACAAGTCTAGAAGGACCATATTATGATAGGGGGTAGGTCAAGAGCATGAAAGTAGAAGTAGATGTAGATGTTGATTAGTCAAAGCTCTTATCTAAAATATTTGAGCTGCTACAAGTAGATCCAAATACAAGAAATATATAAATGTATCATACATAGACATTTGTATATGGAAATGGATCTAAAGAATTCTTATTAACAAACATCAGTAATGAGGAAGATGTCGAGGCCCTTATAGATATGATAAAGGCATTGGAATAACATGCCTTCAACATCTCTATGTCGAAGTCAAAGATTAAGGTGCCATGATTTAAGAGCAACTAATGGCAATTTAGATGAATACACCTCATCAACCATAAGTACAAGGACCTATGAATGTTTCGAAAAACATTAAAACAAGTGGTTTCTACATGCAAAATGAAGAAAATTTGCCTATCAATGATGATCATGATAGGGGGGTAGATGAGGTACTTAAAGATAGTGATACAGAAGATGAATTAATACATGAAGCAGATTTAGATAACTATCAAGAGATGGATATTGAGATGGATACATCTAAAGAAGAAGAGGAATGTCTAGATTCACCATGAAATGCCCAAACATGGACAATAGCATCTACTGGTCAAGCAAAACAATGGACAACTAGATGATCATTCCAAGACCACATTCCATTCCTTAGTAAGATAGATGTAGACGATGGATATATATTGTATGAGGAAGATTTCATCTATGATAAACACCTATGGTTAAGAAATGAGCTGAAGAAAGTGATGAGATTCAAGAACAAGTCAGCCTTGATTTATGTGTTGAAAATGTGGCACATAAAGAATCATTACAATTTCCTAATGATTGAATCAGATAAGAAGGTGTGGACCATTGTCTCTGAAGAGAGGAATATATGCAATTGTAAATGGTGAATTCATGTGATCCAAAAGCATAAGGACATGGACTTTGTAATTACAATTGCTAAAGGCCCATACACTTGTATTAAGAGGAGATTTAGAAATGATCATCTTTAGCTTAACTAGACATTCATGAGCTAGTGTTTTCTAGGCCAAATCAAGAATGATCTAGATGTTTAGATCACTACGCCTAAACAGCAAATAGAAAACACATATGGTTATGTGATTTCAAAGAGAAAAGTCTATAGAGCAAAAAGGATAGCCATCGAGTGTATGGATATTGGGATGAATCATATAATGAATTGCTGAAATTAATGACTGTGATCTAGAGAACAAATCCAAGAACATATGTTGCATGGAAATTCTAATCAATTGAGAAGGAAACTAATGTGGCATTTGACAAACTGTTTTAGCTATTTGGGCCAAGTATAAAAGCATTCAAATACTACAGACTTGTGATTAAATGCCACATTTTTATATGGGAAATATCCACATAGTTTACTAATCACATATAATACAGATGGTATGAATCACATACTCTCCTTGGCATTCACATTAGTTGAAAAGGAATCAAGTAAAACCTAGAAAATGGTTCATGAAGAAATTGAAGTAATGCTTCCATAGATCACGTGATGATAATCTCACCTTATGTGTTATATCAGACATACATAAAGGTATAGCAAAAGTAATGAAAGATGAGAAGATTGGATGGTAGCCACCTTATGCAAAATGAAGAGTGTATATAAGACATGTTACTAGTAACTTCACAAAAAGTAAAAAAAAAAAAAAAAAAATCTAATTGGTAGCTGCAACAGCTTTCTAGGTATAGGAAAGCACATTTGAATTCTACATGGAGGAGATAAGAAAGAGGAATGTTGCAACTCCAAACTATTTTGTAGACATCCCTAGAGAGCTATGGACACGATCAAATGATGGGGGATTCAAGTATGGTCAAATGACAACAAATCTCAATGAGAGCTCTAATGCAGTATTGAGAGGTACAAGGTTATTGGCTGTATCAACATTGGTTCTGAAGATCGTCTACAACTGTGTGGGATACTACCAAGAAAGGCACGATAAGATAGTTAAGGCTATACATAAGGGAAAATCTTACCCTAAATGGCTTCTTAAGAAGATAGAAAGATGGAGAGGGGCAGCTACTGTAAACCCTACTTTTAGTGGGCCTAAGACTCGATTAAGAATACCTTTCGAACGTTCCTTAAGATCAACTAAACTAAAAGCTTAAGTTTATATTTAGAAATGAATTAAATTTTTACAATTCAAAAGCCAATTGTCGATAAAACCCGAGCTTGAAGAACTGCAAGCTCTAAAGCTACTTAAAACCCTAAACCTTAAAACCATTAAGGAATTTTAACCTTAAATAATTAATCAATAATTTAATTTGAATAATTTCATTCAACTTTAGAAAATTTCACAATTCTACAAAAATCAAATCATAAATTACAAAACAATATAAGATAAAAATCCTAAAACAATTTTCTATAAGGCAATGCCCTTATCTTCATGTATAAGCCTTACACATAAATAAGTAGACCAACCAATCACCTTAGATAACTTATCAATTGAGAGTTGAAATCATTTATCAATTGATAATTTATCAAAATCTAGTGATAAGACAATCTCCTTATCACCTCTTCACTTATACTACATATGGACAATTTTTCACAAGAATTCATAAGCTTAACTTTAATAAATGAGACAAGACCACTCCATGGCATAAAAAGACTTTAAATGGCAAATCTAAAAAGGGGAGAAAGGGGGGCCATGCACTTGTCATTCACCCATCAATCACTTCTTCTTACACATCACTATTCACCCCTTAATGCCGACATCATCAAGAGTTGCAATTGTTGACTTTGTGTAAGCTATAAGACAACACTTTCAAGGCATTTAAACACTCATTCTCTCTCCATTTCCAACCGGCCACACTCTCCATCATTTCTCTCACTTTCAATTTCACTTTCACTTCATCTTTCTCTCCTTTGAAACAAACATAAAAAGGAGAAACTACCTTACCCCACAAAATCAATTTTTCTTCCATTTTTGAAGCTTCACTCACGGC
Source organism: Lumnitzera littorea (assembly GCA_024138015.1). NCBI lineage: Eukaryota > Viridiplantae > Streptophyta > Magnoliopsida > Myrtales > Combretaceae > Lumnitzera > Lumnitzera littorea. The sequence continues at coordinate 73,229,921 of JAMXBB010000006.1, read as the reverse complement.
ATTTTTTTCTTTTGTTCTTGTGTCATTTTCTTTCACCATCCAAGACCTTTTAAGACACTTAGAACCTTCCACAAACCCCATTCCAAAAGAACAAAAGATTCGGGTTCCAAAAGGTGGCTAAAAGGAGGAGGCAAAGTTAAAGGCTTAAGTGGAACCTTAGAGCACAACCACCAAACTTTGCGTTGAGGACGAGTAAGTGTTTCTTGTGATATGTAGATTAGTATTTATGTTAGGAGACTTGGATTTCTTGAAGATATGAGTAAGGTTTAAGTTGTTGTAGCACAAAAAAAAAAAAAAAATCGTTTTAAGAAACAAACCATGAAACCCTTAAATGAAGTTGAAACATGAGCATGTAAAGTTGATGTTTTGTAAAGACATTTTTTTAATGCTTTGAATGGAAGATTTTAAGCTAAGAAAATCTTGAAATAAGAACTTTAATGGAGGATAAGCATGCTGGACGTGAGGGTTCCATAGTCATTTGGATGTTGATTTTGTTTCCATTAAGTTAAGCATGCTCAAATCTAGACTTAAGTTAAGGAAAAATCCATCACATGAAGTTTTATGAAGAAACCAACTTTGTATGACATGAGCTATGATATGGGAGTTGTATTAAGTATAAGATCTTTTATTTCTTTATGTGGAGCATGAGTTAAAGGATCATTTGATGGAAGAAAACTTAAGTTAAGATTTGTACACAAGTAGTTAAGTGGATAATCTACCACCTAAACTTAAGGAAATGATGAAACAAGCTAAAAAACCAAGTAAGGACCCCTTAGAACCATCATGAACAAATCTGGAACGTGGGAGAAAGAAGCCTAAAAATATGATAAAAGTGAATTAACAAAGTGAAAAGATTAACTAAAGCAAGTATAGTAAGCATATAAAGCCTAAAACTCAAAACCGAGCTTAAAACTCTCAAAACAAGCCTAGAACTCTAAGTTGGGCCTTCAAAGAAATTCTAACCAGCACCTTAAAATGTCAAGAGAGGTTGTTTTGAAGCCTATAAAAAACCCACCTAAGGCCCCATAAGCCCACCAAAGTCATTAACTTTAGTTTGAACAAAAAACAAGCCCATTTAACAACTTAAGCCCACTAAAGGGCCTAAGAAGTGGTTGTTAGCCTTAGGAATATAAATCAAAGTTGTAAATCTAATCTCAAGGAATATTTTAAGCTTAGGATAAAATCTAAAGATCAAGCCCAAAGAATTTCTTAAGTTATTAAAAAGCCCATTTACCAAACAAGACCCAAAAACACTCCAACACATGAGGAACGCTACTATTCTGACCCATGGACAGAATTGTATACCTCATTTCAAAAATCTAACCTTACCACGTTAAAGTACAGTCGAAAACGATAAAGATTGACTATAAGATCATAAAAATCGGATTTAAAACGAAAAAGTTATATGGGATTGAACTTTAAGTCAAAACCGGGAAAAATTTCGAAAACTAGTCAAAAGTATAACTTAAGGAAAATTTACTTAGTTTCTTAAGTTTGCTTCAATTCCTTATAAAAATTATTTCAATGACCAGGGGACACTGTTTACGGAGACGACTTGCCTCCGGATTACTTTGACTGACCCATATGGTAGAGTGAGTAAATTCTCGATGACTCTTTACTTGATTATGCTTGTAAAAATAGATGTACCTAAACTTTTATATATGAATTTGGATGCTTGTGGGATATGGGAGATGCATGTGTATGAATTTGTGGATGAATGTGATGACTTGTTAAGTATATTTAATAAGGGGAATTGCTTGCATCATATATGCATATGAATTGTATGAAATGAAATTGTCTGATCACCCTAAACATCAAGTTAATCTCTTATACAATTAAGAAACCAAAATGAATCATGCATACCCCATATTGCATATGGATAACACCGACTACCGCTTCACGCAGAAGATGGGAAGGGACTTACAGGAATACGGGTTTCCTGCAGGATTGGGCACTAGCTACGCTATCATATATATTGAGTCTCTGTCTTAAGCTGATGAGCTTACTAGGCACTGGGAGACGCCAACCGTCGGCGAAGGGCTGAGTCTTGTGGCTTCTGCTTAGGGCATGTGTTTGTGGACTGCAAGGGTCACCATACCACTAGACTTAGGATTTTAAAAGATATGATTTGATTTTAGTAAAGGAAGTATATATATATATGTAGAGTTTTGTTTTGGTATGAGCACGATAGTGCAAATGAAATAAAACCCAAGGTCTAGAACCCAGATTTTGGTTTAGGTCGGTTAATTATCTCCAAACCCCGACTTTAGGAGGGCGAAATTCTAAGTCGTATGCAGTTCCTAGGTCACTGCATGCGTTGTTTGGCATACTAATTGTTTATGCATTCATATGATTGTGCATATAATAAACTTTTGCTATATGGTACTGACGAGGGCATTTATCTCACTAAGTGTAAGCTTACATCCCTATAGATTTTTGTTAATGCAGGAGAACCTCCTCGTCAATCCGAGCCGAGGCATGCCCGTAGTAAGTCTCGTGTAGAGATGGGTTGGAGCGATCAGAGAGCGAAGAGGACATTTTATAATAGATTATAGATATTTAGATACTTTTATGTTTTTGTGCATAACTTAGATTTTATGCAATTCCGTTATGAACTGCATTTGTTTGTAATTTTGTTTTGGTGTGGGTCTCACGAGCCCACACAATTAGATAAATTATAACATAGAAGAAATTTTAGTTAAATTGCTCTATATTACTAGTCTATGGGCATAGTGGTAACGTAAAGTGGAAGGAGCCTTGTCTGTCGTATGAAAGGCCTATGATCAGCAAGGGGGTTGATAATAGACCTTTATATGGTACACGGCGACCTATCACGATAACGATACTGTTGGGTCGTTATAGCTACTTGCTATTAATTAAAAACATTAAACATGAGAACAAGAAAATTTTATGTGTAGAAAGGAGCATATGTGACTAAACATGGAAGAAAAGGTGGCCATTACCATAGAATTGACATAAATAACAATAGATGTAGCTATAACAAGTGGCAAATGTATAAGATATCATGCTCACATGCTTTAGTAACCATTGCTCACTTAAAAATGGACCCCACATATAAAATTAAGAGATGGTATCATTAGAAAAATCAAGTAGCTTATTATCAAATTGCCTTCCAACCTTTAGGAGATAGGCGCACATGGACAAATTAAGAAGGAATACCAAAAATATACCCATTATATGACAAAGCTAGAAAAGAAGGAAGATCGAGGGCAAATAGATATCATAATGAGATGGATCTAAAAGAAAAACCAACAAAAAACTATTATAGAAGGTGTAGAAAATAAAGACACAATATAAGAACATGCCTAGAACAAGGTTAATAAAACTTATGAAATGTTTATTACATTATTATATATTATGTTATAGTTTACAATTAATTTGATACATTTGACATAAATTACAAAAAATCTAACATATATTTATCCTTTTCTTATGCAAATGGATCTAGGACTAGTAGATAGATCAATAGTAACATGACAGGACACATACAAATCTGAAGCTGTATAGAGAAGGGAGGTACAAAGCATAAAACTATCAACTATTCAATTAATTTATATAATTTAGTAAAATCTAAGGTAATCGAATTTTAGAGGAACATAATATAGTCAAATGCTATTGAAAAGAGGCATCACTGAAGAATTCTCAAGAGTGAGAAATATATACAATGAGAAGATATACACATACTTGGAGCAGGCTAGATTCCATGGAGTCATGTACTTACCATTCATATAGTTGGATTGGGGATTGATTATGGCATTCGTAGAGAAATGACAACCAAAGACTCATACGTTCCATATGACTCATAGGGACAAGCACCACGATACAAAGCTAGCTGGATTTATATGAGCATCTACTAGGAGTAAAACTGGACATAGATCAGATAATAGGGTAAAGAGTTAAGATATCTTAGTTCAAGAGTCTTCTGTTGACACATCTACTAGTAGATGTAGATGACATAACAATCCAGCGCCATGTGATGATCTATTGTTTATATCTGATTGGAGGACTCTTATTCTCAAACACATCATCTAGCTACATGTACTTGACGTTCCTACTGTTATTAGAGGATTTACAAAGAGCACATAGCTATAGCTAGAGATCAATTTGCCTCTTGTGGTTTTATAGATATTTATGCCGAGTCGTAGAGGATGGGGGCTATAAAGATGGGTGGTGTAGCAATAATGATTCAGGTGTAAACATGGTAGAGATTTCCCCATTTAACATCATAAAGGACACATACCTACATCTAACACCAGCCCACTATCATGTCAGTGGGATGATATTTTTTATATCAGATAAACTTCGACTCATGTATTATCTCAGTATCACGAGGCTCTAAACTGTGAGACTCCTGAACAAGTATGAATCAATTATTAGTTATACTATTTAAATTGTTTTTCTACAAATTATATACTGAAATAAATTTATCTTTTGCAGATTTGCTAAATGCCTTATACCCTAAAGATATTAGACACATTACTTAAGATATTTTGGGAAGGGAGTGATATATGATTAGCCTATGTCCCTATGATCTGTTTCTACATCATGGAGATGCACTAGCTAGATAGAGTGATGAGATAGTTTGGTAAAGTATAGTAGATCCGAGAAAATGTAATATAAATCTAAACAATATACACATGATGGATCTACGAGGAAAGTCAAAAGAAGACTAGGCTAAAAAGAATGCGATATATATCTCTTATTGGCAAGATAGGAGGTAAAGACTAGTTCAGATCGTATATGATGATACCCTACCTAATATGGTCTCTACTAACTACTTTGACTAGTATGCTAAAGTGACAAAGAGATATATCAGTCATTTAGGAGCACTTTTAGCCACATTTGTAAGCTTTCTATTAGAAATATAATTAAAATTCAATGTTATAATAATAAAAACTAATACAGTCACATTAAAACAATGCAATTTGATACATTCACAAGGATAGAGAGGAGCATAGATATATAAGACATCCATGCCTTAACTACTGCAAGTAAACATATATTGGACGGACATAGAGGTATCAGACTAAGTAATCTAGCTCAATAGGAGCAGTAGCCTAAGGATCAGCTAGCTAAATAAAGAGGACAAGGATGTAGTTGAGGACGAGATTGAGCTCGAGATCAATAACCATGGTTGTAGGATAGATCTTTGAGTCCTATAACAGATGTGGATATATAAGCTCCGATTGATGATGTTGCAGATCCACCTGCTATTGATGCTCCTAGTGTTGATCTTCCCACAATTGATCCTCTTACAGATGACCTTTCAGTAGTAAATCTACCTATTATTGATGCTCTTACTATAAAATCTTTAATAGTTGATCCACTAGCAATAGATCCACTAAGACAAGCTCCAGTAAATGACGTACCATCATTTGTATTGTTGACACCAGAGATGACTGTATCATCATCATCCATTGTCACTTTACCTACTCCTATCAAACCAATATGTATAACACCATCAAATATGGGAGAACTAATCACATAGGTAATTATTAATTAATAAAATTTATACTTATAATAAAAAAGTTCTAATTTGTATAATATTTTGATAACTAATTTAATTTATTTATATATTATAGATTAAGCCTCGAGAAATTTCAAAGGAATTACAAGAATCAACAAATACATCACAAGCTTAAGAAAGTAAAAAGACAAAAAAATACAAGAGGAGACATAAATAGATATAAGATATTTGGTTTTATATATGATTAGATATACAAACACATGTTTTTTTTTCTATTAGTTCCTCTTGTTATATATATATATATATATATATATGTTTTTTTCTTTATATCGCATGTACTTTCTAATAAATAACAAGAATGACAAATATAATAATAGGAGTAGAAAATATAAAGTTAAAAATGATATGTTTATTGTAAATATAAATAATCCAATATCATTCTAGTTATGAAAAATGTTTCAAATAAATTTTCTAATAAACAATTTATAAATAAAATTAGAAAAAAGTCTCAGTAAAATACTATTATAAAAAAATTAGTAGTGATAAAATAAAGTGGGATCTTACAAATGCTCTACTAGTGTTACATCTTTAAAATGTGACATTTTTGTTATCGTAAGTGTATCATGTTTGACGAATTCTTTAGTGTAATAAGAGTAACTTCCATAACTAAGCTAGCAAATATTCTCTTTTTAAATCTTTTATTTAATGCTTTTTTTTTCCCCTAAAGGGGGTAGGGTAGGTAAGGGTTTAGGCACCAATTAACAACATCATCTTGATTTCATTTATAGGGCCCATGACGTTAGGCAGCAACAAAAGAGTCTAAATAAGAAAAACATGAGTCGATAAATAAGAGAGATATAAGAGGGGGTAAGGGATTTGAAACCCAATCATCTTGACACTTGCCCCCACCCCCCTCCCATGAGAAATCACTACCTAATCAGCAACTCCATTCAATGACCTCCTAACTAAGGATAAAACAATAAAAGAGTTTTTAGCTAATAAGGCCTTAATTTGCTTAATGATAAGTGTTGTCATCTAAGAAACCACATGGTTTTTCGAAGCCAAACTTATGTAAACATTTAAGGCATCCATCTCAATAATCACTTGGTTCCAATATTTTTTCAAAGAAAATTTAATAGCACTTAAAACTGCATTTGCTTCTACCACCTTTAAATTAGCAACTTCTGAAATCCATACTCTATCAAAACCAACAACTACATTAGAATCTCCATCATCCTTTTGATCCAAACTACCCTCAAAATCTTCCTCTACTTTTGCAATTGCAAAACTATTATTAAGGCATACCTTTTAGATGAACCATCGACCATCAAATTAATATTACCCTTCTTATAGTTAATCACATATGTAAATCTCCCGAGAAATTTAATCCATCTTGCTTGCCTTTGTGATGATTTCTATTAACTTCTTAAATTCTTAAGAAATTCATTATCAATATAAATGACAATTCCTCATCATGTAGAGAATGAGTTAATGCTACTCTACTTAAATTGCCACTAAAATATGTAATAGGCTACTTCTCTTGTATCAAAATTACTTTAATACCAACCCTAGATTCATCATAATCAAGTTTAAATATTCAAAATCAGGCAAAATTAACACAAGTATAGTCTTAAGTTTTGCTTAACCTCTTCAAAACTCCTTTCTGTCTTCTTTGTCCATTTAAGCTTTACATTCTTCTTTGTAAGTTTAATTAATGGTGCAACAATTGTATTGAAATCTTTGACAAATCTCCTATAAGAAGAAGCAAGTCTAAGAAAACTCCTAATTTTTACTATTGATTTTGGAATATGCCCCTTTATAGTGGCTTTCACTTTTTCTTGTTCTACTCTAACTCCTCCTTTAAATATAAGAAGAAGTTGTCATACAATTTTTCACTCCTCAAGGTCATAAATATAGGTTTTAAAAGCTTTTGATGACTATCAATGTCCTCACTATAAATAAGAATATCATCAAACCCTACAAATTTACCAATATATTCCCTTCAAACATGATTCATAGGTCTTGTAAATGTACTAAGTGCATTAGTAAGACCAAATGGCATAACCATCTATTAATACAATCCTTGAATAATTTTAAATGCTATTTCCACTAATCACCAAGCCTCATTTAGACTAGATGGTAAATCTATTTTTTAAAACACTAGAGCACCATACATTTCATCTAACATATCATTAAGATGCAAAATCTGATATCTGTATTTAAGGGTAATTTTGTTGATAGTAAAACTAGCCATACACATTCTCTATGAACCATCATTCTTAGATATAAGCAATGTTGACACAGCATATGGACTCATGCTTTCCTAAATATAAGCTCTAGAATAAACTCTTTTGTTTGTCTCGGCAACTCCGTAGCTTCTTCTGGATCCATTCTATATGCCAACCTATTTGGCAAAACTATTCTCAGAATAAGGTCAAAATTGTGCTTAATACCCTCATAGAAGGTAACCTTATAGCAACTCCTCTAAAAAGATGTTCTTAAATTCTCGCAACAACTTTTGGAACTAAACACTAAGCTTCGGAAATCAAAAGGTGCCTAAGGTATAGCATATTCATAGTTTCTCCAAACTTCGCAACATTCAGAATCTTTGCATGAGTCATCAATAACAACTCCTTTCTCCCTTTAGATAACATCATCTCAATACTCTTAATTTTTGAAGGATTTACAAGCAACAACAAAATCTTTGTACCATTCTCATTGAAAGCATAGGTATTTTTATATCTATCATACATGACCTTCCTATTAAACAAGCATGGCTTTCTCAACAAGATATAAAAAGCATTGGTAAGAACAACATCGCACTCCACTTTATCCTTGTAGTGACTTGGAATACAATTTGGACTCCAGCCTTCTTAGTGACATGTACTACTCCTTTATCACTAAACCAATAAAGTTTAGAAGGCTTTGGATGGTCAGAAGTAGGTAATTTCAACTTCTCCACGAAAGTTATACTAGTTACATTAATACAACTTCCTCCATCAATAATCACAATACATTTCCTTTAATCTAACACTTAACATACAACAAATTATCACTTTGCTCTGCTTCTACTCTAAGCTCCTTTTAAATACTAGAGACATAGCATCACCCTAGCCCCTTAGTTTCATCTTTCTCATCATACTATTTCATAATATCTCTAAGATCTCCATCAATTACCTCTTTTTCTTCCTTACCAGCTTAATTATCTATTTTAACTTCTTCTCTCATCACCATCACCCTTCTATTTGGACATTAAGAAATTATATGTCCAAAGTTAAGGCATTTAAAACATTTAAGCTGACTCTTGCAACACCTTTCCATTAGCTTCTAATCATTTTTTTTGGCTTCTAAACTATTAATGCCTTTGCTTGTGATTGCTTTCTTTTTCTCTATTCTTTTCTCCCCGCTCTTATTCTTCTCATTCTTCCCATATATTGTAGAAGTCCCCAACTTAGAAACAAAGGGAATCCTATATGGATTTTTTACCAATTGCCTCTTTACCTTAACAACCAATTGAATAGCTTCTTCTGAAGAATCAAACTTATGAAGTTTTACCCACCTTTATAATATTGCAATTTAGTCCAAGCTATAAGGCAAGAAATAGTATACTCCTTTGGCTCCACGACTTTGTATCTAATTATGAGCACAAATTCTCTCTCCTTAATCTTTAAGCATTTATATATTCCCACCCTAATGCAACATAACCACTAAACTCTAGTGCAACTGACCTAACCTTCATCTCCTATCATAATTATAATAGTGAGAAATCTTCTCAACTTTGTACTCTTAATTAAAATATAGTTCTATAAATTCTTGTCCCTTGAAAGGTAAAATTTTCATCTTAATATTCTCCACTCCTACACACTTTTATTTTATCTATTATTTCTTTCCACTTTAAAATTATTCCCATCACCCTCATCATAGTCCCTTCACCGTAGCACTCATGTTGTAGCAAAATGTTATCTTATAAAAACATTTCCCCAAAAATAATATGTTTTAATGCATTTAGCAGTATACATGAAAATATTTTGAAAAAACTTTTCCGTGTTCAATTCATTAATATTATGTTAGCCATAATTGTACATAAATAAATTAATATTAGCATATCACTATCAACATCATTTCAAATATTTTATTTAAAAGTAAAAGTATAAATGTAAATTATTTTTAAATATGCATTATCATGACCTCTTTGGTTGATTTTAATAATTTTCAACAAGTATATAACTTTCTTTTTTTGCCATTAAATTTTCTAAAGTTTATATATAACTTATGTCAATTACAACAAAAATAAGATAAATATTATTTTCGTAGAGTTAGAATCATGCAAATATATATTCCAAAAGTATACTATAATTATCCTTCAATAGAAAAATGTTTTTTGTAAAACATTTTCCACTTATAGCAAATGAGAGAAAAATAAGAAAATGATTTCCAAAGAATGTTTTTCCTGAAACAAACGAGGCCTAAAAGGTGCCCATTCTTTAGGTCATATTAACCGTATATTCAAACCTATGTTTCTAATTCTTACTCATGCATATAATTGACTAGTGAATATTTCACAATTAATATACCATATGTTTGATATTGTTAAATTTACATAAACATAACAAGTGTAGCACCTACTAGTATTAGTAAATTAGCTAACCATCCATTTACCCACTTTCCTATTTGTATGCAACATGTCATAGTTATACTTTCATAAGTTATATAGCTAAAATATATTTCTACGAATGGCTTATATATGTATGTATATGCATGTGTGTGTGTATATATATATTTGTATATGTCTATATATTTTTTCCCATACATTGCAAGTGCATTAACTATAAGTATGGTATTGATGTGGTTTGTTTTAATATTTTTATACAAATAATATTTTGTGTTTGAGAAAGGGATGGAAATATTGTAATTTAAAAAAAAAAATTGTTAAAGTACAATCCTTCCAAAATGGGGAAAAAAATTCTTAAGAGCACCTTATCTAAAACACATCCGAATTTGTATCTTCAACTTAAAATTTCAAAGAATGTTAAAGTTTTTAAATTGTAGGTGAGGTTTCTTAAGGAAAAAAAGGTTTAATATGAATTGTGTTTTTGAACTTACTATTTTAGGTCACTAATTGAAACATAAGTATAAAGATTGTAAAACTCTAGAGAGTTATACCTTAGCAGTTTGGGTGATTTGTGGATTTTTTTTTTCCCCATTCCATCTAATATTCGAGATGAAGGGGATGAAATAGAGTCAAAAGTATGTCTTTTATTTTTTTGGCAAACTATATTACAATTTAAATGAGGGAGGATTCAAACCTAAGTTCATCCCAATAGGAAACCAACGATGATATCACTAGGCTATGATAGTTTTGGTAAAGTCAAAAGTATGGTATTTGTATAATTTGTCCAAAAAATCTGCTTTTTCAAAATTTCTAAATTTTTAAGTTTATACATTGTATTGTTGATTTTTAGGAAAAGTAAAAATTTAGTCCTCAACATTTGCTATCCTTTCTATTTCAATCCTCATTGTTTATCTTTTTATTTAATTCTAACTCTCAATATTTGTAAACATCTACAAATAAGTCGTCCATTAGTTTCTCGTTAGTTTTTGTTAACAATAACAAGTAACATGATTTGATTAATTCCAAAAATTAATTTAATTAAATAAATCAATAATATGTATTATTTAAGTAAAATCATTAAAACATGCAAGTATGCATAAAATATAAAAATTAGAAAAATAACAAAGTTAAAGAAATATGCAAAATGAAAAAAAAAATACATGTATGCATCGTACATACATATATATTAGTAAATTAATAAATAATAAAAAAATCATAATATAAGTAAAGAAAAAAATCTAAAGGAATATTTATACATAAATTTGTATAGTAATATATGTATATACACATATATTATATAGAGTAAATTAATTAAAATTAAAAAAATAAAGAATTTTTTTTTGAAAAAAAATTAGTTTTAACTACTCCAAAACTAAAGGTGGTGGTAACCATCACAGAGAGGGTCACATAACCTCTCGCAAGTGGTTGCAAGAGTAGTTGGAATAGCCAAAATGAAGTGATGAGTTGTGACCTCCTTACTTAAGTGGGTTAAATTGACCCACTCATAACTGTAGATAGCCATGTACAACTTTAGGGCTTGTAAGGGGTTGTCACCCTAGGATGGGAGGCAACCATCCACTCTTAGAAATTTTTTTAAAAATATGGAAAAGAGTAAGAAACCTAATCGAGTCTTCAACGTGGTCATTTGATCCAATTGAAACCCATGAGACTCCCTTAGATGGGTAGGCGGCCACCTATAATCAGTGATGGGTCAATTCAACTTACTTTAGTAAGTTGTGACCTACACCTTTATTTTGGTAGTTTGGATCGCTTTAGGGTTAATGGGTGGTTGTAACCATATTTTTTAGTTTCTTAAGTTTTCCTTTATTTTTTTAAATTTTAATTTTTAATTAATTTAACCTATATATTATATATGTATATATATATATTTATGTATATATGTTTAATTTGATTTTTTTCTTTTTCTCTTTACTTTTCCCCTTTTTATTAATTTACTTATATAATTGTATGTATGCATTATATGCATATATATATTTATTGTTGTAATTTTTTTCATTTTTACATTTTTAAAATTTTTTATTTCTAAATTTTCTTTCTATTTTTATTATTTTAATTTTTTATTTTTTCTAATAATTTTACTTACATAATATATTATAGTTTATTTAATTAAATTAATTTTTTGAACCAATCAAATCACACCACATGTTATTACTAACGGAAATATTGATAGCCAACTAACAAATGACTTATTTATGAAAGTTTATAAACATTAATGATTGAAATAGAAAAAATTAAATATGGAAGATTCAAATAGAAAAACTGGTAAATGTTAATTTATGCTTTTGTTTAGGATTTTTCTTTTTTTTTTTTTTTTTTTTGGCCATGCTTCACTTATGGATTTGAAAATGCACATGTTAGATCCATCATATTGTCTATATCTACCCTTAACACATAAATAATGAGTCTATCAATAATATTAGTGATCGAAGAAAGGTACATCACGTTAAGTAATAAATTCGAGAAAATTTCTTATGAAATTGCCAATATTTTATGCCTTTTCTCAAATATATATATATATATATATATATATATATAAACTAAAGTATCCCCACTTGTAATGACCTCATCTAAAATTGTAAATACCATAACAACAACTTAAGCACTTTTTTTCTTAAGGATTTCTATACTCTATTAGTAAAGTTCTCAAAGAGAAATTCTTAACATTTATTTATATTATTTATAGGACGCATAATATAACCTTTTTAATGACACCAACACATAAAAAAAAAAAGGATGTGTTTATCAATGGATACTTAAAGGAAGTGCATAAAATGCCATATCAACATCTTAGACATCTTTCCTTTTTATCATTACTTATTAAAATATATAAATATTTAATTTATTATTATTTTATATTATAATAGTAATACCTAATTAATATTATTACCAAAAATATTAAGAAAAGGAAATTAAAAATAAAAGGAACAATTGAAGATTTTTAATTGTTTTAATCCAACAGCTAAATCAAAATAAAAAAGGACAAGCCTAACATAGCTTGACAATGTCAAACAAAAGGAGCAAAAGAAATAAAAGGACAAAAAAAAGTGAATACTAATACTTAGTTAGACAACCGAGTACTTATTAGAATTAAGGTTCATAAATATATATGAGGTACTTGATATAAGAATATATGTCAAACACTTTTTATAAATATAACTTCACAATAATGGTAACTTTTTCAAATTCTTAATTAAGGATCTAAAAACTGTGAATGATGTAGCTCCAATAGAGAAGGACCCCCATATGGGAACCTTCACTCTAGGGACATGTGATAAGGAACTCTATCGGCAACACTCATATATGGTGTGGAAGTCTATGATTGGAATCCTCATTTCTTTATTATTTTTTTTACCTTCTTATTTTTAGTTATAAAATTATCTCCTAAACTTTGATGGCACACCATGTAACATGTGTAAAAATTAGATAGAGCAATGTCAGAGAAATTTACTATTAACACAATAAAATTGTATATTGGAGAATAATGATAAGAAGGTTTTAATTTCAAAAAAAAGTTTGGATTGGTGAAAATATTTATATCATGTAATAAATACAAATTATTTAATGGCCAATTCACATAGAAAGAACTCTTTAAATGGTATTTTTCAATCATATTACTTTTCATAAGATAAAAAATAACCTTTGCGTTTTATTCCTAGATCACAGTTTAATCACTCTATTCAATCAAGTAATTTTTTTATTTTCATTTATTTATTTGTTTTTGTACATCTAGTTAAAGAAAATGAAAAGCATAGTTTATTTCAAACTTATAGTAAAACATTTTTTTTTTATTATAAATTTCACTTCTAATATATTTATACACAATCTATTCTATGAAAAATAACTTCTTTCCACGCACTCTTTTGCAATTGCCCCCTTCTTGAGTGAAGAAAAGAATTTAAAGTTTCATCGCGATGGTACCAAATATGCATTCTTCAACTTAAACTCACATAAAAACACACATAAACTTATGTACTTATAGAGGAAAAAGAACACTGAGTGTACCCATGAATGAAGCTAAGTAATGCAGGACAGACCTACACTTTTAGAGTACATACAAAAGCGTCTTTTAAAATATTGATATAACTTTAACTTCATTGAACTTTAACAATATAGGGAAAAAGAAAAAAGAGAAAGGAATTTATTAGCATCCTACGGAGCAATGCAGCGTCCAAATTTTTCTAGCCTAAATTTTTCTAAAAGAAGAAATGAATAATTGAAACAACAAAATGTAATTAATCTTGTGAATCCAATTGATTGATTTTCCTTAGAAATTTGAGAAGCTTCAATTTCGTTTCACCAAGTTTTGTTTTTTAAGTCTCTGACAACCTTATTGATATTGCCTCATTTTATTCATCTTATCCATCTTTGATGAAGGATGTCTTTGCATCTCCAGAAATTATACTTGTCTTTTCATGTCTTTGGCTATTCTTTTATGACTTCCACATTTCCATCCAAGTAGTAGACATCCCCATGCCAACTTCCTAAAATAAGTAATGAAAATCAGCATACAAAAAGTAAACCGACCGTGACGAAAACCTTGAAAATCACCATATTAATTTAAAGTTAAACTTTCTTCTTCTTTTCCTTTCTTTCTTTCTTTTTTTTTTTTTTTTTTTTTTGAGTCTCTTTCTAGTTTCTGCCTATTAAAAAAAATAATAATAATAATGCTTCAATACATTGAAGATCACACCAACCTAAACCTCATACCACCATTGCTCGATGATTTCTACCATCGCCAAAACAGGTTGCCCTTGTTATTGCTGGTGCATTAAAGCAAATACTATACGATCACACATATTTATTCTTATAAATAATAGAATTTAAAGTCATATGTCTTTTGGCTCAACCAATCCACAATCATGAGGCCACTTCGTCTAAATTACTTGAGAAACATCTCTCTCATGCATGTGCCTGCAAATGCATCAGCCGTAATTCCTCCTACGGTAAGAGCAAAGGCTGGTTTTCCAAAGTGGATGGTTTATAGCATTACGAGTAGGGGTTTTGGTGCCTTCTCTCTTGCGATTCTTCACTAAGAGATAGTGACGTTGTCAGAAGGTGGGGAATGGGAAGAACACTGGTCGTCGTTGTTGCAATTGGGAATAGTAAGAGCGATCAAAATTAAAGTAGTGTCTTCGTCGTACGGATTCAAAGTGTCGGAGAGAGAGTGTTATTGTAATTGTTGGTTGTCTGGAGTTCTCCAAGTACTTCGAGGTTATTATCAATGGAAATGAATTTTAGGAGGAAAGGAAAAGATATTAATATGTTTTCATATAAAAAATTGATTGGAAATTAGAAATAAAATGGAAGAGAAAAAGAAGTGAAGTGATCGAGTTGATTTTCAGTTATCGAAAAATTGTGAGAAGAAAGCAACAACAAAGTGAGAGAGAGAGAATGAGGGAGAGAAGAAAGTGGAAGACAGGTACTAGAAGATGGGAGGGAGAAATTGAGCGTAGGGACCCCAAAAATAGAAAGGAAAAAAAACTATTCAAATATATTTTGTATCAATGAATTAATAAATATATTTATTTTTATATTTTTAAAAATTTAATTTAGTAATGATTTTATTGTAGTAAGGTCAAATGCAGTATATTGTTTTTTTTTTTTTTTTTTTTTGGCCAAATGCAATATATTGCTGTAAACTTTGCTGTTTGTCCCATGACCATATGATACGATCATCCACCACCATGCCATGTCATTATCCATCAACCTCAACCGCAATCACACAGACGCAGGGACATGATTGTAAATTAACGTCCCACTAAAAAGTGAGGCCGTCATCTTCCGGCGAACATCCTTTCTCTCTTCACACACGTACCGCTCTCCCTCCTCTCATGGCATCCGTTTCTGCCTTTGGAGCATTTCCTAAATCTTCCACCTTATCTTCACTAAAACCTCCGTTGCTTATCCACCCACAACATGTCTCCATTACATCATCTGGTAGCTACCCTTTTCTCCTTATTTCCTTCGTTTATCAGCTTGATTTTGTCACCTACTTAACCTTTTTGTGAACTTAGGATAAGTTTGTTTCCCAAAAACATTATTCGGATAGACAGATTGTGATCTCTCTCTCTTTTTTTTTTTTTTTTTTTTTTTTTATCCGTTCAAGAATTGGTTATCAGTTACTCAATTCAAGTTCCTTTATGATAGATGATTCAAAACTTTTTGGATGATGTCTTTTGATTTGTTGTGTTTGGGTTTTTTGCGTACTTTGTAGTACTACGAGGATTTGAGCGGAGGGAAATTCTGATATCTTCAATCGGTTCAATAGCTGGAGCATTATGGTCTGCGTCACAGAGTAGAGTTGCTCTTGCTACTGAATTTGCTGACAGTAATTGTTCTACTTTTGCCTCTTTCGTTTTCGATTTGCGTTGCATTGGATGATTGCCTTTAAATTGTTCGTTTATTTATTTGTTTGTTTGGTCGATAAGTTTCGGGTGTGTCTGTAAGGAACAATTAGTTCTAGGCTAACGTTGAAGTTATTTCCCGACATTTTCAAATGTTCAATTGAACGTTAGATCCCTTTTAATAGACAATCGATCTTGCTTAATGTTTAGGAGACGGAGAAAGCTGTTATTGCAAGCTTTTGGAAGGGTTTTAGGACTGAATTGAACATCACCGAAGTTTTTCAACCAAAATTCTATTTTGGCCATTCAATATTAAAATGACTCACAATTCTACTTTTAAATTTCTGATCTTCCCTTTTCTTTATCCTAGTAGGATATGCTACAGAAAAAATTGTGGACCTGAAGCTGATAATATTCTTAATGATGTAATTCCAATTGTTAACAGTTTTATAAACGAATAAAATTAATGAGTGCCCTAAAGGCATTTGAGAAGAACTATATATGTCAATTTTCTTGCATGCAGTGCACTTAATTTTACCACTTCTGAGAAGACAAGTTAAGAAAGTACTATATAAGAGCCAAGAAATCTGCACTTAAAGTCTCCTTCTGATATAAACCTTTTCATTACCTGTAGCCTCCTTTTGTATGTATGAAATGTTTCCTATGTATAAAATATTTAAAAATTGAAATGAAATGATACGTCATTTTAGCAAAGTCTTTTTCATGAGATCACAAGTTTCCTCTTAAATTGATCCCTAACTTTTATTGGCAAATTTTGTTTATAAGGAAGGATTACTATCCCCAAATAATAAAAAGGAGAAGCACAAGAAAAAGGGGGAGCATAGACCTGTTGACAATGATAAAGTTAAAGAACCTGTGGTCTGATAAATAAGGGAGAACTACTCCCTTTACACAGTAATACATGCTGAAAATAAAAAGGGCAGTGCACTTGTCTCTAACTAAAATTAGCAGATACCGATAAAGCGACACCAAGAAAAAAAAAAGAAAAAGAGATTACTTCTTTGTAAAAGTCCAAAAACATAGGTCATATTTTTATGATTTTCCCTTCATTAATATCTATATGAATCATATCTCTAATATTTCTCTCCATGCCTTTTGGTCTCCTACACATTGTTTTTATGTTTTAGCTTCTAAATTGTGGCATCAGCCCTTAATCGCATCTCTAAATGTGACAAAGATCTTCTCATACATGGGTGCCACTCCAATATTCTCTCATTAATACACTTATTTCTTATCTTATCCATTTTTGTGTGACTGTTCATACATCTTAGCATTTTCATTTTTACTGCTCTCATTCTCAACTTATGTTCATAGTTTACTGCTTTGGATTCAGACTCAATGATTGTCTTACTTCCTGAACTTGCCTTTAATTTTACAAGAATCTTGCGGTCACATAAAGTTTCAGATGCACCTCGTAGCTTCATTCCTCCTCCTCGAACTGTATATTCAACATCTTTAGCTAAACCTACATTCTTTTGCAGTATTGATCATAAATACTTAAATTTCACTTAAAGATGTTTTCTAGCTCCTACTTTCACAAATGATTCACTCCTCCTCTTGTCACTAAACTTAAATTCTAGATATTCTTTTTTCAACCTCCTTAATGTAAAACCTTTCCTTTTTAAAGTTTTTCATGAGATTCAATATTGTGTTCACTCTTTCACATGTCTCATTCACAGTGTCATCAACAAACAAGATACTTAAGGATTTTTTGGTTAGGAAGATACACCAAGGTACCATATACTGAATATCTTTGGCAAGCAGGGGCTTATAGCCAAACCTTGATGATGGTCTATCTTCAGGAAATCCTTGCGCTAACTCTCTGAGTTTCGTTAACCATGTCACTAAACTCTATTATACGCTTTTTCAACAAAGAATTCTTTGTACAGGTCTTGCAACTTTTTTTATTATGTATATTGCTTGAATTGTTCACCTTTTTGGTTTAATTCAACACGATTCTTGGATTTAGTGGCTTCTCTCTTAATCTTCTTTCAATCATTGCCCAAGGTTTCATATAGCTTATTAACTTAATACTATTATTGTTTGCACAATATTGTATATCCCTTTATTCTTAAGTAAAGGAAGGAAGATACTTTCTGTCCACTGATTAGCATTGAGCTTGCTTCTAATTACACTTTCTTTGAAAAGTAAAGAAGATTGTTGATCCATATTACACCTTCTTTCCAAGGCAATTCCACATTTCAATTGGATTGTTATCTAATTCTTATCCAACCATCCTTCCTTTTTGTCGTAAGATAGGTTATTAGAACTCATTTTCAGCCTCAATATAGAGAGAACTGATGTTCTCTTTTATGGGCTTGATTAAAGAGAAGTCCCATCAATCTCCTTGAACTCTAGAGTTCTGAATTTTAGGAGAAAAATAGGCTTAATTTTCATTGAGTTTTCTGCAATTGAAATCCCTCAAGTCGCAGTTACACATCAACCCCACTTCCTATTTTCATTCTTAAATGCAAACTGCTCCCTACAAAGCTCCTAATGCTACTAACAACATAATTTCAGCTAACCGACACATAACCATACACAACACACTTACACAGTAGACAACAAGAACATGACACATGGACACGCCATAGTGACACATCAGACTGACACACACACTGACTAGCAGCTGGCAAACACACCACCATTGGAACTTGTAATTAATGGCTGTGACATTTACACCCCCTCTTGACCATGCCCATGACCTTATCCATGGAAGTAGCATAGTGTTTTTTCACCCCCCTGGCGTAAAGTATGATAGTGTTGAGATGCTATGGTTGCATCTACTCCTCCCCTTTGAAGAAGAAATAGCTGAACAGCAGGGGGGCAAAACTGATGCCTATAGTCCCTTTCATAGATTAAATGCTAGCATTTTGTTGTGAATTCCATGAGTGATTTGATCTACAGATTACTGTTACAACATTGACCATAGCAAACTAGCATGTTGAGCACTGATTTTATTCTCTGTTGTTGCTACAGCTTACAAAGAACCTTCTCCAAATCTCTAATGAAAGGAACTTCAACTCTGGAGATGTTGTTGCCATTCCCTGATCATCAGAGCCTCTAATTTCGTTTTAAGCAGAAATGATTTCAGGCTTGCTAGCTTCTTTAGATTGTATGGAATCATCTTCTTGATTGCCTTCATCTTCAAAAACCTTAGTCTTTTCGTAAATCATCGACCTCAATTTTTTTCTTATCATCTCTTGAGGTGGGGATATCCCCATCCCCTTTGCTGCTCATGCCATGGCTCCTACCACCTTAGGTGTTGCTTGCTTCTCCTTGCTCCTCATCGATCATTCCTTGCGCCATATCATAATGCATCAAAGATGCAAGTTGGGTCACCAGATGTTGTTGGTGTGCTTCACATTGCACTCTGTCATCTTTATACATTGCAAAAAAAGCTTTAAATTGTTGTCACAAATTCTTCAAAAGTCAGGTTTGTTACCAAAATGTTATAGGATCAGTCTTTAGAACTCATTTTCAGGCTCATTATAGAGGGAACCCTAGAGTGCTGAATTTTTAGGTGAAACATAGGCTTAATGAAATGAGTGTTTTGCAATTTAAATCCCTCGAGTAGTGGTTACATATCAACCCCACTTCCTGTTTCCACTCTTAAATGCAAACTGCTCCTTACAAAACTTTTAACACTAATAACAACACAATTTCAACTAATTTACACATAATCCACTAACACCACATAATAACATGACACACTTACATAATAAAACAACAACAATACAACACATGGACATATCAAGGTGACACATTAGTCCAATACACTCACTAACCAGCAGCTACATGGCATACACACCACCAGTGGAACTTATAATTAGTGGCTGTGACACTTTTCCATCTTCTTCAATTCTGATCTACATCTTACCCGAATTCTCTGGTAAATTATACTCATTGGATCTGCTCAACTTCACTAAATTGAGTTCATTATCATTCAATTTTTGGGGAATAAAAAATTAGCATTGAACTTGCTCCTTATTCCATTTTCTTTGAATTATAATGGATTTGGTACAAGGATCTGTGGCAATGTTCTCACAAATTTCTTCATAAAAATATATGCAGTGCCTGCCCTCAGGGGGAAAGATTATGGTAAGACGAAAATGAAGTATCCAGACTACATGGAAACTGAGTCAGGTCTTCAATACAAGGTCAACTAGATAGTGCCTCTGTTTATTTTTTCTTTATAGTGACGGCTTCTCACGGTTTATTTATATTGATTCATAAACCAAAAGGAGTGCAGGATTTACGGGTGGGAGAAGGACCCACACCAAAAACAGGGGAGACTGTCATGGTAAGCAATGTTCTCTTATGATCCTAAGAGTCAGTATCATCAGAATATGGTTGTCCATTCATGAAGACCATTCCTTGAGAAACGAATTTTTCCAGATTCTGTGTTAAGTACTTGCAGATTTTAGGAAGAGTTTAGTGATCTTGGAGTTCTCATCTGCAAGGTGTACAGAATATCTGATTCAATCGACTTTCCCTAATGAAAGAAAATGACTAGTGCATAAGAGGAAAATTAGACAGCAGAACCTCAGTTTGGAAATGGAAAGTTTGTTAGATGAATGCATATCCAGATTATGGATTGTCCTAACTAATCAATACAATATCACAACTCCTACAATTGTGATTACAGAATTCCATCAATGCTTAGTTCGTTTTTTGAATTTCTTGAGCAGATCAATTGTGAGTACCTTTTCATTTTCTCCCCTTTTGTTAATCCTATGTGTTTTCAGGTTGATTGGGATGGTTACACAATAGGATATTATGGCCGCATATTTGAAGCCCGAAACAAGACAAAAGGGGGTTCCTTTGAGGTGATTATATTTCAGGCTGTCCTTTCTTTATTCTTGTTAGAACAAGACTAACTTGTGCTTCTCTGCTTTAGGGAAATGATAAGGACTTCTTCAAATTTAGAATGGGATCACAAGAGGTGAAAAATTTTTCTGTATTAATGATATCAGGGGTAAATAACCGTTGTAATTTCTCTATTAATTTCCCGGGAAAAGTTCTCACCTCCTTTGCTAATGTTGTCTTCTGGTTTTTTTTTTTTTTGACTCCAGAGACATTTTAGCTGTTATATTGTTGTACAACAAAAAGCTGGTGGAAACGTTATCTTACTATTCCATTAAGCTACCTTCACATGTTTATTTATCTGGATGTTTAGGTAATACCAGCTTTTGAAGAAGCTGTATCTGGCATGTCACCAGGCGGTGTTAGAAGGTGCTGCACCTGCCCCTCCCTCTCTCTCACACACACGCGCACACACACACATGCGTATAGACATTGTTAAAGAGATCTATGCATGTGTGCAAAAGACACGTATATGCATGTTTATGCATTGCTATGAACTATAGCATGTAATTATTCAGACAAAGCAGAATGTAGATGCACGTCATGTGTTATAATAGTGTTCATTGACAAAGACAGACTGATGAGTTAGCTTGATCCAAGCTTCTATGAGTGAGGAGACCAACTGCACTAATTCAAAATTTGATTTTACCCTTTTCACTTTAATGTTTATATGTATGTTGGGTAATATTTGAGATGTTACCAATCTTTACTGTATAAGTGCAATGACAGCATGCCAGGAAAGTGAATGTTGCAGTATGCTAAGTATGCAGGTCAGAGAGTGTTTTGTGTATGATTTTACTTGATACGTGCTTACATAAAAATATGATCATAGGATTTAAATGACGTGTTGAAATTCATTCACCTAAAAAGTGCACTATCTCAATTACTATTACTTTCTTCAAAAAGAAACTTGTATGCATATATGACTAACATACATGTTATGTGCCTATTATGATGGACTCATGCACTACAAGTGAATCTTATGACCTGGCCAATCTATAGGTCTGCTCATATTCAAGGCTCAAATCTAATTTTTGGTTGCATTGTTATATGTAGCAAGTATGCAGTCATTATCCATCTTACTCTTCAGTCAAGAGCACACTCAACCATTCCAAGCTTTCGCTTGGTACATATTAGTTAAGGCCTGCATCAAAAAACAGCATATTCTTTTGAGGCGGCCCTAGACGTGCAAATCTGACATTTTACCTTGCAGTAATGCAGGATCATAGTGCCGCCGGAGCTGGGATATCCTGGAAATGACTACAATAAAAAGGGTCCAAAACCAACAACATTTTCGGTAACTGGCAATTTACTTTTGCTGAATCCTTTTTTCCCCTTACTGCAATATATCATTTGCAGTAGTGTAACACAAGGTTCTTTAAAAGGGCCAACGTGCTCTGGATTTTGTTTTGAGGAACCAAGGGCTGATTGATAAGACTCTTCTGTTTGATATCGAGCTCCTCAAAATCATACCAAATTGACCCGGTTCCAGGAGCAATTACTTACTATGAAACTGTAATGGTCATTCTTCCTCATCTTCTTTCGAATAGAAAGGAAGTTCACACAATACTCCACTAGACAATTTGGTTTGTGCAGGCATCAAGTGGATGGGTCATGAAGACATTGTCCAACGGGTCTTAGCCAATGAAGCTGGAGACCATACAAATATATTTTTGTCTACTTCTCCAGTCAACTGAAATGGAAAATTAACTCATCAGTTTTGGCTTTCACCGGTCCATTCTCTAAAAAAGGATGGACGAAATATAAGTACATTCTTTCATGTAATCAGTTCTTTCAACAACACAGCACCACTTCCTTGTAATGAGATTTCTCTGATCTGTATATGCTCACCTTAAATGGAGAGTTCATCTTTGGTAAGTGTTCCATTTATCAGCTCTCTACCAAAGAGGAGTATAGAAGCAACATTCGTTTCCTTTATGGAGGAAGAAAAATATGTCTTCTTTTATGATGATTTTCGTAAAATATCCGACCTTAGAAGTGCTGTCTGTAGAGTTAATGAATTCTGGTTGATTCTGATTAGCTAAGAAATTGCTTTACTCACCAGCTTTCAGACAAGTTCCAAGCACGGTCCCTTTGGTTTCCTCACATTTGAATGTTCAGTCTCCGGCTATATTTGGGGAAAAAAATATTATATATATATAATATATATATATATATATATATATATCTGGTCCATTTTTCGTGCTGTTTTGCCTAGGCTCTGCCTTCCTCTTGATGGACGTTGTATTTTGTTTGGATTTTTCCCTGCAAGTAGTTAGAAGCCCAAGAGTGAGGAGTAGGTAGCCACCCCGATATCCGGTGAGATGCAAATTATTGGACTTACAAAATTCTCTGGAAATAATACTTAGGTATCTTCCTAGTCTAGATAAAATTAAATAAATAAATAAATAATTCGAATGAGAGGTTATGCCTGATCAAGCAACATCAAGCTCTCCGAAGGAAAACATATTTATAACACTTCACTGATCATAACGTTTGGATCGACGTGTTGATGTCAATTGGGTCGACGGCCGATCTAGGACACCATCAATCAACCAATTGGATCTGTGTCTAAGGTGTCTCGTTGATAAAGTTTATGTTTTATTGGATCTTGTATTTATGTTTTGGAAAATAATAGGATATGAGTGAATTGCAAGCTATTGTGCATCAATCTATGAATCGATCTAAGTTGGACTGATCTTAAGACTGACTATAACTCACGATAAAAAATAATCGGTTGCATTGAAGTTCCAATATGACAGCTAAACTCATTGACATCTCTAAGAGATTGACATGAATGGTGTGCACCGCAATCTACAAGGAGATTGATAAGAACAAATCAACAATTCAAGGGAAATTTATATCATAAATCAATTCATAGAAAAATGTTAAACAATGTCTGTAATCTAAATTCTATTCTATTGCAACTCAAACCCTTATTATGGAAATAATTCTAGTTATTAAAATCACGAGTTAAATCGTATGATTTTATGAGGTTATTTTTAATTAAAACAGATACAAAATCTATTAAGTAAAGGTTTGTGGTGGAAATTGCAATAAGAATATCAAAATTGATAGATTTGCAAGTTTATGACTAAATCTACTAATTTTACATCTTGTTTGGGTCTATGTGTAATGGACCATCAAAACTAAGAAGGTGGTGCATATGCATAATTAGAGAGTCATGAATAAGGGTATCAAACACACAATTCTACCCACACTTGCAAAGAGTTTATAGTGTTGGAGTACAAAATCATAACTTGAAAATGTAAGTTTCTATACCTATGTAAACTAGCTCTAAATGTAAATAAACTTAAAATAATCATAAAACAAACTTAAATACATGATGAATTTTTTTTTTAAAAAAGCATAAATTCTTAAAAAACTAGCTTTAGGAGAGTTCTCTTTTCTCTCTATAGGAAATGTTGATTGTTGATTTTCGTTCGAGTATGTAGATACCTATAAAACAACAAATGATTACGGTAGGCACCGAAGAGTACTTCAGTATAACTACTTCAATGTTTAAATGGGCCCTCTTGTGATAAAAATGACATTGTAAAATTACGGAAGAGATAAGAGAATAGAAAAAGAGAGTCCTCTTACCTAGGGAGTTTTTTCTAGTATTTATAGTTAGTTAATGGAAGTTATACCCATACTAGATCATTAGACCGAGTTTAAGCACTAGGTCAGCTAATATAAGCTCATAGAATAGTCATAAAAAAGTGCTTGTCAATACTTGCCCCTTCACTCTCTTTGGTAACAAGATTGGCAAAAAGAGTACTTATGGAGGTTGCTTTTGTAATCTAAGGCCTAAAGAGGCCAAGACCCTTGAAGATCTAAAGAGGTGAAAAGTCAACAATGGTTGAATCATCTATAGATATCAATATGCTTGAAAAAGTGAGAGTTTGAAGAGGCTAAAGTGCCTAATGAGGTGAAGGCTTGAAAAGATCGGAGCACCTGATGAGGCGAAGGCCTAAAGAGGCCAAAGCGCTTGATGAGATGAAAGCTTGAAGAGGTTAATTGATCTCAAGTCCGTTAATGATATAGGACATTGGGCTTTTATTCGTTGTTCATGAAATGTGTAGGACTATTTTTGCCTATCACTCTTAAGGGAGCTTAAGACTTTATATCTTGTTGCTCTCTCATAGGACTTAAAAGTATTTTACCTGTTACCGCTTAATGGCTTAGAGAGTTCAAGTAGTTCATCGTCTATTTACTAGATAGAGTAGTTAAGTTTATATTAACATGTTGTCCGAAATGTGTAGGATTTAGAGCTATTAAGGAGTTACCCTTTAGCCTATTATACTTGCATGAGTTTAAAATGGAGAGTGTTTGTTTAATCCTAGTTTATTTTTGAATTCTTGTACTTATCTCCAAAGGAATAGAAATAAACCGGTGAACTCAAGTTGCGAATGGCTTGGCAAGTTGCTTTGTGCATATTTGGAGGACGGCTAAAGTTTGTCTCTAGTAGTGTTGTAGCAATTCCATGTGGAACAGTAAATTCAGCTCGGCTGCCATGTGCAGCTACCTTGTTTGAATGTGTGAAGTGCATGAAGTTCTCGGCATGTTGAACTGCTATGTTCGGTGTAGAATAGAACTTGGCATTAGTGTTGCCAAAACTTGGATGACTGGCCTTCGCATGGAATTATTACCGTGACGATCAACTGAATTGCAGAGGCTTCAACCTCATGAGTGGAGTACGTGGATGGACTTGATGGAGGAGCTTTTAGATAGCTCTGCTTCAACATCAAATTATCGTTCAGGTCAGAGTGGTGTTTCTCCAACCTCTCGTACAGTTTGGACTTTAAAAATGCCGCAATTTTTACTCGCTTTACGCAATAGTTTGGCACACACAATCTGTACAAAAGAGAGCGGCGAATACACGTTACACCACCGATCAATCTAGCTTAGCATAGTAGCATAATAATTCAGCAACAGCTCGGCATTTTATCCATGTAAGGCAACTAGATCAGCAAGTATCGTTAAAAGCTCAGACGTGTCACCATCCATAACGCAGTTGTCCACCGTATAAAGCTCGAAGTTCCCCGACAGACAACTCGGATTTACTGCAATTCACAGAAGCTTAGGCTCGTGTTGAGTATGTAGCTTGACAAGTTTGAATTTAGACAGCTCTAAAAAATTTAAATGAGTAGCTTGGAATGTGTTTTATTGTGAGGTCGAGCTCACTTTCGAACCGTCTTCATTGACCCAACAGTTGGAGCAAAACTCGGTATCTTGTAGGAAGTCGGTGATGCAGCTGCTGTTTGATCCAAGAAAAAGCTAGGACATGGGCGCGAGCGTCAACTGTCGCATTCTGCAGTTAGCATGGACAGTGGAGTGCAAGGTTCAGATCGAAGTGTAGCTGGGCAATTTGAGCGTGTAGCAGCCACTAATCAGCTCTTGCTACTCTTCGTTGGAGTTCCTCGGTCTATGCAATCACACAATTTCAGCCACCCTATGGCCGTACTAGATCCAAACAATTCCGAACACTCCGTCCAAAGAAAATAATTGCGCTGACACATTCGTGAATCTATTGTAGGTTGTTGCTAACCATTGGATCTCCAACTCGAGCAGCAGCTTGACACATGCGAGTGGGGAATGCTCGGCCATTCAAATCAAGGCCATCAAACCATTTAGCCTCAGCTTGCGGCAAAGATTGCTCGGCAATAGTTGTAAGATTACAGCTTAGTTGCTTGAAACTTCTTGGACTTTATGGTGCCTTTGAAGCAGCCCGGATTCATGGAGATTTAACCGGACTCTACTTCGTTACGGCTTGTATGAAGCTTTTAGTGAAGAGCTGCTTGGAGGTTAGATCTTCAATTGTGCCGCTGCAGATCAACATCTAGCTCAGCTTTTCACTTTAGCTTAGTTTGGACTTCTACTGCTGCTCATAAAAATAATTCCGAGTTCCTTAAATTGAAAAGCTACAATACAATGCCATGGCCACATGATTTGAGCCACTCCGTGGTAAAGTTGATCTAAACTCCTCTTTGCGTGGTGTAGAATTGTCCATTATTGCTTTAGCGAGCTTCTAGTCGACAGTCCTAAACCCGAAGCTCTTTACAATTGAGCTGTACTCCCTGCCGAGCTGTCAATACACTTTGTCTTTAGATCACATGTCAACGAAGTACAACCCAATGTGATGGATCCACTGATTTAAGCGCCAACGCACCAATTAGCTCAACAAGTATAGTTATGTACTAAAGAAAATAATAGGTCAACGATGAGGGGGGCAGCACCGACCACATTTGTATAAACATACAACGAGTTCGGAGCTTGGATGTACATGCAAAGGTGCTATGGTGAATGAAGAACTTGGCTCCAATGACACAACTCTACTAAAGGACTTTTGAGTTCGGCATTTTAGCTATTATATAGCTCGGCAAATTCCTTAGTTCGTATCCCCTACAGTTTGAATATGTGGAATAGAGCACAATAGCTTGGATACTCCAAAGTTCAGTCTTCATGAATAGGCCTCGCAAGCTCGGAGAATGCAGAGCAAGGGGTAGTCACGAAAAACTTCTAGCTAATATGTGATATGCGGCTCAAAGCTCAGTGAGCGCGTAGGACCAAGATCGGCCTGAGTCGTAGCCCAGAGCTCAGACATGATAGCTTGCATGCTCAGATTCCCTCTCATGGAGCTCGGTGTCAGACAGTTCATGAACTTCTCGAAAACGAAATAGCTCGGCAACTCTAGAATTTGGTAGCTTGGCACTGCAGAGTAGCGCACGGCATGTAGATTGCTCGGCACGGATTCAACAGCATGGGGAGTCCGAGATTACAGCTAGCTCGTCACAGAATCATCAATGAGATTTTCAGCCTCATCGAGAGGTCCCGATCAACTGAGCAGATGCAATAAGCAAGTGTAGTGCCACAGGGAAGGACTGATACGATAATCCTCACTCGGGTTTGAAAAGTTTTGCGACCTTTCTCGACCAATCCAACATGGCTACATGCATAAATCAATCCAACAAAAATTACTTCATTTGGCCTTATCTTATCTGCAACCATTTGGTGGCAATGTTGAGAAAGCGCTCAGGAGTTCAAGTTGGACTCAAAGATTTCATTAAACTCTGCTGTTGTTTATCGTAGGCCTCTTGTACATGGCTGCTACTTGTAAAGAGCGACGGCAAAGCACTATTCAACCCGATTAAAGCTCCTGCTCGTCCACTTTTGCACAAACAAAAGGCTCGACAACACTCGGATCTATTGCTTAACTTTTGTATTGTTTTTTAGATCAGCTCTGTTTGGAGTCTCTTGGCAGCAATTTAATAAAATAGCACGGCCTGGCACAATTGCACATCGACAATCACTTGGAAGAAAAACTTGGCAATGCGACACCTCACTATTATGCGCACCAGCAGATTTTCGGCTCTAATAGGTCTCCGGTACGGATGATTTTATGCTTGTTTTAAATCTATATGCAATAGAATCAAAATAATATGAGCAAGTGCTAAGGAAAAAACCACATGACCGTGTAAGTGTTATGATTTATGGCAATCGATTAGCAAGCCAGGCAGCTTCGGAGCAGTTTCTAAAGGCCAAAAGACAAAATTTTCAGATTTTATATATTCTTGTATCAAAGAATATGCTAACATCCGTCCCAAACCTTCAACAGGTGTTAATTAATTTGCATGGATGAAATCCCATCATTTCCAGCATCTGAGAAAATAGTGGTTACATGGCGATTTCTTGGACTTCAACGGCACGAACAGGTTTCGAAAAGCAAAGGAACCCCTTAGGGAAACCATGAATTCCAACCAAACACATACTCAGACATCAACATGTGAAGAAAAAGAAATATCGATGCAAATTTAAAGAAAAAAAAGGGAAGAGCAATCCTCTAGACCACAAACAAATTGGCGAGCTATCAGCATATTTGTCAAATCTAGGATCCAAAAATAAGGAATGAAACTACGACAAACCAGAATTGGACTGGTTCGCAAAAGGAGAAATGTTCCATTATAAAATTCTGATAAATCTTCAAAGCCGTAGGGGATGGATTGCTGATTGCCCACATATGGCACCAATTGTTAACTACTAATTTTTGTTTAGATACGTGGATGCTTGTAAAACAACAAACAACTACCGTGGGTACCAGAGGGTGTTTCGATACGGTTACTTCTATACTTAAGTAAGTGTTTTTACGATGAAAATGACATTATAAAGTTACGGAAGAGATAAGAGAATAGAAAAAGAGAGTCCCCTTACTTAAGGTTTTTCTTTGGTATTTATAACGGGTTAGTGAAAATTGTATCCGAATTGGATTATTTGATTAGGCTTAAGTAATATGCCAACTAATATAAGCTTATAGTGTAGTTATCAAAAAATACTTGTCAATAGGAAGTATCTACATTTTTATGGTGTCAACTAGTAGAAAGCATTCGTTTGTCTATACTTAAGATTTGTTTGATTCTTTAGGATTTGTTTAGATATGTTTCTATTTCTCTTTTACATTTCTATCTTTCTATTGATCTCGTCCTTTATTTCTTTCATTAGATTGCTTGTATCCTTTCAATCCTAACCTTCTTCTTTGTTTTTGCTCCTTGGTATTTCAAACTCCTTTGTGATGGAATCCCAATAATCTAAGGAGATTGATGGAACAAGCCAAGACTTCATCAATTTGAGAGTCTTGAGATTTGGGCAAAGAACGTTATATGGTTGGAATGGTGCTTTCTGATAAGCAGTTGAATAAGAACGAGGTGATAAATAATATTCATAAGGTTTGGGTTACAATTAATCAACTCAAACAAAATGTCTTCCTGATAAAAGGCAATGAGTCCACTCTATAGCAAATTAAGGATTTTGAGTAGTGGTCGATTATGGGCTATCCTCTCAATATAAGGTTTTAGCATGAAAGGAAAAATTTAGAATAAATAAATTTTGATGAATTTGCAATTTGGGTTCAGATCCACAATCTACCCTTACATTTGATGTCTTTTGCAAATGTTCGGAAGATAGGAGAAAAAGTAGGAAATGTGATTGTGGTGGAGGATTGTTCAGATATAAGAAGGCGCTTTCTTTAAGTTAGAGTAATTTTGAAAGTGAACAATCCTATTCTTTCAAGTTATTGGGTAAAGAATAATTCCAAAGCGAAAGTTTGTATGCAGTTTAAATATGAAAAGATACTAGATTATTGTTTCGCTTGTAGTATCATTGGACATTTTGAGAACTTGTCCATGAAAACATCTTCCAAACTTTGTTCACAAACATTTATCTAATGAGTTGAAGGCTCACCCCTTGAAAAATCTTCCTAAAATTGAACCTAGTAGGGATGGGAATCATGGCAATACAAGGAAGCATAACAATTGTGAGGAAGAGATAGTCAATTTGGGAAAGTTATGGAAATTATTGCAATCATTATAGTAGGAAATGATTTAAGGAATGTTCTAGAAAATCAGGTGTTGCTGAATTTGTTAATAGGCAATAACAATATTCCTCCTGCTAGTAATAAAGGAAAAGAGAAGATTTCAAAAGGGACATGTTGTCAACTTTTGAATGAAGCAATTTCTTTTTTTGACTATTCAATGGTGAATCCTACAAAGGAAAGGAATTTTATGGTTTATGCTAGAAATTTGGAGAAGTCCTTAAATATAAATGGGCTACCTATCCATATAGAGGCTCCAAGAGTGATCGGCTTAGTTTCTTCAAACCACAGCAATTTCTTAAGGCCGAGTCCAAACACTTCTTCTTTTTTGACCCTTGTACCTCTTATTAGCCTTTCACAAACTTCAAACCATCTTATCTCAAACATTTCCCACCTTATTGAACCAACCCGACATGAAAACTCAAATCTTAAGTTGACCCAACTACACCCTAAGGAAAATAATGACTCACTTATCAGTTGCAAGACTTCAAATACCAATTCCCATAGCATTAGCCCTCTTCTGATAACTTCGAATACCACCTCACATGACAATACAAACCCTAAGCCTTCATCTTTAGTTGAGATTCAATCATTGGAATCTATTTTATCCAAAGATCTACCCCCTAAACCAGCTCTGCTACAAAAAAAACACACACAACCAAACGATACCGTATTATGTTGAAGAACCCTTTAAGTCTTACTTCCATTACCATCCTAAACCCTAACCCCTTGTTCAACCTTTCCATCGAAAGTAAGCATCCCATCCCCTATCACTAAAGCCTTCAAGGAATTATCATTAAAGAGAACCAATGATTCCTTCACTTCAAAATTTAAGGAAGGACTGTCAAAGAAACGGAAAGAAGATGTAGTTTACAACTTTATAAAGTGTGAAGTAAGGAAGAATGTTCTAAGAAGGAAGGGAAGGACTAATCATGTTAGATGGAAAAGGGCTATTAAAGATAAGCTGGATTTCAATAATCGCTTAGTTGAAGTTAATGTTGAGGAGATGGAGAGTATTGATGTTATAGGCTTTAGTAGCTAGCCTCACTCAACCATCGAAGGGCCATGATTGCCCTATCGTGGAATTGCTAGGGCTTGGGTCAGCCCTTGATAATGCAAAAGCTTCTACAACATATTCATAAATTTAGATTTGGCATTGTTTTCCCCTTGGAAACAAGAAAGAAAATGTCGTATATTGATAGTATAAGATGAAGAATTAGGATGGAAGATGGATTTTTTATAGAACTGATTAGCCTGTTTGGGGGACTACCACTTCTATGGAGTAACCAATTGCAAGTGAAGATTATTCAGTATATAACAAATTTAATAGATATTTGGATTATGTTACAAGATAGGAGAGTAAGAATCTCATGGATTTATGCATGCCCTGAATATGGAAGAAGAATCATTTTCTAGAATAAGTTGCATAGAACAACGAGATCAATGAATGAAAAGTGGTTAGCAATAGGTGATTTTAAATAGATCACTAATCATGAAGAGAAAAGTGGTGGCCGCGAGAAACCTTGGTAACAAATTCAAACCTTTAACGAAATGATTTATGATTGCAACTTAATAGATTTAGGCTGTAAAAGTCAAAGATTTACATGGTGTAATGGCATATATGTAATACCTTAAGATTTCGTGCCAATTCAACAACCCTAAAATCCAATCCCTTAAATTTAAGGTTTTAGGGTACCAGACTAAGTAATCAGTTTTATTTCAAACTTCATAATAAAGTTAGAAAAGTTAGATGAAATACTTTAAGTAAAGTCAATTTCTCAAAATAAGCTATATAAAAATATTAATTTGAGAAAAACGTTAATTTATTAATAAAGCTGATAATTATAAAATTTGAGCTTTTAAATATAGACAGATATTAAAGATAAATTAATTAACTTTCAAAAATAATAAATGAAGTTAAACTATACATAATATACATTTATTACATGTGAAATAAATTATATGTATTTAATATATACATAAAATAATAATGAATTATAAAAATTAGGTAAAATAATGGAAAATTAATAAAAAAATTGCATGGATGAGTCATCAAATGATGTGTCAAGTTGGTATTAATTGGAAATGGTGAGTTAACACTTACTTGATGAGAAAATGACACATGTCCTCTAAGAAAATGGAAAATTGACATGTGTCATACATATGTCTAAATTTTATTTGATTATGAAAAGTTCAAAAAATATAAATAGAACTCAATCCCTCAAATTCAATATTTTGGAACTCTAAAAATAAAAGAAAACAATTTTAAAAAGTTAGAAAAAAATAAAGTAAAAATAGAATAAGAAATAAGGTAGGAGTTAGGTTAAGGCAATTCAATAGGTTATCTACAACCTGACTTGTTAGGGCTTGGTGGTCTAATAAAGGGTAGCCGAAGAAACTCTTCTGACATGGTGCGGCGGCTAAGTGGTGGTCAAAAGTGGCCATCGAAGGTGGCTAGTTCAGGTAAACCAATTTTCTGTTTGTAATTTGTTAAATTTGATAAAAATATCAAATGTTATCAATTAATTATGAAATTTGGTTTCTTGTGATTACTTTAGGTGTAGATTAATGTAGTGATTTTATTTTAATTAAATAATTAGTGAAAATATGAGTTCCCTAAGAAAATTCCCTATTTAGGAAAAAATTGAATAAATTTTTATAAATATTAGATAATGTTGTTTCGAGCTCAATTTTGTATGTAATACACCTAATATATATATTTAATTATGGTAACAATAATTTTTTAAATTAATCATGTTTACTATTTTTTATAATTATTTTGAATAAAACCCCCAATTTTACCTAATTGTTGAAATAATTAGTTTTTGATGAAATTAATGAATGTGCCTTACATGTTTAGACTTCTGGATGTTTATAATGATATTTGGAATATTTAATTTTTATCTCATATGTAGATTTGTTTAGTTTCTCTAATTTTTCGTTATTTCAAGCTAAAACCCCTATTTTTGTAAAAATAGATAATAGCCAATTTAGTGTAATTAATGATTGATTATTAACCTACATATTTTTATAAGTTTATGGGATTTTTCGTGAGATTAATTGGGCTTGTATACTATTTATTTTGTATTTTCCTAATATAAGCTTCTATATTGGCTTAATATGTAATATAATAATTAGTATTAGGATTAAGATTAGTAAGATACTTGTCAAATTACGTAAAACGAACACTTTGGGGTATAATAAGTGTTACTGGACAAATTTGGAAAGTATAATTTTTATGGTTTTTAGTTCAGTACTAAAGCTTACTCGGGTCAATTTTAGAGTTAGGATAGCATATAGTCGAGTCGTGATACGAAAGGGATATTTTTGGGTTTTTAAAAATATTGATCAATCTTGTTTCTTAATATATATTAATAGTATTCAAAATAACGATCGTGACAATATAAAGTTTACTGAAATTGGATGAGAAATGAGTAAAATATAATCAAATGAAGTTTAAAAACGTGAAAATGAAAACTTATAATAATTTAGGTTTGACCTATACTTGATTTGAAGATTGTATTATATTTTTATAGGTGTGATAAGTAAGAAAGGACTACGTTGTGAAGTTTAGGATTTTGCATTATTACTAAGCCTAGGTAAGTGGATCTAATCTATGCTTGGAGTAGATATATAGCTACCCATAACACTACGTACTATTTGATGTTGTGTTGTTTAAATATGGGCATATCTCAGTTGAATTGATGTGCTACTATAATGGATGTTGATGTGGTAATTTTCAATAAAAGTAACTATATTCTAGTTAAACTGTTATGTTGCCATATTAGGCAATGATTTGTGTTACAAATGATTATACTAACTAGAGAAGTTGAGTGATTGTTAAGTCAATCTTCTAGGTGTTCACCTAAGTGAACCCTAAGTAAGATACTAGAATTCCGCTAGGGAGAATTTGAAAACTAGAATCAAATAACTAGGTTGAATAAAACTTGAAGATTGATTGTGTTAATTGATATTCTTGAGTTTCTATTACATATCATGGTATGGCATGACACCAAAAAGGGACCTACAGGTCAAAACTTTTAGAATGAGGCTTCCAAATGATCATGGAAAAAGCATGACTTTGTGAACTCAGGTTTTGGCAGCATATAGATTACATTGCCCAAACATTGTGACTATTTTGATAGTCAAATTTGGTAGACTACATTATGTAGTCTAATTTGGTAGTGTTGCCACTTTGATTTGGTAAGCTGCAATGTGTGGTCTAATTTGGTGGTGTTACCGCTTTGATTTGGTGAACTACAATATGTAGTCTAATTTTGTAAAGTTAGGGGTCTTACTTTTAGGTAGCTCCTTGTTGCTCTTTTTGAAAATGGTAGACTATAATGTATAGTCTAATTTGGTGGGGGTCTTACTCTCAGGCAACTCCTTATTGCTTTAGGTTCCTCGACATTATATCTAGATGCCTGGCTATGTCGACTAATCATAAGAAGTTTGGAAGGCATAGGATATCGATACTGATGTATGTCATGTACATGAGCATAGCATGCTACATTGCTGGCAGTAAGTGCCCGGTTGGGTAAATGCATATGTAAAGTTGAATTTACGAGTTATGATTGAAATGTTTCAGTTGTGATATGCAATATTGTCTATATTATGTTGTTTGTTATCCACTCTCACTTATCTTCAGTAGTTGAGGAGATAAAATGTTTTATCCTCAAGTCAACTACATCGTAAAGGGCCTCAACACTCAAGGAGGATATGTATATGGAGAGCATGAGTTGGAGTTAGCGACTGTTGTATGGAACTTGTATTAAGTTAAGAATCCTATTATTGT
This sequence comes from Lumnitzera littorea, assembly GCA_024138015.1. Lineage (NCBI taxonomy): Eukaryota > Viridiplantae > Streptophyta > Magnoliopsida > Myrtales > Combretaceae > Lumnitzera > Lumnitzera littorea. Next base: position 73,194,407 of record JAMXBB010000006.1, on the reverse strand, counting down.
GAAGATGATAAAGGAAAGCAAAATGTTGGTTCATATTTTGATTTAAATATTATGTTGTACACATAAATTGTAGCAAAATATCTGGTAACTCTAATGTAGAAACCTCTTATCATGTAAACAATATTATCTTTTGATGAATGAGTAAGTTGAGTTAAGTTTTCAATAAGTATTTCTATGTGATGGTACATCTTATGCTATGCTAGGATGTGACAATATATAAAGAGGGAATGGTGAGGGAATTATTAGATAGAAGATTAGCAAATTTAGAGTGGACTCTAAAGTATTTTGATACATAGATAATAAAACTCATTGTTGACTATTCCAACCATCCAGCATTGTTGATGGAACTTTTTAAGTATGTTAGAAGAGGCACAAGATTGTTTAGATATGATATGAGATGGCAACTCAAAGATGGGTATAAGGATACAGTTGAAATAGCTTGGTCAAGATGCATTTATTTGCTAAATGTGAGTGGATTGATGAGAAAATTAGACACTTGTAGGAGAGCATTGGTTCAATGGAGCAAGAGGTAGAACAATAATACTCTTAAAAGGATAGAAGAGTTGTTTGCACGATTGAGTCTCTTGCAAAACTAGAGTGTCGAAGTTATGGATGGCATATTGGAAATAAGAATCAAGGTAGAGTTAGATTCACTAATTTTACAAGAGGAGATTTTCTAGTTTCAAAAATCTTGGTTAAACTGGCTTCGTTTAGGTGATAGAAATACTAGTTTCTTTCACTAATCCACTTTGAGGAGAAGGGAAGCAAACAACATTTTTCTAATTAAGAGCTTGGAAGGGAGATGAATTAATTAAGAAGAAGATGTAGCTCGTAATTTCTAAATTGTTCATTTGGTAATAAGGATGAAGTATTGGACTATCTACATCATATCATTTCGAAAGAACATAATGAACAATTTAGGCATGTGATCTTTGAGCTGGGTGTTACCAAAGCCCTGGGACCTAACAGTTTTTTTGGCTAGTTCTATGAATTGCATTGGCAAACTATTGGGTCTTTCATTACAAAGGTAGTTAAGGATTTCTCCCTTACAGATACACTCTATGAACCTTTTAATGAATCCAATATTGTTCTTATTCTTAAGGTGTCCCATCTTGAAGAGTTATCACAATTTAAACCTATTAGCTTGTGCAACTTTTCATATAAGATCATATCTAAACTTCTAACTAGCAAGCTTCGACCATTGCTTAATGATATTATCTCTCCATTTCAAAGTACTTTCATTCCAGGTTGACTTATTCAAGATAACATCATAATTGCTCATGAAATCTTTCAATCTTTGAGAATTAAATCTAGATTTAATGTTTAGAATTGTGATGTTAAAGTTGATATGGTGAAAGCCTATGATGGGTTGAGTGGTTATTTTTAGAAAAAGTGATGAGAAGGATGAGGTTTAATGACACTTGGGTTAGACAAATCATGGTTTGCATTGTAACAGCTGAATACAATCTAATGATAAATGGTAAAAGAATTGGTAAATTTAGACCTTCTAAAGGATTATGTCAAGGAGACCTGATATCCCCTTATTTGTTCTTGTTGGTAGTTAATTCTCTATCTCTATTAATAAATAAAGAACAAGACAATGGCAATTTGAGGGGTATTATGATAAGATGAGATATTCCTAAGTTGACACATCTGTTATTCGCAGATGATTCTCTTTTCTTTGTTTAAGCATTTAGTGATAATGTCTTAAAGCTTAAAAGCATTTTGGATAAATATTGTTTAGCGTTAGGGCAACTTGTAAATTTTGATAATTACTCTATATTTTTCAGTAAAGGTTGTGGGGATCAAATAAGGTCTGATTGTGCTAGCATTTTAGGGATTAATTTGGAAGCTAGACATGGGAAATATTTAGGTCTTCCTAGTAAGTTGAAGAGGTCTAAATCAGAAGCTTTAGCTATTGTTAAACATAGGATTATAGATAAACTGAAGAAATGGAATGGTTTGTTGCTTTCAACAGGAGGGAAAGAAATCCTAATTAAATTAGTGGCCTTTGCTTTAGCAACTTATATAACGAGTGTTTATGCCTTTCTTAAAAAAATGGTATGATGAAGTAGCAGGCTTAATGTCTAGATTCTAATGGAGTGGAGATGTAAATAAAATATTAATTCACTGGAAGAAATGTTCTAACCGAAAAAAGCCTAAAAGTTTGGGAGGAATTGGTTTTAAAGATTTAATGGACTTTAATAAGGCGCTTCTAGCTAAATTAGCTTGGAGGATTTGCAAAAGACCTAATGATCCTTGGGTTCAAGTGCTAAAAAGTGTTCATAGGTTTTATGGAGTCAAGGAAGGGGGGTAGATCATCTTGGATTTAGCAAAGTATTCTAGAAGGGAAGGACCTCATAAAATATCATTTCATGGGGTAAGTAGGTAGAGGCAATAAAGTAAAGGCTTTATTTGGATCCTTAGATTCCTAGGTTACCAAACTTTAAATTGTATACTCCTAATTATGAGCTTGGGTTAAGTCAATCAAATTTGGACCTTAATGATTTATGGGTAGAATATTTGAAGAATGAGAGTTTATCTAGTTGGAATATGAGCCTCATTTCTTCTATTATTAATGTAGGACAAAAAGACATTAATAAGATCCATATTTATGACCATTTAGTGGATGATAGAGTTGTTTAGCCATTAAGTCGGGGTAGTTCTTACACAGTGAAGTTAGGTTATAATCTTTTGCATTCAATGAAACATGAGTAGATTTTGAGTAATCACTCCTGTAGACACTTAATTTTTGCCCTTCTATAGTCTTAATTTTTATTTTTACAAAAAGGGTCCTAATTCAAAAAAATAAATAAATAACAAAAAATTAATAAAAATAATAAAAATTAACAAATAATGAAAATACAAAAAATAATAATAAATAAGAAAAGGAAAAATCATAAAAATTTCGTAGATTTTTAGGAAGTAGTTTATATTAGGAATAATTACTTTTAGTTTTAATTTAGTTAAAAATTTTATTTTAGAGAATCGGATAGTTTAAATATAATTTAATGGTAATAAATGTCAAGGTGCAGTCAACGGCCTAATGGATAAGCAACGAAGTATTTGGGTGGATTTAGTTGGAGGTCACGGGTTCGAGTCTCAGCAGGTACCTATGTATTTAAAATTGGATTCATATCTAATTAAATCATATTTGAATTAAATTTGAATCTAATTTAATTAACGAATTAGATATAATTAGATATGATATGATATGATTTGGTTAATAATAGGAATAGAAATAGAAACAGAAACAGAAACAGAAACAGAAACTGAAACTGAAACTGAAACAGGAACAAAAACAGAAACAGAAAAACTGAAACTGAAACAGGAACAAAAACAGAAACAGAAAAAAGGCTCCGGCAGGAACTAGAAATACTCCACGTACAGTAGCAGAATGCGTCTGTCTCCTATCGCAGGCAAATCCACACGCAACAGCAGTCTGTCAACAGCAGAATAATAGCAGAATAGCAGTGGAATAGCAACGAAACAACAGCAGAACAGCAGCAGAACAGCAACCACACACAACAATAATAGTGCACTTCCCCCTTTGTCCAGCAATCAGTGACTAGACCGGACGTCGATCATCCAGTTCTCGCCACTGCAGCACGTTGAGCAGCAACCGAGCACAGCAGAAATCCAACAACCACAGTGCACCATCTGCTACAGCATTCTCCACTACATAAGCCAACAGCTTTCGTCCCTCTCCCGCAGTACTCACAGCACGTTACAGCACAGCAAACTTTAGGACACGCCGAGTTAACCCAACCTACAGTACAGGCACGAACCATGCTTGAATCTTCGACCAACACGGACGTCGGTGGCAGCCGCTGTCTTCCCATCTACACCTGTAGCAACCCCTTCACCACATAGCCAAATCAGGTTCGGTTGATGAGTTTTTATTTATTTATTTATTATTTGATTATTATTATTATGTTGTTAAGTCTTTAGTGATTTAATACATACATTAGTTTAGGAAATCTTTAAGTTTAGTTTTTATATTAGGTATATTTCCCGACGTTATTAATTCATTTAAGAGGATAATTGTTGAATAGAAATAGTGTAGATGCATATATATATATATATATACATGTGCTTAGGATTTCTTTAGAATTAGTTTTCTTATTTATTTAGAAATCTTCATATAGGAAATTGTTTTTTAGAAAAACTAATTAATTAATGAAAAAAGATTATAATGTTTTAGGGAGTCTTTTGATCACTTACAAGTTAGGGCCCTTTATTTATTTATTTATGTATTTTTTTCTTGAAAAAATTAAATTGATAATAACGTAAACTCGGACGGTTTTCAAAAATTAAAATCAATCAACACACTAAAGTTTTTTTTTTTAAAGTTTTTTTGAAAGAACTACGATCCTTTGATCCTGGCTAGCGGGTATGTAGGCACCTTTGGGGCGACGATAAAATATGTAGAAACTTAAGTTTTTTTATTTTATTTATTTATTTTTTCTTTAAAAATATTATAATTAGAAAAATAATCATAATTTCGGTAAATAGATAGTGGTACCTGTTAAGGTTTAATAGGTTAGCCCCCGAACTTGGAACCCTTTGGTTCTTCAGTTAAAATTGAAATCAAAGATTGGTAGCTAAATCGTAACTAATCCACCCAATTGGTTATGGTTTCTCTTCTTTTCACAATTTCGGCCGTGTGGCGACTCCAAAAAATAATTTTCAATAAAATTTCGAAATTTTTTTAGTCGAGGATTAATATTAAATGGGTTAGGGTTTAGTATTAATCAGAAAATGGGAAATTAATTTTAAATAAGAAGAAATCGAAAAAATTAGACTTGACAGTTTAGCGACTCTACTGGGGATGCGTTATAGGGCTAGCCACTAGAAGTTGCCGAAAATAGGATTATTTTTCAAAAAAAAAATAAAAAGATGAAATAATAAAAATAATAAAAAAGGAACTTAGGTATGTTATTTAATGTATTTGTTTATTTTATTTTATTTTTTTACTAACATTTTTTTTTGTGGCAGTTTATTTAAGGGACAATTTTGGGGGGTTTTACTTTTATTTTGTTTTCTATATCACAAATGCATAATAGACACGGTCAGAACCAAGCCGTCTTAGGACCTTAAGAGGGGGGCCATTGTGTAAGCTTCGGATTTTGTGGGGCAACCACCTTTCGGGGCCAATCAGGCTACCCCACTCAAGTTCAAATGTAACCACAGAATCGTTGTTTTGAAAAAACATAGTGGTTACAGAACTTGAGAACCTTTAGAACCCATCCTTTGTATTTCATGAAAACTTCTTCTTCTTTTTTTTTTCAAAAAATTCACAAGAATCTATGATGTGGCAAACCTAAATTGATAAAGGCAGTTGTAAAGTTGTGACGGTAATTATAATCTTCTATTGTAAATAATTTGTAATAATTTCATGTAAAGTTTAGAATACGTTGTAATTGTAATTTTAATTTTGATTTTTGATAAGTCATGATTGGACCAAGTCAAGGGTCTTTTAAAGACATTCATATCCACCTACCGCATTAGCCTCAAAAACTACTTCAAATGTGGTTTCGACTCTTCAGCCCAGATAAACAGGAGTTTAATAAGAATAAGATTGGGCCTGTCCTTTCTCTACAGAAGATCCCTATGAACATCACTTTAGTGTAGGCCTTCGTACATCTATGGGAGCCCGAATCTACTGCTTTTTATTTAGGCCCACATCAGTTGAGCCCAACCCTCACGGAGTAAATAGAAAACAAAACATAAAAATAAAAAAAGAAGCCAAACGAAAAGAATCCAACTTGTAAAATAATAGTGCCTAGTATTCTACCCACTAGAAATATTCATTCTTTTAGGTAAATTCAACATTTTGCAAATAGCCTTCTTCATTTGGAATAAATAAGATTTAGATATTTTCTTTATTTAGTCTTTTATTCTTCAAAATTCCTCACTTGTAAATAGACTCTCAGTAATGTTGCTCTCAGCTTGTATATATTTCCATGACAGCAATCTTCCGTAATCATCCATTTACAATTCCATCACTCGGTCTTTGTAACATAAAAGCCTTAACTTTTCCTCTCTCTCTTTCAAAAAAAAAAAAAAAAACAAAGAAAAGAAAAGAAAGAAAAAAGAAGGAAAGGAAAGAAAAGAAAAAGAAAGAAATTTGCTAATGGTTACAAATTCTTATAGGGTTTAGGACAAATACAATCACTTGGCCCATTAAGGCAGCTAACCTAAATAGACCTACTTGGCCCGAGAAAATAACCAACCAAACCCAAACCCCCGCCCATCAAGATGATTCAACCAACTCAATGCCCTTGAGCCATCAAGTCCAACCATGAACCAAACCAAAACACAAAGCCATTAAACACTATCTTAAGCTTAATCCTCGGTACAAACAAAAAGGGCAATTCATTAGTCCCTTCCACTTTAAAAGTTATCAGTTTCAGCCCATTTGAATTCTAAAGAACCTAACCCAAAATCAGATATGGAAGCTTAAGGGTGTTAAGACATATAAGTCTGGGGCATGGGGCATTTAGTCTTTGAAATTTCATAACCAGGGCATACTCCAAGGAATTGGGGTATAAGGTCTAGCATCACCTTAAGGTTGATCCATCCCTATGTAAGGAATTGGTAACTCATTTTTTAAAAAGTTTTGAATGAAAAGAGGCGAGCTCTATCCTATACACTAACTCTTAAACACTTTGAGAGTTAAGAGACATAATGGTGAGGATGTTTTGGACTCATTCCTTAAAGAAGGTCCATTTTGAAATTAATACGCAGATCGGAATGAAGTTAGGCATTCATTTTCAAATCCCAAACATAATTATCCTTTGATAACCCCGTTGGACTGATCTAGAGTCATCTCAAATGAAAACCCTGTCAAGAACCACCCCATAGTGGGGGCAATTCGAAGGTTAGGGTCATTGATTAGGAAAAAAGGATAAAACTGATTTATGCTTACCATAGTAATAACAATTCAAGGATAATTTTTGTTTTTGATAAATTATTCTCTTTGAAGAAGAGCTAACATTTTTCCAAATACCCCAAAGGCCACACATACCTTACCTAAGCCAGTGTATTCTGAACCTATACCTATGGATTTAGGGCCTTGATTCATCTAAAGACAAAAACTTAACAAAAGAGATAGTTATTTTTGGGGAGAGAAAAGAAAGAAATGAAACGAAAAATAAAAAGAAAAATGAAAAATGAAAAAAAAAAAGAAAAAGAAAAAGAAAGGGAAAAAGAAAAAACTAGGAAAAAGAAAAATGAAGAAATACCCAAACATCAGGCTTGAGAAAATCCCCAATCAAAGAAGGCCTAAATTGCTCTAAAAACACAAGGCCTTAAATCACATTCCTAACAAAAAATACAAAACCTCATATTCATTTAGAATTATGTTCTCAACCACAAATCAAAAACTCCATATTTAGCTTAAAATCACACTCCAAAAACCCTTTCTATCCACTCAATTCTCAAACACAAGACCTTCCCACCTACAATACCTCCCTACTCAAAGCTCTTCTAATTTTGAAGAATAATTTATCTAAGACAAAAATTATTTTTGAAACCATTTGACCAAAAGCCCAATTTACAATACTAAACCCAAAAAGACCTAACAGATAGATCAGAACATATCATTTACAAATTGGATTATAATTTCTGGAATAGTAATCAAAAGTGAAATCCAAGCTGAGAGTGCGTAAGGAAGTCCTTTTCAACTAAAGTAATCGTGAGTTACCTTTTCCTTACGAAATGAATGTTTAAGGCCTATCTAAGAACCTCATTGTCTAGGTTACAAACTAGGGTGGATATGAGATACCCTATATGATTATAACATTTGCCTTTTAAATAGGAATTTGTATCCATTAGCAAACTTTTAAGGAAAAAGAATGAAAAAGAAAATGAAAAGACATGAAAAGGAGAGAGAGAAAATGAAGGCTTGTTACAAGTTTTTCCATTCATTTTCCAGTCAATTTCATCCATAGTAGCCAAATTTTCAATTCATGTTATAAACAGTTTTCACCAAATTCCTCATTTGTAAATTTCTCAAATCAAGAGTTTTTTTTCGAGACGGCTATGTTCCTTAGTTTTACTTTCAATTGTCAATAGAGTTTAAGCGGGTCTGAAGGGTGCTTACCCTTTATCCGTTTTCTTAAGGATATAGCCAACTCATAAGAGCACTGTTCCTATCCATATCTTCTTTAGCGCTTCAATCAGCCAATGGAGCACTATCCAAATTCATATTCTCATTTAGGGATCTAGCCAGCTCATAGAGCGCAATCCCAATATAAAGTTTCTTAAGCTTCTAGCCGGCTCCTGAAACACGGTCTCAATTTATAATCTCCTAAGGAGCTAGCTAACTCATAGAACATAGTCTTAATATAAAGTTTCTTAAGTTTCTGGCTGACTCCTAAAAAAATCCCAATTTATAATCTCTTAAGGAGCTGGCCAGCTCGTGAGTATAGTCCCAATTCGGAGTTTCACAAGCACCCAGTCACCCAACTCACAAAATGTTGCTCAACTTATAATCTTTCAGGGATTTAGCAAGCTCATGGAGCACTATCCCAATTCAAAGTTTTCTTCATTCTTTAGGTCTTAGCCAACTCATGGGGCGCTTCGACCGCCTTGGTTAGTCAGCTCATTAAGGGCACGACTAAGTTTTCTTCATATTTTTAGGTCTTAGCCAACTCAAGGGGCGCTTTGACTACCTTGGTTAGTCAGCTCATTAAGGGCACGACTAAGTTTTCCTCATTCTTTAGGTCTTAGCAAGCTCATGGAGCACTTAGACCACCTTGGTTAGTCAGCTCATTAAGGGCATGACTAAGTTTTCTTCATATTTGTAGGTCTTAGCCAGCTCAAGGGGCGCTTCGACCGCCTTAGTTAGTCAGCTCATTAAGGGCACGACCAAGTTTTCTTCATATTTTTAAGTCTTAGCCAGCTCAAGGGGCACTTCGACCACCTTGGTTAGTCAGCTCATTAAGGGCACGACCAAGTTTCTTCATTCTTTAGGTCTTAGCCAGCTTATGGGGTGCTTTGACCGCCTTGGTTAGTCAGCTCATTAAGGGCACGACCAAGTTTTCTTCATATTTTTAGGTCTTAGCCAGCTCATGGGGCACTTCGACAGCCTTGGTTAGTCAGCTCATTAAGGGCACGACTAAGTTTTCTTCATATTTTTAGGTCTTAGCCAGCACAAAGGGCGCTTTAACCGCCTTGGTTAGTCAGCTCATTAAGGGCACGACCAAGTTTTCTTCATTCTTTAGGTCTTAGCCAGCTCATGGGGCGCTTCGACCGCCTTGGTTAGTCAGCTCATTAAGGGCATAACTAAGTTTTCTTCATATTTTTAGGTCTTAGCAAGCTCAAGGGGCGCTTCGACCGCCTTGGTTAGTCAGCTCATTAAGGGCACGACCAAGTTTTCTTCAAATTTTTAGGTCTTAGCTAGCTCAAGGGGAGCTTCGACCGCCTTGGTTAGTCAGCTCATTAAGGGCACGACCAAGTTTTCTTCATATCTTTAGGTCTTAACCAGCTCATGGGATGCTTCGACCGCCTTGGTTAGTTAGCTCATTAAGGGCATGACCAAGTTTTCTTCATATCTTTAGGTCTTATCCAGCTCATTAGGCGCTTTGACCGCCTTGGTTAGTCAGCTCATTAAGGACACGACCAAGTTTTCTTCATATTTTTAGGTTTTAGCAAGCTCAAGGGGCGCTTCGACCGCCTTGGTTAGTCAGCTCATTAGGGGCACAACCAAATTTTCTTCATATTTTTAGGTCTTAGCTAGCTCAAAGGGCGCTTTAACCACCTTGGTTAGTCAGCTCATTAAGGGTACAACCAAGTTTTCTTCATATCTTTAGATCTTAGCCAGCTCATGGGACGCTTCAACCGCCTTGGTTAGTTAGCATATTAAGGGCATGACCAAGTTTTCTTCATATCTTTAGGTCTTAGCCAGCTCATGAGGTGTTTCGACCGCCTTGGTTAGTCAGCTCATTAAGGGCATGACCAAGTTTTCTTCATCTTTAGGTCTTAGCAAGCTCATGGGACGCTTTGACTGCTTTGGTTAGTCAACTCATTAAGGGCACAACCAAGTTTTCTTCATATTTTTAGGTCTTAGCCAGCTCAAGGGGCGCTTTAACCGCCTTTGTTAATCAGCTCATTAAGGGCACGATCAAGTTTTCTTCATTCTTTAGGTTTTAACCAGCTCATGGGGCGCTTCGACCGCCTTGGTTAGTTAGCTCATTAAGAGCACGACCAAGTTTTCTTCATTCTTTAGGTCTTAGCCAGCTCAAGGGGTGCTTTGACTGCCTTGGTTAGTCAGCTCATTAAGGGCACGACTAAGTTTTCTTCATATCTTTAGGTCTTAGCCAGGTCATGGGGCGCTTCGACCACCTTGGTTAGTTAGCTCATTAAGGGCACAACCAAGTTTTCTTCATATCTTTGGGTCTTAGTCAGCTCATGGGGCGCTTCGACCGCTTTGGTTAGTCAGCTCACTAAGAGCACGATCAAGTTTCTTCATTCTTTAGGTTTTAGCCAACTCAAGGGGTGCTTTGACCGCTTTAGTTAGTCAGCTCATTAAGGACATGACCAAGTTTTCTTCATATTTTTAAGTCTTAGCCAGCTTATGGGGCGCTTTGACCACATTGGTTAGTCAGCTCATTAAGGGCATGACCAAGTTTCTTCATTCTTTAGGTCTTAGCTAACTCAAGGGGCGGTTTGACCGTCTTGGTTAGTCAGCTCATTAAGGGCACGACCAAGTTTTCTTCATATTTTTAGGTTTTAGCCAGCTCATGGGACGCTTTAACCACATTGATTAGTTAGCTCATTAAGGGCATGACCAAGTTTCTTCATTCTTTAGGGCTTAGCCAGCTCAAGGGGCGCTTTGAACGCCTTATTTAGTCAGCTCATCAGGGCACTACCAAGTTCTCATTATTCTTTTTAGGGGATTTTTGCCAACCCACAAAGACACTAGCCCTCGTTATTCTTCGTTTCAAACTAACCCTCGTCAAGTGACTTAACGTTCCTTAAGATAGAATTGTTCTGAGGCAAAAACGGTGTATCTTTTGTTTTTGTGGCAAAGTTTTGCTCAAACTTCACCACAAAGAGGGGCAGCTGTAGACACCTAATTTTTACCCTTCCATAGTCTTAATTTTTATTTTTACAAAAAGGGTCCTAATTCAAAAAAAAATTAAAAGAAAAAAACAAAAAATTAATAAAAATAATAAAAATTAACAAATAATGAAAATACAAAAAAAAATAATAATAAATAAGAAAAGGAAAAATCATAAAAATTTCGTAGATTTTTAGGAAGTAGTTTATATTAGGAATAATTAGTTTTAGTTTTAGTTTAGTTAAAAGTTTTATTTTAGGGAATCGGATAGTTTAAATATAATTTAATGGTAATAAATGTTAAGGTACAGTCAACGGCCTAATGGATAAGCATAGGAGTATTTGGGTGAATTTAGTTGGAGGTCACAGGTTCAAGTCTCAGTAGGTACCTATGTCTTTATTTTTTCGTCTTTGCAAAAGCAAGATTTAAAATTGGATTCATATCTAATCAAATCATATGAATATTAGTTAAATCATATTTGAATTAAATTTGAATCTAATTTAATTAACGAATCAGATATAATTAGATATGATATGATATGATTTGGTTAGATTATATAAACACTTCACGTAGTCGAAAAAACAGGATAATAGGAATAGAAATAGAAACAGAAATGGAAACTGAAACAGGAACAGAAACAGAAACAGAAAAAAGGCTCCGGCAGGAATTAGAAATACTCCACGCATAGTAGCAAAGTGTATCCATCTCCTGTCGCGGCAAATCCACGCGCAACAGCAGTCTGTCTATCTCCTGTTGTAGCAGAACAGTAGCCATACAGCAACGGAACAGCAGCAGAACAGCAGCGGAACAGCAACCACGCACAACAACAATAGTGCACTTCCCCCTTTGTCGAACAATCAGTGACCAGACTGGACATCGATCATCCAGCTTTACGCCACTGCAGCATGTTGAGCAGCAATCGAGCACAGCAGAAATCCAACGACTACAGTGCACCATTTGCTACAACACTCTTTACTGCAGAAGCCAACAGCTTTCGTCCCTCTCCCATAGCACTAACAGCACGTTACAGCACAGCAAACTCTAGGACACATCGAGTCAGCCCAACCTACAATGCAGACACGAACCATGTCTGAATCTTTGACCAACACGGACGTTGGTGGCAGCCGCTGTCTTCCCATCTACACCTGTAGCAGCCCCTTCACCACATAGCCAAATCAGGTTCGGTTGATGAGTTTTTATTTATTTATTTATTATTTGATTATTATTATTATGTTGTTAAGTCTTTAGTGATTTAATACATACATTAGTTTAGGAAATCTTTAAGTTTAGTTTTTATATTAGGTATATTTCCAGACGTTATTAATTCACTTAAGAGGATAATTGTTGAATAGAAATAGTGTAGATGCATATTTATATATATATATATACATTTGCTTAGGATTTCTTTAGAATTAGTTTTCTTATTTATTTAGAAATCTTCATATAAGAAATTGTTTTTTAGAAAAACTAATTAATTAACGAAAAAAAATTATAATGTTTTAGGGAGTCTTTTGATCACTTACGAGTTAGGGCCCTTTATTTATTTATTTATGTATTTTTTTCTTGAAAAAATTAAATTGATAATAACGTAAACTCGGACGGTTTTCAAAAATTAAAATCAATCAACACACTAAAGTTTTTTTTTTTTAAAGTTTTTTTGAAAGAACTATGATCATTTGATCCCGGCTAGCAGGTATGTAGGCACCTTTGGGGCGACGATAAAATATTTAGAAACTTAGGTTTTTTTATTTTATTTATTTATTTTTTCTTTAAAAATATTATAATTAGAAAAATAATCCTAATTTCGGTAAATAGATAGTGGTACCCGTTAGGGTTTAATAGGTTAGCCCCTGAACTTAGAACCCTCTGGTTCTTCAGTTAAAATTGAAATCAAAGATCGGTAGCTAAATCGTAATCAATCCACCCAATTGGTTATGGTTTCTTTTCTTTTCACGACTTCGGTCAGGTGGCGACTCTAAAAAATAATTTTCAATAAAAAACCGAAATTTCTCAAATTCTTTAGTCGAGGATTATTATTAAATGAGTTAGGGTTTAGTATTAATCAGGAAATGGGAAATTAATTTTAAACAAGAAGAAATCGGAAAAATCAGACTCGACACCTCCTCTTCACATTAGATTGATAATAGGGTTTGGAAGATTATGTAAAATTAGGGATGTGACCAAGGCGAGTTCAAGGTAGGTTTTATGAAACTTGAACCTACCCTTATAGGGTTTAGTATTTCCCAAAACTCTGTAAATATCCTATAAGGTTTTACCCCCTATTCTCAAAACCCAACCCTATAGTATTCTTGATCCTATAGGGGTAGGTTTCTATTAGATTCTATAGACCCTATAGAGGTGGGTTTTTATAAGGTTTAGATGAGATTAAGGAGAGAATAGAAGGGAAAGAAGTTAAGTAGAATTGGAATTATATTTACTAACTTACACAATAATAAAATTTGAGAATCAAATGCATTATACAATGTAAAACTTCAATAAGATATGCATTTTGCATAAATTAAAAGTAAATATTTTTATTAATATATACTTCTTTTACTGAATCAGGTTTCCCATCAGGTTTTTTTGTAATTCCAAAACTCAATCCGAAACCTTATAGGATTTTGAATCATTTTCCAAAAACCCAACCCTAAACTATATATGATTATAGAATAATACCCTATAAGGTTTTATCAGGTTGGACAAGTTGAGTAACCTTTAATAACCTGTTGGGTTGCATCCCTATGTGGAATATGAATGTTCTTCCCAAAATAAAACATTTTATGTAGAAGGCGTATCTAAGTTCTTTACCTTGTAACTTAAATCTCTTAAGAGACATTTAATAAGGGATCCTTATTGTGATTTATGTCAAAAAGAAGAATCTATAGAGCATGTTATTCTTGAATGTTCCTGGACTCATTATGTGTGGTTCTTTATTTTTGGGTATCATGTTGATATGTAGGCTATTACTTCTTTTGATTCATGGTTGTTATTTACAATTCAACTTTGCATGTCTCAAAGGAGTTCGAGAAAGGATCTTATTTCAAAGACTGGTTTTACAGCTTGGTCTATTTGGAAGGCTAGGAATGAGAAATGCTTCAATGATAAATCATCTAATCCTAGAATTGTTGCAAGAAATATTTCCAATGCTTGTTCTAAATTCTTGATTGCTAATCACTTGTTATTCTCAATTCTAGGTCAACCAAATCAAGCTACAATAAAAAACATCACTTGGACTACTCCTCCTCCAGGTATAATTAATCTAAGTTATGATATGGCCTTAGGCATGAACATGCGGGGGGTTGGAATGGGTGTTGTAACTAGAGATTGTAATGGGTTTCTCCTTGAGGCAGTGGCAAAATGGGTAACGCTTGATGATGTAGAAGTAATTGAAGCCTTGGCCATTTTAGAAGCTCTAAAGATAAAGCAACAATGAAATTGGAGGAACATTATTGTGGAATCTGATTATGCTATGTTTGTTTACAACATATCGAAGACTTCATCTATTTTCTAGAAATCTTGTCATGTTGTTTATAATATTTCAGACTTGATTGGTTGGTTGGTTTGATTTTGTTTCTTTTGTCAAGATTGATAGGAAAGAAAATGCATGTAGCCATTAGGTTGCTACCCAAGGTAAAAAGGGGATGTGTGTTTACCCCTCTCCTTTAGTTGATCTGCTGTTAGTAGATGGATGTTCTCGTACTTTGTTTGTTTAATAAAGATGTATTCTCCTTTTGGCAAAAAAAAAAAAAAATTATAGTACAAATAATCAAACATAAATCATTATATTAATGCATAAAATTAAAATACAAATTGGATATAAAGTACATTCAGCATTATTTATTATGATAGTACAAAAAACTAAAACAAATGATTTATGATAGAATATAAAAATAAAACAAATCAGTAATCATCAGCTACCTTGTTATCATAAAAAATACTATTAGTCACCCATCACTACCACTATAATTGCTGTCATCATCATTGTCATTACCTACATCATTATTAGTACTATAATCAATTATATCTATATCTTGTAACCCACTAATATCCACCAACATCAATGTCATGAAAACTAGCTATATTTATTTATTTCAATAATTCATTAGATTGAAATCAAGACAACATGGACAGATCCAGAAAAAGGGGGGTTGAAAGGGACCTTGGTGCCCGCCTTACGCCTCCAACCATCCCTTAGGTTGTGCCCCTAAAGACTTAGGAAAAATTAACTAATTGGATTTATAGAAAAAAAGGTATTACATATATTTTTTAAATAAAAATAATTATTATAATAATAGACATGGATAAGTGCTTAGAAAAAAGATTCAATAGTATTAACATACCATGTAGATTGATGGATGGTGTGCAAATATTAATAATATCGAAATAATTGAAAATGAATGAATGTACATTTTGAAAAAAAAAAAACCAATTATATATTTATGTGTCAAAATTTTTTTAGTACTTGCATACCACTCATCAATCTATGTAACGTGTTAATATCAATGAATCCTTTCTCAAGTGGTTAAGTGTTTTATTTTATAAACTTGAGGTCATGGGTTCAATTCTTGTTAAAGCCATTTTGCTTTTTCAAGTTGCATTTATTGTATGTCTCTTAGTAAATACTTTTCATTCTCTTTTACCTTTTTTTTTTAATAAATAATTATGGAGAGCTAAAAATTTATTATATTATTATATTGGGCCAAACCACTATTTATCTAGCTTAACTCTTTGGTTTAGGTGACAAGGCATAGGGAGTCTAATTTATATTTGGGATGATTTAAGAAGAATTGACTTAGTAGGCACGAAACAAAGATCGTTGGATTAGTCTATTTGCCTCCAACCTTTCCTAGATAAATTCATGCACCTTGAGGAAAGCTACTAGTATTAGGCCTTTTGCAAGCTTATTCTAAATAATTATGAAATGAGTAAAATTCCATCTCATCCATCAATGACCAAAATGATTCAATAGATGTCATCAAGCCTAAGAACATATAAATACTCAATTATTCCTCCTTATTTGATACAACTTCAGAGATTAGAAAAAAAAATTTCAACTATAACACCTCTAATCTCTAAGATCAAATAGTATTCAAGTAAGTAACAATCTTAATTGCTCAAGAACTATAAGGTTGATGTCCTAGGTCCCGTAGGCACCTTTGTTTGTCACTTATGCATTCAAGACTCTAGAATTGCTTGATCTTCCTCCCTTTCATTCTCTCTCAAATCATCCCATTAAGTATCATCTCCACATTACTACTCTAAGACTAAGTCTAATGTGATACTTACATGACTCATACGTGATTGTTCCAGTTAGAACCTCCTATCTATATTTCGGTGACTCTATTGGGGACAAAGAGTGATATTAGGGGTATAGTATCTCCTAAGAAGAGAATGGTTAGATCAAATAATGCTATCTTACAAGAAGAAGACACCAATGTTAAGCATACTAAGAGAACCTGCCTCTATCACTTCAGAACATGAATAAGGATAATTCAATTCTTGAGCCTCCTCACTGCAAAAGTGATGCTAACTATGCAAGAGCCAACAAAAGCCTTAAATCAACTCATGGATATGTTTTCCTTACTCATGACATGGTTGGCTACCTCCACTACCGCACAACATGCAGTAGTTCCACTCGACTCTATTGTTGTTGTGCAATTGAACCCTACCTGCTTAACTAATATAAGAGAATTCTTAAGTTTAGGCAACACCTTAGCATTTTGGCTCTCATACCTTAAGCCTTGGCAACACTCTAACATCTTAGTCTCTTCACCTTAAGCTTAGATAATACCTTAGCATCTTGGCTCCTAGCACTCAAATATAATTCTCTAAACCTAAGGGAGGCCTTATCAATAACTTCCATCACTACTACTCTAAAGCATGAGATGCTTTCAATTAAGAGTAAAACTTGATTGTTCTATTAAAGTTAATCACAAAGTAACTTCTCCAATTAAGTAGCACTTATCTAAGCATCATTGTTGACTGGTAAGAGCATTGACTCCCAAACACATAACGGAAGTTAGGCTTGTATAGCGAAAATTGGGAAGAGTATTGCCTCCTAGGTGCATAACAAGTCATTGCAACTAAGTAAAGAAATTTTAAGAAGTTAAGTAGTGGGAAATACCTCCTCGACTAATGAAAAAGAATTATTGATCTAAGGTTAGTGAATGCCATTATCACTTGAACATCATTGCTAGCAAGTGAAAGCTTTGCTCTGATACACGAGATAACGTTAGGGGCTCCTTAGATCACAAGAGTCTAAGTAGCCTTACACTCATCACAACCTTCCAAGTGGCTCCTCAAATCATAGAGTCTAAGCAACCTTATATGTTGTGAGCTTAATGACCTATAAGAATGCTAATCACAATAACTTCCATCTTTGCTACTAAGTGAAGGCATCACCACTCAAGCACACAATGACTTGCACATGATCAAATGATTTCTACTACTAAGAAGCCCTCAAGTGGCATCATAAAATAAAATGGTACAACAACATTCATCAAAGCATGAATTTCCCTATAATGCAGGAGCGACCACTCAAGTTGCTACCCTATCTCAACAAGACATGTTAACAATTAGGAGAGAAGGGATATCAATGTACAGCATACAACTTGCCTCTATATGTATAGAGCAGAGGAGAACACCATTATGAGTATTAATCTCAAACCCCTCCTTAACTATTACTCAATTAAAGGAGCAATGTCAACATTTCATGGGGCTTCATTAATTTCTTCAGTGTCACCATTATCATCTTCTAAATAGATTAGGGATTCTTTATAATCCACTAATTCTAGATCACCATCCTTAATTCCGTGAGGCATTCAAGCAGCCTTCCATGTCAAATAACAAAAGCAAGCTTCTCAGAGCATACCATAAAGGAGCCCTATCTTAAGATCACATAAATTCTCATGGTTTTTCACCAAACTCCTCCAAACTTAGAAGATATGATCTACTATATCATAGCCAAAGCTTAGTGAAAGCTGTAAGCTCCTACTTGCAAGCACAAACAAAAATACATAAATAAGGCTCACATATATACATATGCATGTACAAGTGACAAATAAAAAAAATACTTAATCATGCTGACAACCAACACTCTAGACATAGGTTTCACCTCCTCTTCTATCTTCAATAAAGTATGCAAGATAGTTGGAGAAAGAAGGCTTTCTCTTATCGGTATAACCAGCTCATATTACACAACAACATATTTGCAAGCATGCTCCTTAAGAGTAATTGCAACTATAGCAACACTAGTTCACCCAAAGCCGCACAACTTCAGGAGTACAATAACATCTTCTAATGCTAAGAGTTACCCTTCCCCACAAAGTAAACGCGTAAGTCTGTGTGCATGAGAAAAAGTAGTGATGGCATGAAAGGATCTATCATAACCTTAAATATGGCATAATAGTAATAGACTACCATGTGCTGATTAGAAGTGACTATTCATATACTTGAAAAACTTTACCGGTTACTTCTAATAAGTACATAAAGCATCAACTTTATAAATAATATTTATAGAGTATTATAGACTTAATGGTATAAAACAAAGTCCAAATATTATTGATTAAATATAAAATTACAAACTTAAATAAAATACTTTAAAAGTCTTTCAAATAATGCATATTATAATCAACTTAACATATTTCATTTTCTAAATTCATAATTTAATTCCTTTACTTGCTCTCCCTAACCTTCCTCCTAAGCTTTTAACCCTCACCAAAGGTTTAGATCATCTAAGGTAGATCTAGTAAGGTTTTTGCATAAAATCAAAGCTATTGAGGAATAAGCTACAATTAGCTTAGTGAGATATTCACTCATACTACCTTTTCAAGCAAGTTGGTTAAACAAACGAGTGCTATATGTAAGCTCCCAAAATTGAGTTTAGGACAATCGAGCTTAGATTTAGAGTTTTTAGGAAAACTTATCCAATTGAGTCCAAACTTTACGAATAAGATAAAAAAGTTAGATGAAGTGACAAAATGAAGTTAAATTTTAGAAATAATGACTCAAAATCCTAACTTTGCCTTTAGAAGTAAGAATATTCAATATAGCACTAAAATGTTTGAAACTCCAAAAATCGAGCTCAGATTGCAACGAAAACTTAAAGATAAGTTAATTAAGCTATAAAATGAGATAATATAGTATAATTTTTTATATAAATATATACGTAATTTTATGAGTATACTCGATATAAATAATAATTATACCCATAAATTATCCCTAAATTATGTAATTATATATATATATTGCGTTGAATTCATGAAATTTATTAAGAGAATATATCCTAAAAATCAAATATATGTTAGAAACATAATTATATGAGTATAGTTGTATATTATGCGTGACATATATACATGATATATATACTTGTATATTACTAAATAACTAAATATTAATTAAATATACTTAAAATACTAAAGTAATTGCAAATCCTATCCTATAAACTTTAATTTCGGCTGGAGATTACTGGACATTGCTGTAGCATCACCAATTCAATTGTATATACTGAATCAAAAGTTAATTTGCTAAGATTTGGCCACCTCCTCCTTACATTAATGAGGTAAAAGCAAAGGAAAAAAATAAGAACAATTATAAAAAGTAGCAACCAACTTCTAATTGAATAAATAAGCTTCCCTACATCACTTTCCAACTTTACAACCAGAAACAACAAAAATAAAAATTTAGAAAAAATCGTAGAAAAGTATCGAGCTGAGCTAGTTCCTAGAGTGTTCTTTGATCTGCTATTGAGCCACTCCACCACCAGGGAGTACCCCCAGCATTTAGGTGTTTTGACATACCTCTACTACCCTACGGCCGTTAGAGCTACTAAGAACAATTAGGTCAAAATTCTACCCTATTTTTAAATAATTTTTAAAAATTAGTAAATCTACCCAGAAAATTATGAAAAAATTTTTACTTAGGTTATTTTGAATATGCTTTCACATGATATTTTTATTTTTGAAAAATTCGTAATATTTAATATACTTTCTTAGGAAATCTACTATTCATTCAAATTTATATTTGTAAAATAAATATACTAAATGATGTTATTTCAAGCTGAAAATTTTTGTGTAGGATGTTTACGATATATAGATAACTACTATGTAGCCTAAATTTTGATTTGAATATTTTTAATATTTATTGCATTTTTTGGCCTAAAAATAGCTCGAAAATAGTCTAAAATTATGAATTTAATAGGAAATTATGAAATTAATTGATGAAATGGACATGTACTGATCTCTAATGAATAATAACAGTATTAGGTCAGATTGAAATTAATTTGGTGTATAAACAATCATAATTAGGTAATTTATGATAATTTAGGAGTAAAATCATCAATACGAATATATAGGCGATAGGTCGGAAACTTGAAACCAAGTGATAATTGAATTCCCCATATTTTGAGGAGTCTATAGAAATTTTCAGGGAATTATTTGGTAACTTGAACTATTTATTATGAATTTACTAAGTAAAATATCTTAATTTACAAGTCGAGCTATATTTTTAATATTAATAAGCTAAAATGAATTAAATAGTTAAATAAAAACCATATAGATGATTACTGATTAGATTGGATTAAATGAATATTTTTATTATATTTATTAATATTTTTTTTATCAGGATATACTTTAGGTATATTAAAGTTGGATAATACTTATATTGTAATAATATATGGACAAATTAAGAAAAATACAATTTAATAACATAAATTATGTATAATACGATCATATTTATATAATTATGTATAACTATATTAAAAACTCGTACTACCTGTTAAAAGTCTTCTGTAGAAATAGGACTCGTAAAACGTGTCGTTAAATTTATATGAACTTAATGACACTAACTTAGTTAAAATTGGACAACCTTAAGTAATTTAACCTATAACTTTATCATATTCAAGAATGTACGTATTTCAATAACCTTACCGGAATTAAAATGTAAATTAATAAATTAAAAGTATGTTTCGATACAATCGAAATGATATATAATACGTAATAGTATATATGATGTACAGTATTAACAATTAATAACTTAATTTGATATATAGTAATAATACGACTATATATTATGGAAATAATATATATATATATATATATAACCATTTTAGATTAAATCCTAATGTTTTTGTAATTATTACGAAAACTGAATTTGGGTCTTTTGTATAATTAGGATCTTCCAATACAAAGATGGTTGATAATTCGAGTTAGTAGTAGTGAACGTCTAAACAAGTAAGTTGAGATTGTGGCTTTACAGCTTGTTTGGATATCATTTAAAGTATCCAGAGACCCAAGAGTACTTTCGGTTGTGTTTGAAGTTAGTTGACTGTATGTATGCCATGTGTATGGATAATACTCAATCGTGATAGGAGTTCAACTCCTTGGTATGCTGTTCTACATATTTGCATTGATTCTGTATTGTGTGAACTTATCGGCCACCCCTAATTAAAACTAACATTTATTCGACTAAAATGAAACTGGACATGCATAACACCCATTAGGAGAAACGATTAAGAGTGTTAGGCTAAATACCGACTTTCTTCTATGAGGATAGCTGAAATGGTCCTTTCCCCATCCTTAGTCAAATTAAGTGATAGGCGAGGAGGTCGCAACAAGGTTGGGGGCCATGGTTCAAAGGCAGTCATGTGAGGAGGGTATTCTTTATTGCACAAGCCCGAGTTTGGTCTGACTTGAATCGCAATGAAACTTCTCAATCTGGGTTGGAGCGGATGTAATTTCTCTAACCTCATAGTAGACCAAATAACATTGTATGATGTTTCATTTGCTTGATTGCATTACATTGCATTTCATCATAATTATTAACCTTATTTGTGTTTGTACAGTATTCTTCTGACTTCATCTCACTTACTAAGCTAGCTGTGCTTACATCCTTATAAACTCTTTTGCAGGTATTGAGTGAGGTCAAGATGTTCAAATACTACTGTTCCTAAGTTAATGTGCAATTGTTTGGGAAAGTGAGGATCGAAAAATCAACTAAACCTGGGCTTTTGACTTTATTTTTGAGTTCTTGAGAAAACTAGTTGGGAATTCCTTCGAAGCCCATTAGTTTCCTAACTTATTGTATATAGACTGTAAAACCTATGGTTTTTAATAAACTTTAATTGTAAACTTTACCTTTGGGCGTAAAACTTTTGTGTAAATATTGTTGTGGTATTAGACAACAGGTTGTGTAAAACAGGTATTTTGTAAAGCTTTACCATAAGTTTGGTTATTAACAAGTGTCGAAACAAACGTTTCAAGCTGGTTGAGTTATGTACGCCTTGTGTAAACTATATCTACGATAGCAACTATGAGGTCAGCTTCTATCTTAGGTTAGTTTACATAGCGGGACTGTTATGACTCTTCCTGTTCAAGGCATAACACTATATAACAATCAAACACATGCAACATCACACACAACCTTCTAATATCCGGTGAGTAGTCTAGTGTTTATTCCTAACCCCACCCTAAGACCTTAGGTTGAGGATTTATGGTTCCACCAGTATCTAGGCATCCAATTTATCATTAAAATCACTTAGCATAAAATCCTTAGCGACCATAAAATAGTGATAGAATCTCAATTTTCAAATGAACCAATACCCATGCCAATATGATGATCAAGAGATGATGACCCTTAATTGGTCCCATGAGAACCAAATGGGTATATCCTCCTTGATCTCACAAGAGAACTAATCTCTTGGTTATCTAGGAGAACTGAAAAATGTTCGACCTAGATCTTCATAACCTTTAGGAAGATGATCTTTCAGTTAGCTAAAGGAACAAAAAGAAGAAATGTTTATAAAGGCCCTATAAATAAATCACAAGAGAGGGATCTCTTGATCGGTCCTAAGAAGGCCCAAACAAAAATAAGAAAAATGCCTTGCCTAACCACCCAAATAATTAAGGAGTGATCAAATCTTTCATTGGCCTCCAAATGTATGCGTACCCAAAACAAAAGAATGGACACGACCTTATCTAATGCACGACCATCCTCAAAGTCACTTAATTTGTAATAAACAAGGAAGGTTTTAGCCTTTCCACTCCATGTGTGACAGTGGTAACAAATAAAAAGGAGTTTATGCAATATGCTATGCATGACCACTTTGATGTTTAGATTTCGATATCCTTAATCTCCATTTATTCTAGTGATCACTCAAAACATCACACAATCAAAAGAATCGAATCACATCACATCACAATCAACTTTATTTAAGGAGATAATTCTTAAATGTCTTAACAAATAATTCATGCACATACATTACCTAAATACTCATACAGAACAAGTTAAGTATATAAGATTAAACGTATAACTACTCTAAAAGCACATAAAAGTGATAATCATAGCAAATACTCACATGGCCATCTTCTTATTCATTGTAATAGTCTTCTTGGAGTTCCAAATTGAAAGTACCTATAAAGATAAAGATAATTGAGAAACATATTGAATTACTAAACTTTCTAGTTTAAGTTTTGCTCTAAGCTTTTTCTTTTATAAGTTTTTCATTTCTTAGGTTGATTATGTTTAATGTTTCTTTTTTTCATAACATGTCTAAATGATCCTTATATGTCCATGAATGTCCTTGGTTCTTGTTCCATAGCTTTTTAGTCCTTGCACAAAGTCCAAATCATTATGGTATTGTGATGATATCTCCATATGTTGATAAAGTCCAAGTCAATGGAATTTTATTCGAACATGATAGACAAGTTACTTTCTAAGGCATGGCTTTATCTACTAGTTTTAGTTTTTAATTATTTGAGCTTTTTGTTTTAAGGAACTCTTTTGGTTTCTTTCTTAAACTTTATTTAAGTAAAATGTTTAGGAAACTTCTTTCAAGTATGAAAAGGAATTAGAAATACTCCATTTAAAATGAATTAAAAGCTTATAGAGCTTCATTTAAAATCTCAAGTTGAGGAAACTTCTTTAAGATAGTTTGAGAAAGAAAATTTTCTTTTCCTTAATCATTCTTGAAAACCATAATAAGAACTAATCTTAAAATGAAAGTAGCTTTTTTATCTAAAAGACTTTTGAGAAGAAATTACTTTTGAAAGAACTCTTTGGTTTGAGAAAATTATCAAAACAAAGCTTAAGCTTAAGTTTAGTAGAAAATCTTATCTTTTGGTAGAATATAAGAGTTTCTTTCCAAACTCCCTCTTGAATATAGAAAGCTTTTCTTGTTTGCTAAGAGAAGTTGAAAAGAGTTTTTCTCCGTAAGTTTGTTTTTAGCAAATAAATAGAAGGAAGTTTCTCTTAAAAAAAAAGGTAGTTGAAAAAAGTTTCCTTCATGATATAAAAGCTTTAATGGATTGTTAAAGCTTACCTTTGAAGTCTTGGAGCTTAGAAAATGAAGAGGAGTAAGGAGAATGTTTAGTGAGAATGGTTTGTGGGTCTAAGGAAAGAAATGCATCTTAGATGGAATGGAGGCATAAATGTGGTTCTAAAGGTGATGGTGAGATTCATTTATAAAAAAGTTAATTTAGCTTATCTCATAAGCTTTGTTGTTTTATAACCTTAATCTTTCATTTATTCTCATGTTAGCATGTTGGGAGTATTGGTGCATTATGCCCCTCATGTTGCCACCACTTACGTACACACATACCATTTAATTTATGTGTTTCATTCCTTATTTGGAAACATCATCTATGACATCATTTCTTCTAGATTTAAGTTGCTTATTTTGTGCAATTTCCAAGTTAACTTAGAAGTCTATTTCCTTCTAGAAGTGATGATTTAAATATGATGTAATGGGGCAATTTCATCATTCAAGACCTCATTGTTTCTACAAATGGGTACTTGTTCAACTTAGTTTCTTTTTCCTTATCTTAGTCTTTTAGTCTTTTTCACATGTGTTAACATACAAATGATGTTAGTGCCACATGTGTATTAATTTAAGGCATCCAATTTTTCCACATGTTGATGTAATGGGAGGATTAGGTCATGGCTTACCTCATTTTCAATTACTTGTTCAACTTTGCTTATTCCATCTTATCAAATTTTTAGTCCTTATTTTGCATGTGATGATATATACATGTGGTTGGCACTAAAGATAATGTTGTTAGGTTCTTTTTATTTTGTTTCATGTGTTGGTTATAAAAATCCATTTAGTTAGCTTATTAGTTTTTCTCAAGTCTTTTGATTTAACTAACATTCTCGAGTTGACTTTATTTGACCAACTATTTCTACCTTTGACTAGTCAATTCTCAAGAACATAGGTAGTTTTTATCACTATTTATAGATGTCTTATCGAGTCTTGAACATATCTCTTAGATCTCTCCTAACGACTTTAGCCTATCTCGAATATATCTCTAAATATTTCCTAGCAATTAGCCTAACTTATACTAAAGTTTTTAGGAGTTTACAGGATCCTAGCTTGCCACACTTCCATTTCAATTGCATGAGAACTACAGTCGAGAGAGAGTAGTGACAATAGAAGGATCATTGTCTTCTTTAAGAGACATCGTGTGCCAAGTTTTGTAGTGATACAATCCACTCATGAACTCTATCTAAGTTATGCCTTCCTATGTGAAAGAAAGGCAACTCTCTCCTTTTATCTTTGAATCGTGACACTCATCTGATGATGGTAATCCTAAAGTCCCACTAAGGCTCACTATGGGAGAGGCCCACTGTATGCAAGGCCTGCTAGGGCCTATTGTACACAAATTCTATTATGCTTAAGACTTGTTATGGCTTACTATGCTTGAGGCTTTCTTGCATAAGGTTCCTCCATGTAAGGTCCATTGGGCTTAGGGCCTACTTACTTAAGGCCTGTTATGCTTGAAGTTTGTTTAGGGCTTTTCATGCTTGAAGCTTGCTCACAAAAGATAATTCTATATTAGGGGAACCAACCAGCCCACTTTAACTCTTGGATTAGATATTATGGTTGACTGGAGATAGTTGATAATGAGACTATACTTACAAGACTAAGGGATAAAGTTAGCAAGAAAAGTCATACATGGCATTTGAAAAAAGGGGAAAGAAGAATAGTTAAAGTGGAAATCCAAATAATAGGAGAAAGCCCATCATACTTATAGTGGTGTTGAATGCTAAATTACTTTTGATGATATCTCTAAAAACTCTAAATAGTTCACGAGGGAAAGATGGCCTGCTATACTTGTATTCCACTCAAATGTGAGAACTATAATCAATAGAAGTGGTAATAGCATGGAGGGTGTTAGTCTTCTTTAGAAGGTCCATATATTCTAAATCACAACACTGAACCTCCCCTAATGGTATCTTTAAAATTAGCATGAGGCTCATGCTTGATAAAGTAGAACCTATCATCAATACAAGGTGTTACACATGATTCTTAATGCTTGACCTTATCCCGAAATGGGTATTTAGATATGGTTGCATCCAACCATTAGTTTCAAAGACTTAGGACTAGTAAAGGATGTCCATTTGAATGCATCAATAGGCCTTTCTATTTAATTACCTCTATGCTTCAACTTGGATTGGTCTTTGTCTCTTTTGCCATTAGAGTACAATATCACTATATTCTCTAAGTGGAGAAGTTAAGACTCAACAAATTACAAAAATTCACATACTATTGCTAGTACAATTGAAGTTTACTATTGCTTGATAAAAAGGCTTTGTACTATTCAATGTGTCACCATTTAAATGGTGAACCCTATTGTCTCCTCTATCTTGTAATCAAAGAAGGAAAAATATGAGGATGAAAGCAAGCAAGTAAAGTGATAAGAGAAGTACTAACTAAGATCTTGTCACACTCTCATGTTTGAGAATATTGAAGCTCTATAGGAAGACCAATCATAAGTTATGGTCCAAAGAAGAGAATTATCAAGCCATATGATGAGGTTGTCATCTATTAAAAGTGGAAAATAAGAATCACGACTGATAAGATGAAAATATATGTATAAGTAGTCAGAAGATCAAGCAAAACCAAAACAAGATACCATAAAACTTCCATGGATACATTCACGCATAGTAATAGCAAAGGAATCAAAAGACGAAAGAAAAGAAAAGGTCATGTTCAACTAATTCCATGTTGCTCTTCACCGATGTTAATTCCAACAACCGAATGAACATGTCCTAAGGAAGTTTCTTTTGGTAGATGTTGTTATTTGACTAAAAGGGGAGGGAGTAAAACAGAGAAAAATAAAGACATAGATAATTTAATCAAAAGTGAATGAATGGTGAATAAACAACATAGAAGTATTATATATCCAATTGCATGTAATCGAACTATCCAAGAGCAATGAAGCCTCTATTGTCAATTGAGTATGGTCTCATTCCAAAGAGATGCACCTTTTTCTTGTCACCAAATTGAGGTCTTAAGATTATTTTTTTATTATTATTACCATGAAACTTGTTGTTTTTTTTAGTAGAACGGAAGATATAGACCTCTTAAGAAATATTAACCTAAAGGGAATTTATATGTATATATATATATATATTGTTTAGCAGAGATTTAGACTTTGATTTGATTATTTAATGATTAAAATATACGTCTGCTAAGTAGAATCTTTCTCCAAGTAGAGAATAAGCCCAAATTATATAGAATAAGAATTCTACTACGTCTTCTAAATATTGATTATATTCAATTAAATCTTCTCCGTTATTATCTTTTGTATTTACAGACATAAAGGAGAAAATTAAATTTGATTAATGATAATTTTCAGATTATAGGTACGTAGCGTTGTATGCACCTAGCACTAGGACATCCCAACGATCTAAAGATCTTTCAAGGGAGCCTCCTTTGGAAACCAGTAGCCCGCAGCTAAGGAGTATTCCAGCTTATATACCTTATATCTTGATTTTTAATGATTAATTGTATATAAGAGAGATTATAATTCAAATTCTGATTTTATTAATAATGAAGATAATTACACTTGATCAATGATCAAGAATATTGATTACAGAGAAAGCAAGCCAAAAATAATTCTTATGAAAGTGTTCTAGCCAGACTATAGCACTAAACAGATATTGTAAAACTTCAGCTTCTTCTTCCCAAATTTTCCGGATTATATTGTTTTGACATCTACAGAATGAGACAAATGGTTTTATTCTTCATCGGTATAATACCAATCACAATATATTACAACAGAATAATACCATTCAAGGAAATCTATAGCATTACCAACATAATCATATTCATAATTATAATCATGAGGTTCAATAAACAATGACATAAATACGAATGTACTGGTAAATTTAAAACCACTACAGGCGGCTGAGCCAAGACTAGTGGGGTTTTGATGAGAATGAGATGATATGAACAGATATAAAACCTCCAAAAGTGGTGATACCAGCCGATTATGGGGTTTATTGAAAGATAAAATGATAGATAGCAGAAATTAGACAAATATAATTCTCGTGGAATTACACCCAATTTTAATTGGAGATTCCCTACACGAGATAGAATGTAAATAGAGAATTAAACTGATTTTATTTATAAAACTGATTTTTACAAAACATATAAATACAAGAGCATAAATAGATGATTAAGAGGTATGATCAAGAAAATGATCGTCCTACCTCTGATAAGAAGCAAACAATTATGCTTCAAGAAAACTGATTTGATTAAGAGAGAAGCAAACAGTTATGCTTCAGAAAGTGTTTGGATGATTGCTGATTGGTGAAAGGAAGAAGATTAAGAGACAGAAAAGGTTCAAGATGAGAGAGATGGAAAAGAAGATGAGAGTTTTCAGAAATGAAGAGAATGGTGAAAATCCGATGCCTCCTGAAGTCTGATTGAATGTGTATATATAATGAAAATGGACTGATAAGGTACTGTTTTGAACAGTGGTATTGTGGCCGACAAAGTACTGTTGACACAGTAGATTGATTGGTGTCTGTGGCAGGCAGAGTACTGTTTTAGATAGTGCTTTGTGGCAGACAGGATTCTGACAATGATTGATTTTTTGGCTGATTGATTGTACACTGTGGTACATTGTGTATTATACCGTATTTCTACTTTTACAGCGCAGAATAATACAGAAAATTTGATACAATTTTCACGGTTCCCCTAAATCTATGCCATAGCAGTCATCTTCATTTGTGTTACCGCTGTGGTGAGATGTTGAGTCCGTTTCTAAACTTGATTCTTGTACTGATTCTATTTCTTTGATACGATCTAGTGCTTTTTCCAGAATTTGTTTTAATTGATTTGGAGAATTTGCACTTGCAATTGATGATATCAAAAATCCTCTGTTGTGATACTGTGTTGCTGCTGATGGAGATGGTGGTTATATTGCAGAATTAGTCTTAATCCAATTTAAAATTGAATTCTTTTCACATTTATTCCACATTTTGAAGCTGTCCCACCATTTGATTTTGTACATTCTGACTAAGTTGATTGAGTTTGATGATCGATTTGTTTTGTATTCAAACCACCAAGCCATGACCCATGATACCTTGAGATGTATAAAATACAGCATTTCTTTCGGAAAATTCTTTTCATGAGGTGTAGGACTGTAATGGCTTAAGAAAGCATCAAATCCTTCCTTGGCATTTTGATGGATGATTTCTGATGTCGCACCAAATTGTTCCCACCAATGATTAAACCAAGTAGGAAGATTGTTTGATAAACAATTGTAAAAAAATATTAACCAAGTATGTGTTCTTTTTGAATTCATCTGATAGAACACATTCCACCAAGCTTGCTTATAATCGAAATAATTATAAGTAGCTCGATGATTTGGTTGTGCTGAAAATGGTTCTATATTGAGCTTTGTTGCTGTGATTGGATGAACTCGCCATTCTTTCAAGTTGATTACTTTTAGTATTCTAGCTGTAGAATAACTGATCATTCCTTCTTTTTCAAAATGTTTGAACCTGATTGATCCAGTCTCAGTCAAAATTTTCTCATAAAACTGGATTGTTTTGTACTGATCATATGGCACATAATAAAAATCTTTTGTGAATATTTTATTTGCAAAATCAAAGGGGTCTTTTTCTGATAGGCTTTCTTCTACTGAGAAAACATATCTAGAAACAGGTTTTATAAAAAATTTTGATTTCTGACTGAAAGGGATTGCTCCAACTGGTGTTGGTGTTGATATTTCTGTGATCTGAAAATTCTGATTTCTTCTTTGGGTTTCTTTCATTTGAGAATCTGATTGGGGAATTTCTGGTAATGTTGGAATCTTTTGTTTTGATTGTGATTGTAAGACCATTGAAATTGCATCAAGCATTCCAGGAGCATGATCCATATCAATTAATTTGGCAAGAGCTTCTTGGATTTCAGAAACGGATTGAGTGTTTGAAGATTTTGATTTTGATGATTTTGATGAGGATTCTTCTTTGATTGTTATTGGAGTGTTAGATGATTTACAAACATCTAACCAAGTTTTGATATTGGTTAATCCTTTTCCTGATGATGAAGGGATTTTTTCCTTACCTTTGTCCTTTTTGGGAGGCATCTCCCTGTAAGAATTCACGAGTAAGGAAGTCAGGAAGGGAATTGGAAGATCCATTGATATGCTCTATTTCGAAATCAAATATAGAAAGAATAGACTGCCATCTGGCAAAAATCTGTTTTGATGTAATGTTTTGAACATCTTTTAACAAAACATTTTTTGCTGCTTTACAATCGATTCTTAAAAGAAATTTTTGATTTAACAAATCTCCTTGAAATTTTGAAATTGTTAAAACAATGGCTAAGATTTCTTTTTTGATTGTTGAATAATTTGATTGGCAATTATTCCAATTTTTTGATACAAATTGTACAACATATTCTTTATTGTTATTTTTCTGTTTTAGAATTCCTCCGAATCCTAAATCAGAAGCATCTGTTTCCACTATTTTTGGTAATGATGGATCTGCAATATTTAAACATGGAATTTCTTTTATTCTTTGTTTGATTAATTTGATAACTTCTGTATGCTCATTTGACTACTGAGGCGGATTCTTTTTTAATCTCTGATATAATGGTTTGCAAATTATATTAAGATTTGGGAAAAATTCTGCAACATAATTTAAACTACCTAGGAATCTTTAAAGTTGATTCTTATCCTTGATTTCATTAGAGAATTTTTAAGTGAATTCAATTGATCTTTGAATTGGTATTATGGTTCCATTATAAATATTAAATCCTAAAAATCTGATTTTGGTTTGGAAAAGACTAATTTTAGTAGGTGAAACTACTAAACCATTTCTTTTGATTATATTGATGAAAATTCTTATATGTTTAAAATGTTGATCAATGTTAGATGAATATATTAAAACATCATCTATATAAGTGATTATGAAACCAATATAATCATTGAAAATTTCATTCATGATTTTTTGAAATTCTGAAGGAGCATTTTTTAATCCAAATGGCATTACGTTCCATTCGAATTGGCCAAAAGGAACAGTGAAGGCAGTTTTGTACCTATCACTTTCTTTAATCTGAACTTGCCAAAATCCAGATTTCATATCGAATTTTGAGAATATTCTAGCTTGATTTAATCTATTAAGTAAATCTTTTTTATTGGGAATTGGATATCTTATCCATTTGAGAGCAGAATTAAGAGGTTTGTAATTAATTACCAATCTCGGCACACCTCTTTCAATTTCAGCATTTTTATTAACATAAAAAGCAGAACAACTCCAGGGTGATCTACTTTTTCTGATTAATTTTTTACTAAGTAAATCATTTATTTCTTTTTTACAATGATTAAGAACTTCTTGATTCATTTGTGAAGGTCTGGCCTTTGTTAGAATGTTTTTTTCATTAAAGTCAGTTTCATATGGGAGATCCACAATATGTGATTTCCTATCCCAAAATGCATTTGGGAGTGTGGAACAAATTGAGGTTTTTATTTCTGATTCTATTTGAGAAATTCTTGATTTCAAATTTTGATTGTTGAGTTGATCTTCATTTTTTTTGAATGTAAGATCATTTTTTAAGTACATTAAATGATTTTCTTTATATTGTATTAAACAATTTAATTCATCATTTTTTAATTGATTGATATATTTTGTTTGTGGTTTTGTTACGAATTTGAACACAATTTCTTTTTTCAAATACTGTGTTTTTATTCCATTTTCATCTACCATAAATAGTTGAATTTGATTTATGAATGGTGTTCCTAAAATGACATTTTTACTCAAATTTTTTACCAATATAAATGAGGTATTATAAGAAACATGATCTTTTAATATTTCAGCATTTGATAACTTATATTTGATACTTAACTTGCTTCCTGATGCAGAACTTAGGGATTGGCTAGTTTTTTCAAAATATTTTGTAGGAATCAAGCCTTCTCTAATGCAATTCAAGTCAGCACCAGTATCAAATAAAGCGAGTGTTTGTAAAACAAATTCATTATTAATTCTGATTGAAACATCAATTATCCATTTTCTTGTAGTAATTTTAATAAGATGCATTAAATAATCATTGATTTTATTTGAGGAATTTTCTTCTTCTTGATTTGAAGTTTCTGATTCACTTTCTTGAATTTTTCGATTTAATTCAAATAATTCTTTTTGAAATTTTATTTGCATTAACTTTAATTCTTTTATTTCTTGTTTTTGAATATTGATTTCTTTTTGTAAGTCACTAATTGTTATTTCTTGTTTATTTTCTCTTTTATTTCTTTCAAGAATTTCATTAAGATTATAAGGTAATTTTGGAGTGAGATTCGTATTGATTTTGAATTTATTTATATATTCAAATTTTTCATTGTCACTTGTCATTTGATCAATTTTCTTAAGAATTGCTTCTTCATTATCAGTTAGCATATTAATTTCTTCTCTTTCTGATTCTGATGAGTTGGAGTCCATGTCATCTACTTGGATCCCATCATCGCTGTTATTTTCTGATGATGATTCATTTTCACAAAAAATTTGTAATATGTTTTCCATTGTTTCTTCATCTAAGTTTAATTCATTAAGTTTATTATTTATTTTACAAAAGTTTGCTGTATGACCAATTTTCTTACATTTATAACATCTTAATTGTTTATATGATTTTCTTTTATATTTTTTATCTTTAGATTTTTCTTGATTCTTCTTATTTTGAAATTTTTTAAATGGTTTTTTCTTAAAATTTCTTCGAGGTTTCTTACTTGTACATTCAGAACAATTTTGTGATTTATGAGATGATTTTTTATAATTTTTTGATTTTTTACTGACAAAAGAGGGGTCATATTGAGCACAAAAATCACCAAGACTCTGGTGTTTTAAACGTTGTTCATTTTTTAATTGTTTTTGTAACCTTATTGTATTACACAAATTGGTTCCAATTTTATTAACATATGATGCTAATTCTCCGTACGACAAATTGTCATAAGGAATTTCACCATTGTTTTCTTCCCTGAGTAATTTTCTAACTTGGTCACCTATTAATTTTAGTAAACCAGCTAGGAATTTTTCTTTCCAAAAAGGTTGATTACAATCATTTCTAAGGAATACTCTTTGAAAGAATATATCCTTATATTGTCTGAATTCTCCAAGTGATTTACATTTCATATTTGATAATAAATCTAGAGTTTTATCCTTAATGTGAGAAGGGTCTCCTATGAAATGTTGACTGATTGAGAATATTAAAGTGTTAACCATGTCTTGAATTGGTTCATTATTTTCATCTAGAATTCTTCTACTATTTTCATCTATTTTACATGATGTAAGAATATTAATTCTTTGTTCTTCAGTGAGATAATTATCCCACCATCCTTTTAATTGTCCTGTAAAACCAGAAATTAAAAGGAGTGCTACCTGATAGTTAGTAACATTTGGAACAGTTTTATTAGTATTTGAAAACATGATCATCTGATTAAGAACATTAAGGATTCTTTGTTCTAAGTATCCATCTATATTCCATTCATAGGTGGATCCTATAGAATATTTATTTTGATAATTATCATTCTTTTCTTCGATTAATATATCAGGAGGTGTTGCTCTCTGATAGTATAATTTTTGAGGTTCCTTCTAATTGATTTTATTAATTTCATTGCTTTTATTGATATTTAAAGAAACATTAGACATTGATCCATTTATTGATTCACTATCAGATCCTTCTATTAACTCATTGTTGATTGATTCATTATCTAAAGCATGAATTTTTTCTGAGGGTGTATCTTCTATTACTACAGCTTTTCTTATTAAGGTTGGGGTATCTATATTTAAGAAATTTATTGGTTTTGTTGATTAGGAAGTCTCTTCTTTTATTGATTTGTTTTTTAGCATTCTTTTTCTTTCATCTAATGCTTTTAAAAATTCTTGACTAGGATTTTTAGGCATTTCAAATGGTTTGAACAAAGGAGTATCTTTATTGATTGAAATTTTTTCGCTTGTTTTATTAATTTCAATATTTATTGTGTCTTCTATCCTATTTAATTGTTATCCTATAGTATGTAAATGTTGATTGGTGTAATTATTTTGATTTATTATTTTTTTAGTTCCTGATCCTTCTTCTTCTGATGCATTTTTAAATGGAGTTAAATTGATTTCTGTATTTTTATGAATCATTTTTATATTGCTTAATGGTGGATGATTTGATTCTATGATTTGTCCATCACTAAGTTTCCATTTATAACAATTATTAATAACATTGATTTCTTTGGATTTCAGATAATAATTCTCGAACCATTCAAAGAAATATATCTGAGCACCAATTTCTTCCATGAAACTATAATATTCATCTTTTATTTCCATTTTTATATGACCAAATGTTTCAAAATACCAATTTCTAATTTTTTCATTCTTTTGAGAATTGAATTCTTGATTTAGAAGTATTTTATTTGGTACAAAGGATTCTTCTAAAATATTTAACTCTAGATCTCCTAATTCTGAGAATGAAGGTTCTCCATGTTCTGGCTCATTAGGTTGGTAAACTGGTTGGGTTATTCCTGATCTATCATGAACAATTCCTGAAAGAGACGGATTCTCTTGGATATTTGATTGTCTAACCTGTTGATTATCAGATTGATTATGATATGGAGTGTAAATAATAGGAGGAGGATTGGGAAGATCTATTGATCTTCTTGAAGAAGATGTCATAGATCTAATTTCTAGTGATCTTCTTGGCTGATCAAATGATTTCCTATTAAACTGAATGGTTACTTTACCATCAGGATGTTGTACTACATTTGATGGTTCGGTATTGTATATTGGTTTTCTAGGAAGTGGATTTTCTACTTCCCAATGTTCTGGTAAATTAACTTCCGACCATTGAATCATTTTTGGGACTGATACATTAGCTTTGGTTAGGTTTGTTTGAATAAGCAGAGTCTGACCTCTCTTATCCATTTTATATGCCTTAAAACCAAAAGCAGTTTTCATTAATTTGAAATATATTCTGTATATTACAACCATTGGTATTGATTCTTCTATCATTCTATAATTATGTGTTTTGATTTGAAGAATTAATGAACTCATGATTGTTTTATCCCTAAGGGCAAGAGTGATATTTGGATGACATTCAAATTGAATTGGTCCACTACTAAGACTAGTTTCAATAGTGGCATGGATTGACCTTTCATATATTAATTCTCTAGCATCTCTGAGAACCATACAAATTGAGGTATCTAAGCCTAATTTAGTAAGAGGTTTTGCTCCTACTTGAACTAAGCCTAAATGCATATAATTCCAATCTTTTGCATATTTTTTAATTGATTCTTGATTTAGAAGCTTGATTGTTGTTAAACCTTCAGAAACAGGAATATCCTTTTCTTCTGTGGTTATCACATAATCGTTTTTTCCAAAAATTTTCCATTTGCCTATTTGATATATCTGATCATATGATGTTTTTGGTATTTTCCATTCATCAATTGCTTTATCAAAGTTTTTTATATGAATCTCATCTTGATTATTCAACATGGATTCCTTGGATTGCTCTGTGGGAGCAAAGCTAGAAGAGGACATAGATCTTCTAAGTAGATTCATATTTTCAAACGAGACCAATTTTTCTAAATCTTATAGATCTAGATCACGAGACTAAATTTAGTTTAATGTTGTGATTTCCAATTTATGACCTTTATGCAACCCTTAAAACAAGCGAGATTTACGCTAGGCCTCAGTAGGCTTATCACAATATTAAGACTTTTCCACAAAGGATTCGTCTCAAGTGATTTAGAAATATAAGTTCAGATCGTCACAAAGACAATTGTCTCAGCTAAGAAAATACAAATGTACTTATTATATCTATATTCCCTACTTGGCTCTGATACCAAAGTCGCTTTGGTATATATATATATATAAACTACAATGTCAACATGGTATTCTTAACTCTTGGAAAGTCAAAGCAAATATGTCATCTCCATAACATTCATGAAAAGATGAAGAAAAAGGATCCTTCCTGGACATATTTACCTCCAACATTCACGAAAAACTAATGAGACAATGATGTTATTAGGAGAACTTGAGCATGGTAAACATGATACTATCTTGTAGAACCCTTCGATCAATTGCTTTGAAAGGTGGCTTTGATGTAGCTATCACAAGATGAAAAGGAGTCAGTTATTAATAGACATCATTGGCAATGAGGAGAAGATAGAATAATTATAAAAAAGAAAGGAAAAAAAAAAAGAAGAGAAGAATAAAAGAAGCCATGAGAATTGAAGCGAGATGTCTACAAGAGATCATTATCGTCAAGGTAAAGGATAATAATAATAATAAAGGTTGGTTGCTACTAATTGCTCAAAAATTGAAAAAGAGTTGGTATGGTACAAAGAAGGACTTACATGCAGTGGTTTGATGAAACATAACCACTAGATATGACTCGATGAGTGTTGAAGTTTCTCGATACTTCCTTCAACTTATTAGTTGAAGACAAAAATTTGCAAGATGGATGTTAGCTTAGACTAGAAAAAATTGATAGTTGCCCACAAGTATATATATAGTCTACAAGAGGGTACATCAAGGATTGATATTTAAAGATTTGATGAATCTTATCTTACTTAGATGGTATTATTCCAAGATTTAAGGATGTTTAAATTTGGAAGTTAAGAGATTGGAAAGATATGTTAATATCTGGAAGTTAGATTTGATGCTTATCGAGATGCATTTGAATTGGGAAGTAAATATATTCACGAGATTTTTTTCTTTAGGCAAGTGAAGAGTTGAATAAATTTGGAAGAGGTCTAGTGATCCGTTTCCAAAGCAAATTGGTCTGGAAGATCTTGTCATTCAATATAGCATCATTTCACTATATGGACTTTGATAAGGAGAAATGCAGCCGAGCAATATTTTCTTACATTAAAAAATTTTACTCTATGAAATGAATATTTGCTATGAAGCATAAGAGCAAAATGATGACCCTTTTTTCTTTGTACATTTGTTTTAGATCATTGGAAACTCAATCTCAAGAAAAATTGAAAAAAAAATTATCATAATTCATATGATGGAATTTAACTTCTATAAGGTAGAGACAATTGTGAGGTGATTAAGCTTGTTGAAATTTCACATCCTTTAAAAGGAACATGCATATCTGCCAATGTGTGCAACTTAAGATGATGGTGCAAATAACTTACATGAATCAAATAAGAGGAGGTAGACTAAATCAATCGTCCATTAAAGAAGATTCATTTTATATATTGTCATGGGAGCAGTATTACTCCAACACGGTTAAAGTGGTGTACGTAATGACACTACATTGCAAGCTTGCATACTGAAATATATGATAAATTAATTTTCAGTGCTAGTGCTAGGCTTATATCCTCCAATCCATCAATAAAATGAAGTCTTCAACTATGTAAGTGCACTTGGTAAAGAAATAGCTACTTCACAGCACATATGTATTGAGTAGCGACCTAACTATTCATAATAAGTGAACAATGCCCAAAATACTTACACTCTATCTAAGAATTTTGGTCAAGGGGTAAAATATAGAAGACTAAAAATTTATTATATTATTATATTGGGCCAAGCCTACTATTTATCTGGCTTAACTCTTTGGACTAGGTAATAGGGCTTAAGGAGTCCAATTTATATTTTGAATGATTCAAGGAAAATTAGCTTGATAAGCTCAAAACAAGGATCATTGGACCAATCCGTTTACCTCTAACCTTTCATAGGAAAGCTCATGCACCATAAGGAAGACCACTAGCCTTAGGCCCTTTGCAAGCTCATTCCAAATAATTATGGAATGAGTAAATTTTCATCTCATCCATCAATCATCAAGACGATTCAACGAATGTCATCAAGCCCAAGAGCTTATAAATACTCAGTCATTCCTCCTCATTTAATACAACTCCAAAGATTAGAGAAACGGTGCTCTACTGTAGAACCTGTACACTTTAATATCAAATAGCGCTCAAGCAAAAAACGATCTCAATTGCTTAAGAACTACAAGGTTGATGTCTTGAGTCTCCTAGGCTTCCTTATTTGTCACTTATGCATTTAAGACTCCAAGATTGCCTAATCTTCTTCCCTATTAGTCTCTCTCCAATCATATCATTAAGTGTCATATCTACGTCACTACTCCGAGACCACGTCTAACATAATACTTGCATAACTTACACGTGACCACTTTAGTCAAAACCCCCCATCTACAATAAAAAAATAAAAGTTCTCTCATAAAAGAATAATGATTAATTAAATAAATTCTTATTAGATGTTATTTATCTTTTTATAGCAATACCATAAGCATTAATTATATAGTCACTACTACAAGTTTTTCAATCTTACTACATAAAATATTCATAAATAATAATAGTAATATTATTTGATGTATTGCTAATTTCTTTATAGAATTAATATTATCAAAATTAATAGGTATAATTAACAACTAATTCTTCGATTACTTACATTGAAAATAAAAATTTTTCTCATAGAGTTACTAATTAAACAATCATGCAAAGTAATCATTTAAAAGTTATATAATACTAAACTTTATGTTATTATTGTGCTGTTCTTTTATCCTACTTATAAGTCTTTTAAATATTACCTTTCATTATATATTTTTGTAAATAATAAAATTTACACAAGTTTATATATTCTATTTTCGAAATAATTGATAGTTAAATTCACATCGTTATATATACTCTATTAAAAGATAAAATTTAATCCCTTGATCTTTCTTGATGAAACTATTTTATATGCACTGTAATTACAATAATAAACAAATTTTATAATAAGAATTCTAATATTGTTTGAAATAATGTAGATCCACCTACTCCCTATACACCCCCCCTAACCCTTCTTCCCAAAGATACGATTTTGTATTTGTCCCTACAAGACAAGATATAAAATTGGTAAAATGGGTCATAAACTAGCAGTTTTTTTTTTTTTTTAAGGATTTCACTTGTTGTTTAACCATAAGTTTGCACTTGAATGATTTTAGTCTGTTTTAACTTAAAAAAATATTATGAATTTGTAAAATTGTTCAAGCTAACAAATGATTTTAATAACTATGGTTATGGGAGTAGACTCAAGATGATTTGGTGATTTAGCCAATAATATAATTAAAGATTTAAGTATGAATGGATACTTAAAAAGACCTCAAATTAGAAGATACAAACATCATTAGTAGTAATACCAATAACGGTGTTAGGAACAATAATGATGATAATGATAGTGGTGCTATTGAGAGACACTCATTTTAGCAAGAAGGACATTAGCAAGGGGAAATTTAGGGTATTTGTGAAAAAATCCACTTACCATAACTTTAAAAACATGTTAGGCCTAGAATCTAAGTATTCGAAATGGAATTATAAAATAATAATATAAGTTGAAAGTTAAAAATATTTTTAAATTCACCCATTAATTGCTGAAACAAGAAAACTATGAAATTTAAGATCCAATTTGATGAGATCTCAGACCTAAATTAGTAAAATAAAACTTAATATAATAACAAGAGACAACACTTAAAACCTCAAATATATATAGGTTAACTAACTATAATAGAAGGATTCAAAACTCTCACATTTAGAACGTCCTCGTAATCAATCCATTTAAACTCAAAGTCAACTAAAAGACCTAAAAAGTCAATTAAAGCGACATTGTAAATCTAATTATTATGATGGAATATTAAAATATTAAAGCCAAAATGGTAAAATTAGCTCTTTTATTATTAAAATTTTGAAAGATTTTGGAACCTAACCCAAAATATAAAAGAGCTTAGAATAAACTAAATAGATTGGGAAAGTAATAAATGTTATAAAAATAAAAATAATAATTATTATTAAAATAAATAACATATAATTAAATTAATTAACAAAGCATGAGCTATAGAAGCTTTATAGAAGCTTCCATATAAAATTAATAACTAATTTAAGAATTAAAATATAATAAAATATATTCAAATAAATAATAAATTAATTGTATACATGAATTTAAGAAACCATGGATGTAACCCATGGATTCTAAAAAACCATAGATAGAGAAACCAAGACATACATGGTTTTGTATACAATAACCATGCAAGCCTATAACATATGCATATGGTTTTGTAAAACCACTTGCTACTTGGCATAGGAAATCTAAAATGCCTTTTACATGTCCTCCATGCACTAGTTCCCACTACTAATCAAATCACTATAAAAACCCCTTACCTACTTTATTTATACTCTTTAGGCACGTGCAAATCAAAGTATATTTGTGAGAAAATTGAAAAGACTCTTTAGGAAACTTAGAAATTTCAAGAAAATAGGTGTGAATATATGAGATCAAGTTTCTAAACTTAAGAGCAACCTGATGACGAGCGATCACCACCACTTGCACCTTCACGCAATACCCTTTTAGGTCGATAAGGTCCTCTTACTATTGGCTACCTTAGCTCCAATGCTAATGACTTTGATATTCTACTCGATTTAATTATTTTAAAAAATATATATATCTATTTTTTTCTAAAAATTCTAGAAAATTTTATTGTGACATAATTTTAAGGGAATTTTCATGAAAAATTATTATTATTGTAAAGTTTTGTATTTTATATATCACCTTTAAGAAATTGGCCACTAAAGACTGGTTTTTGTTTTGATTTTTAGAAACCTGAACAACGTAATTTCTTTACTAAAATTTTTTCATAGACATCCTATATCATATATAAAATTGTTGTGTAAAAAGTTTTGCAAAAACTAATTGTTTTATTTGGTTACATTTTTCATTTATAAAAAAAAAAAACAATAGGTTGATATTTACAAGAAATTCACTATTTTTCAACTTATTTTGTTTAAATATGACCACCAAACATTATTTAAGTGAATATTTGCTACATGCAATATATCGATCTTAATTTTTTTGGTTAAAATAGGAAATTCTATAAAAAGACAGGTTTTCCAAAGATAAACTTAATGATTTTACTTAAATGCTTATGGAGATTTTTCAATAAATTAATTAATTGGTCATTTTTGTTAAAAATACTTAAAAATTAGTATTAAATCAAAGATTTTAGCTATTGCACATGAAATTTATTCACCTTAAAACCATGGATTTTCAACCTAGTACATGTATTTTAAGTGCTTTAGTTAACTAGGTATGATTAATATTTTTTTAGTTGAATTTTAGGTTGTGCATATCGATGTAGATGAGGTTTCGAACCATACAAGTCAATATCGATGGAGTTTCGACAAGGTTGGGCATGAACAAAATAGAGAAAAGTGTGAAAAATGGAGTTTTTGGTGAATTTAGACAAATTTGGTGCTTATAGAAAGTGCTATAAAAGCTTTGGATGAGCTGGTAGCTATAGAACGTTCTATGGATGTTGGTGTAAATTGCTGACTTGTAAAAGGTATTGTTGAAGCTTCCCTGATCAAGTTGATTATAAATTTGCAGTGGAACTTCTGTAGAAGGTTCCCTAGTGTAGTAGCTATAGCCGAAATTCCTATAAAAGATTGTGTAAAAGATTTGTTTGATAAGAAATGTGAGTCAAGATGCTAGTAGAAGTTTATGTAGAAGGTTCCACATCAAACAAATATGAGTTAAAATCCTAATAAAAGCTTAAGTAGAAGGTGTCAAACAATTAGGAGACCCTAATAGAAGGTTATGTAGAAAGTACTATAA
The DNA here is from genome assembly GCA_024138015.1 of Lumnitzera littorea. Lineage (NCBI taxonomy): Eukaryota > Viridiplantae > Streptophyta > Magnoliopsida > Myrtales > Combretaceae > Lumnitzera > Lumnitzera littorea. The sequence continues at coordinate 73,152,457 of JAMXBB010000006.1, read as the reverse complement.
ATATAAGAAACCTAATAAAAGGTTGAGTAGAAGGTTTCAATAACATATGATTTGCAATATAGAGACTATACTAAAAGAATGTTAAGCTAAAAGAAAAGTACAATATTTAAAACACTCTTACTTTAATGAAATGCATTGAAACTGAAATATGATTTGCAATATAGAGACCATCGATAACAAAAGGGACCAGGGCATTTGAGTTACAAGAGTGAAAGGAAATCTAAGTAAGTGAGATCAATGCTTAATAGCCTTTTAGAGTACTATATAAAAGTACGTAGAGGCTAATGTGTACACTTGTTTGTGATTATAAAGTAGTTAATTGTGTACATGTGACGTATGTACTTAGATACTATTTGCTATATTGTTCGATTGTTATTCTATGTGTTGTGATTGCTTTGCTATGTATCACTCCTTGATTTAATTGTTTGTAATTAGCTGATTACCTCTAAAATAAACTAACTTAAAAACTTGGACATAAACACTAACCAAACATGCATTACAACCTACTAAGGGAAACAATTAAGATTTCTGACCAAATACCAACTCTTCGATGAGGTAACAATGATTGGCCTTCTCTTACTCTTAAGGTCAAACTAAGTGATAGGAGAGGGGATCACGGTATCGTTGAGGGTTGTAGGTTCGAAGAGGTCTCGAGAGGGGTACGCCTCCATTATACAAGTCTGAATTTAGTCGGAAGGCATCATAGCAGAAGCATGCCTCCATTATGCAAAAACCTCTCAACCAAGGTTAAAGCGGATGCAATTTCTCTAAATTCATATCAGACTGGACAATGTCTTGCAGATGGCATGTGCTTATTGTGTTGCATTAGATTACATTGCATCTAACTAATTTATTGACAATCCTGCTTGATTGTTATGATGTGTATGCTTCTGTCTCCATCCCTTTACTGAGTGTTGATAGTTCATATCCCCATAGTTCTTTTGCAAGTCCTAGAAGATGGATACTAGGATCACCCAATCTTGAGCATACAAAAGATGGACAACAAGTTTGGAGTGAGAAACAAATGAATTGGAATATTCTTTTTGTCTTTGTTTTATAGTCAACTAGGCCATTGGAATGACTTAAATTAACTCATAATATTGTATTTATTGTAACAACAATTTTAGATTCTTTTATAAATTTTCATGTACAAAAATTCCAAATGTTTTTTAAATGAATTATATTAATCAAACTTCTATGTTTCGAAGTAGTATATGAACCAAATGTTTCTATTTTACTTTAACTATTAAACTAAAGATGCTTCAGAATTGTTTAGTCCTATGTGCCTTATGTATACCAAGTCTATAATAGCAACTGAGTGGCTAGCTTATGTCATAGGTTGGTATATATAATAAGACTGTTACGACTCTACCACTCTTAAGGCATGATAGATGTGATGGTAATAAAATAGTCGATGGTAAATATTTTGATAATAAGGTAGCTGATGATCAATGATTTATTTTAATTTTTGCATTATATCATAATAAATTATGTTTTCATGTAATTTATATTGATATTACTATTTATATATTAGTTTCATGCATTAGCATAAAAAAATATGTTTGACTCTTTGTAACATAACTTGTTATATGACTAAAATTTATACTAAATTTCTTTACTTCCATAATGTACTTTAAGTTTTTTATGATTATTGTATGTGTATATAAATTTTTGAAAGTTTGTTTATACAAGTTATAGAGACTCATATTTTTATGTTTGGATCCTATATTTTGACTCTATGGACCTTCTAGCAACTTTAAATAAAATTAATGGTTAGATAGCCTTACGAATAATGAAATCTTAACTATTTAAAGAAGAAAAATAGGAAATAATATAAAATAAATGGAGAACTAACAAAATAGTTTTACTGAAATGCATAAAAGCATGATTCGATCGGTTTAGGTTGAAGACCTTTATTAATATTATTATTATTATTATTATTATTATTATTATTTTGCTACAGATTAGTTTGAAAACCTATTGAACTAGTTTTCATAGGAACTAATCTAATTAACCTAATGAATAGAGTTTTATTGGGTTAAAAAAAAAGAAATAAAAATTTGACCTAAATTAACATTTATAATGGTTTTAGGGAGAAAAAGGAATAAAAAAACTATGCAACTATAATGAGAAGTTAGTTAAATATCAAAGAAAAATAAAAAAATAATAATTATTTCTTAATGCAAGTTAGTTCTTGATTACTTCATTATGTTAAGCCGATGTGTCTCTAGGGTTGAACATACGAAGAAACACCACAATAAGCAATAACAGTAAAAGAACTAGCAATCCTGTGAGCAACCTATGGATATGAGGCACCACAAGCCCACATGACCTAATCTTATCACTTGATATGACACACGAATGAAGAATTAGGGTCACTCACCTTTAGCTCTTGCAAAGGAGCTAGATAAGAGCTAAGAGAGAGAGAGAAACACAATGGTTGCTTTGCAAGAGACTTGGTATATTCAATAAGAAAGTGATGATTGCTTGTGTTACAATAAGAGGGGTTTATATCTTATCCTCTTTTAGGATCAAATTACTAAAGAAAAAGAAAAAAAAGGACAATATACAAATGAGATTCCTAATATGTATTAAAAGGGCTAAAAATGTCAAAATATAGTACAATGTACAAAAAAGAGAATCATTTTAGTATGTTATGCAAGGGATACGTATCATCCTCTACTTGGTTATTTTGATATAGGTATAATGAAGTGTGCTCGATTGCTCCTAGAGAAATGTAGTATTTAGTAGTGGAAATAGCTTGGTGTCTAAGGAGATTAGCTCGACAGAGTTAGGGAAAAGAGTTAAATGTATTGGTTGACCTGATCTGGATCAAGTCGGTACTCGGGTACTAAGCTTGAAACTATAGTTAAATTAGGTTGGGAAGCAGAACTAGCTGGTTTAGGAAGGAGCTCAATGCTCATCAACTTAAGGGTCATCCTAAGCATATCAAGGTAAATGCTCAACACCTTGAGTAGTTGAAATGCAATAGGCATCGATTACGGATGGACTCCTTATCTTTGAAAGGCTCTCAAGCTAGTATCTATCGTATCAACCCTTATAATCCCTTAGCATAGCTCCTAGTGATGAGTCTAAAGAGTTGATTCCTATTATCTTCCTTAAGGTCGGAAGGATTTGAGCTCAAATCCATAGGGGTCCCCTTCGTTTTGTACTTCTCCTTATCATGCTTCTGTTTCATCTAATAAGTGAGGGATCAGGTCGAATACGTTAAAAGTGGGAGAGATACCATAGTTCTCAGGTAGTTCGACTTGGTAGACATTGTAGTTAATCTTCTTTAGGACCTTGAATGAGCCATCAGCTTAGGGAGAAAATTTGTTCTTCCAAAGGTTCGAAAATTTTTCTTAGTTAAGGTGGATCTAAATGAGGTTACATAAGTTGAAAGAAATAACTCAACAACCATGGCTACCTATCTTGCTATCGTTCATTGAACTTAGTAATCTTCTTAATCACATACAGATGGAGTTCATGTAGGCCTTGAGCTTAGTTGAATCTGGACTGGCATTCTTCAAGAGCTACTAAGGTGTTGACCAACTCAAGTAGGATTGTTGGGTTAAAGCCATAGACAACCTTAAAGGAGGTCTTCTTGGTTATACTAAGGGTACTTCACTTGTAGGTGAACTCTACGATATATAACCGCAAATCCCATTACTTTAGGTTTTTCCCCACAACAACTTAGAGTGAAGTACCTATAGCATCTCATTCACTAACTTGGTTTGGCTATTAGTCTAAGGGTGACTACTCAGGCCAAATACGGGCTTGGTGCCAAGTTTCTTCCATAAGGTCTTCTAGAAATAGCCCAAATATTTTGTGTCTTGATTTGATATGATGGACTTCGAAACTCTATGTAAGCGAATGATCTCCTATAAAAACAAATTAGCAATATATAAAGCATTGTTAGTTTGTTGGCACGAAATAAAGTGCACCATTTTGCTGAAGCAATTCCTGACTACAAGAATTGAGTCCCATCTTCTTGATGTTTAGGATAACCCTAAGATAAAGTCGTTGCTAAGATCTACCTAAGGTGAGGTCAACGTTAGTAAAGGCATATATTCTCCATATGGTTCCTTTCTTCCCTTTGCCTTCTTGCACACATCATAATTTCCAACAACCTTGTAGACATCCTTAGATAAACTAAACCAATTGAAATTTTCTCTCAATAGGTTGGCTATTTTGGTCTCACCAAAATGCTTAGCTAATCCACTACTGTAAGCTTCTCTAACTAGTAGTTGGCATGTGGAATAGTTAGGTATGCACAACTTCCTCTCTTTTAATAGGTATCCAACCTTCAAATAATATTCTCCAATAGCAATTCCTTCTCGACACTTCTTAAGAATGAGGTTGAAGTACAGGTCCTAAGCGTATTGCTTAGTAATCCCAACAACTTTATCTACAAAGTAGTCAGCATAACATGCCATTGCAAAAGAGCGTTAGTGACCACATTCCTACTACCTTTCTTGAGTTTGATTACATAGGAGAATCCCCCCATGAACTCTAACCACTTAGCTTGTCTTTTCAAGAGTTTGTTCTGGCTTCTAAGGTACTTCAAGGACTAATGGTCCATGTAGATCACAAACTCTCAAGATAGTAAGTAGTGTTGCCTTATTGTAAGAGCTCAGAAAAGAGAATATAGCTCCTTCTCCTTCATAAAATAATTTAAGGTGGCACCACTAATTTTTTCACTGTGGTAGGCAACAAGTCAATGTTCTTGCACTAAAACTACACTTATGCCAATGTTCGAAGCATTACACGAAGGGCTTGTCAAAATCTGGTACGGCTAAGATTGGAGCCATGGTAAATTTCTCCTTAATTTCCCTTAATCTTTGCTCGACTTAGTCATTCCATTAGAGTCCTTCACTCTTCTTCATTAGGTCGGTCAAGAGGGTAGCAATAGTATTGAAGTTCTTGATCAATCTTTTATAGAAGGAAGCAAGGCCATGGGAACTTTGAACTTCAATAACACTCTTGAGTGTTGTACATTCCAAGATAGCTAAAATCTTATCTTCATTAGCTTATATTCATTCACCTAACACTACATAACTAAGAAAGACTACTTCATGATGGGAAAATACGCATTTCTTCATATTTCCAAATAGTTTCTCAGTGCAAAAGATGTAAAAAATAGCTTAGATATGTTCTAAGTGACTGGCTAAATCAGTATACACTAGTATATCATCAAAGTACACAACAACATACTTCCCAATAAGGGGTGTATTACATAGTTCATAAGTCTCATAAAGGTAGTTGATGTATTAGTAAGTCCGAACTAACCACTCGTAGAGACCATGCCGCATCTTAAATGCAGTCTTCCATTTATCGCCAGGTCTCATGCGAATTTAATGTTAGCCACTTCGCAAATCAATCTTTTAGAATGTTTTCGCACCATGAAGCTCATTCAATATGTATTCGAGCCTCAATATTGGATATACTTTACAGTAATGTAGTTAATAGCTTGACTATCAATGCATGTATGTCATGAACCATCCTTCTTCGAAATGAGCAAGGTAGGTACAGCATAAGGGCTCATGTTCTCCCTCACATATCCTTACTCTATAAGCTCAGCTACTTGTTTCTTCAACTTAGTTCCCTGTTCTAGGTTCATTCTATAGGCAAGTCTATTTAGTAAGGTAGCACTAGGTTGTAAATCAATGAAATGTTCAATGCCTTAAACTGGCAGTAATCATTTAAGCAGCTTTCTAAGGAATAAGTAAGAGAACTCATCTATCAAACTATGAACCTCTTCTAGGACATCAACTAAGTTTTTTAGCTCCAAAAACATTTGAATTAGTAGAAAAATAGGCTCATCAATCTTCTCAATTGTTTAGAGTTCCTATTGGCTTATTACTAAGGCCTTTTTCTTACTCGCTCGAGTGAGCTGATTATGAGTTTCATTCACTTGGCTAGATATCATAGGCTATAACATTATCTTCTTGTTGTCCTTTGTAAAGCCATAAGTATTCTTATAACCATTGTATACAACACATTATTTGAACAACTAAGGTCTTCCCAATAGTAAGTGCTAAGCTCTCATGGGGATGACATCATACACTACCTCATCCTTATAAACAATCCCAACAAAGAATGGTACAGTGACCTGTTCGATTTTGTATAAAGCTCCTTTGTCGTGCAACCAATGCAACTTGTATGGTCGGGGATGCTTAGAAGTTGATAACCCCAATTTCTGTACAAAGAAGTAAGCAACAATGTTCATGCAATTTTCATGATCTACTATGATCATGCACAGTTGTCTCTTAATGATACACTTGGTATGGAATCGATTTTCCTTTTGATGCTCTTCAAAGCTTGGCATTGAGTTTAGGTGTTGCCTTGATAATAAGGTCATGACTTCTCCCTCATCAACATAGACACAAGTTTTGTCTACGTCCTCAACTTCATCTCTTCTAGTATATCTTTTTTCCTTCTTCGGCTCACTCTTATCTATATTGTCTACTTCATTACCTCAAAGGACCATAACACAATGATTAGGATACTCAACAACCATATATCTACAACCCAAGCACTTGAAAAACTTCATCTCACTTGTCTTATGACCTAAGGATTGTACCTTCTCATATACCTTCTCGATTGGTTTAGCAACTAGTCAGGTCTTCACATCACCTCTTCCATCAACAGGTTGGTTATCAACATCATTTGCTTAGGTAGAACTTCTCAACTTTGGCTAATTTGCTCAGCATGGAAAAAATAGCTCGAGCAAAGAGGGGCATTTTTTCTTTGTTTCTCAACCCTTTGAGCAATCTTAATGGCCTCCTCCAATGTGAAAAATCTTTACACTTCTAAAATATTATGAATCTCATACCTGAGTCTTAAGATGAATCTCAATACAGTATGAGTTACGAGTTCATCCACATCGGTTCACATCATCAACATTTGGAACTCCTTAACATTGCCATTCATCAGTTTCCTTGACGAAGCTCTTGTAATTTGGCAAATGTGTCTTACAAGTATGACTCGAGTATAAACCTTTCTCTCAGTAATCTTTTCATATCCTCCCAAGTTTATATACCTCATCATCCATCTCTTTCTCTAGCCACATCTAAATTTTTCCACCATATGGCAGCATACCTAGAAAATTCAAGTGTAACAAGTTAGATCTTCACTACCTCATTATAGCCATAGCAATTAAACACCTTTTTGTTCTTCTCACCCTACTCTAAGTAGTTGTTAGCATCTCTACTACTGGTAAAGTTCAAAATTTAGATTTTGACATTGTCAAATTGTAGAGGAGCTCGACTTCCCTTTCTTCCACTTCTTAGTACTCATTTTCCCCTTTGTTAATCTACTCTTACGCTTCCTTAATCTCCTCCATCTCAAGTCTTTGTCAGGCAAGTTGATCCGCTCCTCCTCTAACTCAATAAGGTTGAGTTGAGTGATTGGCTTAGCTAACATGGCCATACCTTCGGGTTTATCATTGGCTCGACAACCATTTGACTTATTTCTGGGTTACGATTGTCATGCATGGCATTAACTAAGCTTTCCATTAACTCAGTGAGTCTATCTAACTTATTGTCTATAGACCATGGGGTCTAGCTCCTTTATTGTCTACAAACAGCATGAGTGCCACTCTCATTGTCTTTGATAGTCCTATAAACACTAGAATCGATCATCTTCGCTAGTAAATGCTACTTCTCCAGATGAAACAACTTCAAGGGTTACACAAAACTAACTTCCAATCCTTACTTTGGACACAACGCTATAGCACACTCTTCTACTACTACTCACTATTGATTGAAACCACCACTAACACTCTAACACCCAATACAATGAGGTATAAAACAAAAATCACAACTTGTTCTATCTTCATAATAAAAAATAGAGTAAAATCAAAGTAGTACTAGCAGCTTCACTTATCTCTCCTAATCAACACTTGGCAACTCACTACTTTTGTCTTTAATGGATTTCAACTTGAAAACCTACCACAATCACTTGACGACAACTTCAACACACCTACAAATGCGCTAAAGCAACTATGAAGAATGTAGCAACTACTAATAAAGGTGTGCAAGCAGGCTTTGGTTTGTAGGTTGGCCTATTTAACCCACTTTTTAAATGGGTTTAGGCTAAGGTTTTTTTACTCATTTTAAAAGCAAGCAGAATGAGAATGGCCCATATAACCCACGGGTCAAAGTGAGCTGATTTGGATTAGCTTATTTAACACATTTACACCTTTGGCCTAAAGGTTGGTCCATTTAACCTGCTTTTCAAACAAGTTAGAGATGAGGTTTTTTTACCCCTTAAAAAAGCAGGTCAAATGAGGCCAGCCCTTCTAACCCACAAGCTAAGGTGAGCCAAGTCGGGTTGGCCTATTTAACTCACTTACACACTTCTAGGTACTAAAGCAATCTAAACAAGAAACTTCACTATAACTTTACCTACTCCGTCGTCAGAACCATAATCTAATACTAGCCATGTTTATGCATCTCCAAGGGTTGAACATATGTAGGAACACCACAACAAGCAATAACAGTAAAAGAACTAGCAATCCTATAAGAAACCTATGGATATGACACACTATAAGCCCATATGGCCTAATCTTGTCGCTCAATTTGACAATCAAATGAAGATTAAGGTCGCTTGCCATTAATTCTTGCTAAAGGAGCTAGATAAGAGCTAAGAGAGAAAGAAAGAGAGAGAAACGCAATGGTTGCTCTACAAGAGACTTAGTATATTCAATAAGAAAGTGACGATTTTCTACATTATAATAAGAGGGGTTTATATACCATCCTCTTTTAGGGTTACATAACTAAAGAAAAAAACAAAAAGGATAATACATAAATAAGATTCCTAGTATATGTCAAAAGGGGTAAAAATGTCAAAATATAATTTAAAATATTGAAAAGAGAATCATTCTAGAATATTGTATGAGGTACACATGTTGTCCTTTACTTAGTTACTTTGATATAGGTCGAATGAAGTGTGCTTGGCTACTCTTAGAGAAATGTAGTATTCAGTAGTAGAAATAGCTCAATGTTTAAGGAGATTAGCTTGGTGGAGTTAGGGAAGAGACCTGTATGTGTTAGCTGACCTAATCTAAATCAGGTCGATACTCTAGTATAGAGCTCAAAACTATAGTCAAACCAAGTTAGGAAGCAAAACTGGCTAGCTCAAGAAGGAGCACAATGCTTATCAACTCGAAGGTCATTCTAGGCATGACCGGGGTGAATGCTTACTACCCTGAGTGGTTGAAATGCAACAGTCCTCAATCATAAATGGACTCCTTATTTTTGAAAGGCGCTTGAGCTAGTATCAGTCATATAAGCCCTTATTGTAAACCCTATAAATCTAGCATTTTGAGTAAAGAATTGAATTTGTATATTGTAGATGATTCCTCTAAGTTAATCGAGCCAATAAGTTTAAAACTGATTAAAATTCTAAATTTGAAACTCAAAACAAGTATAAAAAATCCAAACTTATCAATCTAAACTTTAGTTACATATAAAAACTTTAAACCCTAAACATATGTAACTGTAAGAGTTGACCTCGAACTTGATAAAAACCTTAATCGCATATGAAAATCCTAAATTCTATACACATGTACATATGAGAAATTGAATCCAAACCTGATCAAAACCTTAAAACCAGAACTTTAAGCTTATAGATGTGTCAATTTGCTACAAAGGTGATAAAACATTGATTGAGCCAAATAACTGAATAATAGGCCAAATCCAGTAAAATCACTAACGAACAATTAAAGATAACTTCTAAATGCTCATAAATGTAAAAGTATTAAATTAATTCATAAAAATTTATAATATTATTTTATAATTAATATTAACCGTATATTTATATAGATAAATTAGTATTATGTCAATTTAGATATTTGTTTGTTATTTAGACAATATATAGTGGATATTAATAACATAATTTATAATTTACCTTAAAGTTATATTACTTATTATTCTAAATATTATTTATAGGATTAGAAATATATAAGGAAATTCTAATATATGTTTTATTGATTTATTATATTTGATTTTCTATTTTTCCTCTTACTTCATATTTTTCTCTATTTTCTTTTTATTTCCAAATTATATATATAATACATGTAATATTTTAGGAGTTGACCAAATCAACACGTCCTTATCAAGTGCATTAAATCCTCTTATCACTTGCATTTAATTTTCTTGTCTTATCTTTTTCTTTTCCTTTTTCTTGTTGTTTTTCTTCCTTCTTGTCGTAACCACGTGTCAAACCCCCTAGAGTCTTCTTCTATATTCTTAAATTGTCTTCAAATGACACATAAAATGGATCCACTTTTCCTTCCCAATTGAACCGACCAATATACACACATACTTCATCATCTTCTTCCCTCATTTTCTTTCATTTTCTTATTCACTTTCTCAACTTCCAAACATAGCATCAAACCACCTAACCTTCAACACTTAAAAGGGAAGATTAAGAGGAAGACTTTTCACTAAATTCTATATTAAGACAAGTAATTATCTTTCCTTTACATAATATTAGTATTAGTCTTTTATGTAAAAGTATGTTTTATGTATTTTACTAGTATATTTTTGTGTCATCTTATTTTGATATACCTAGCATGTATTTTAATGTAAGAATTTAGAAAACTTTATGTAAAGATGATAGCTTTTGAGTGTTTAATTCATTTCATGTACCGTTATATATATAGATAGATGAGTATATATATGCTATTACTATAACAAGATGTATGAATATATATATATATATATAAATACATGTATATGATTTACATATATATATATTTAACATGTACATAAACACACACACACACATATATATATATAATACTTAACATATATATGTGTGGGTATAAAACCGAGAATATAAGTATGTATAGATATTATATATATTAAAAGATCCTTAAGAAAACATTGAGAAAATATAAAAATATGAATAGATATACATGTATAAAGGTACGTATAAACTTATATATAAATACAAGTACATACATATACCTATATGTATGACATACGTATGTAAACATGAATATACACATAAGTACATCTACTAATATACTAAGTATAAGTGTATCTAATGGTATATTAAATATAATAATATAAACAACAATACATACGTATATATGTGTGTATAAGTGTATATAAATAAATACTAAATATAAGTGCATAGAATATAATAAAACATACATACATCTATAAAGGGCTAAAACCCATAATACATAATCAAGGCCCATAATCCATTAATTAATTAAGTATAATAATATATCAATATACCTAATAATAATATAAAATTTAAGAAATATAAAAATCAAGAAAATTTAACAAGGTATCACGTGGACCACTAAAATTATGCCACGTTAGCAATTCAGTTCTAATTAAATAACTAAACCGTGAACTTCAAAATAATTAAAGAATAATAAGAGTAAAATTAATTCAGTGAATTCATAATAATAACAAATTTTCAATAAATAGTAAATCAAGCTTAAAAAACGAAAATAATGAAGTCTACATAAATTAAAGCTAAAAATAAAAAATATTTGAAATTAATTAAGTCATAAAATAATAAAGAAAACTCAAAAATTTATAAATAAAAATATTTGAGTCAAAATAATTAAATTTATAATAATTTAGACTTATCTCAGAAAATGTAGGTCCAAAACAGACCCTATTAGTGAACATATGCTCAAAAATAATAAAAATCAACCATAAGTTTATAACTAATGGAGTTATAATGAAAAGGTTATATGTCATTTAGGTTTTAGAGAAAATCGAGAGATATAAGTAAATCGATTACATTATTTCAATGATAAGATCTTTCCAATAAATAACTAAGATAAAACTTCAATTAAATAAAAAATAACTAAATACAACTATTTACAAGTATACGTATATCATTTCCTATGAAAAGAAATCAATAGACACATATTATAAAGCATGGATAAGACATGACTATAAGATACAAAGTTTTTCAAAAGATTAAAGTGTTATACATACACACATACCCTTAAAATTCAAACCGTATGAAAGAAGATATACTTTTACATGAAATAATGATATATGTTAGTATAAAATAGTAATGCTAATAACAAAAATAAAAATAGTAGTAATAATAATACTGATAACAATAAGATAAAATCATACATTTATAGGGAATAAATTGAACATAAATATACATGCACACACAATATAATCTTAGGATAACACTATAACATAATTGAGTTAAAGTTTTTGGTTATTTAAATATATAATTTCAATATTTCCATCTAGCTCTATTACTTTAACTAACTTAATTACTTTATCTAACTTAACCTAACATAATACTAATTATCTTGTTATACGTGAGAATTGTAATTAAATTATAATATAACAATATACTAATACAAAACTTATAAAAAGTAAGAAAATTCAAACTCGTATANCAAATACATAATACATACTATATACTTATGTACATACATGTATACATAACCTAATCTTATATTTACACATATAATTAAATTTAGGTATTCATGTACATAGACATATACTATTAGTATTATCTGTAAAAATACCATAAAATACCATACAAATACTGTAATTCTACATGTGTATACTATAATATACATCTATACTCTCCAAAATAAATCACTTACCTATAAATTTGAATTTTTCTTCTTTCTTTTCCTTCTTCTTTTTCTTCCTTCTTTCTCTCTTTTCTTTCTTTCTTTTTCTTTCTTTTTCCTCACGGTTTGCTCTCGTTGGTGTATGTTTGTGCAGATTTTCTTTTTGTTTTTTCAAATTTTATATGGCTTCCTTTGATCACATGAGTTTAGCTTAAAATGTAAGCTAAGTTAACTTTTCATTAATGTAGATAAAACAAACTAATATCAACACATGACAAGTTATTTTGCTCACGTGGGCTGCGTAAATGGGGGTCCAAATTCTGGAAGTGGAACTTAAAGAAAGAAAAGAAAGTGAGAAAATAGATAAATTAAAATTAAAAGAGAGGGAAAATGAAAATTAATAAAAAAATATATGTAATTTTTCAAATTATATAAATTATAACGAATCTCCTTGTAGATTAGTTCTCAAAATTTTATGAAATTTTATCAATTTAACTGATACCTGTTACAGTTATAATTTTTACAAGTTATTGTGGTAATTTCATTACAATTTCGTACAAATAGGCGAGTACATTCGACTATAATTTTGTCGAAAAGTACATTCGACTATAATTTTATCACTATTGTGTAATATTTAACTATTTTATAGGTTTATGTTTATGATTTTAGGGTTTCAAGCAATTTTGGGTTCAATTTCGATTAATGGTGCATAAAGTAGTTTTAGGATTTTAGTAAGCGATTTAAGGTTTCGATCAATTCCTAAGGTTTTGTTATCAGTGTTATATTTGACTTATTAAACTTCATATTCTTTTATTATTATTAGCCTTATCGACTTATAATACAATTTAGAATACTTGGACTTGAGCTAGAGTTCAACTATTGTTTTTCCTAGGGTTTACATTCTTCCCTCCTTCAAATAAGTTTTGTCCTCAAAACTTAAGTTACGTACCTGGTTCTATGAATAAGTGTGGATATTTCTTCTTTACTTCATCTTTTGCTTCCCAAGTAGCTGATTCTCGTTCATGGTTTCTCCATAATATCTTGACATAACGAATCTGTTTATTCCTTAACTATTGTACTTTACTGTCTATAATCTTCATTGGGTGTTCTTCGTATGTCAAGTTTTCTTGCAGTCTTATTGGTTCCAATGCAACGATTCTATCAGGGTCGGAAATGTGTTTCCTCAAAACTGACACTTAGAAAACATTATGAATTCTTGATAAATTAAGTAGCAATGCTAATCGGTAAGCTAAATTCCCAACTCGTTCCAAAATCTCAAATGGGCCTATATATCTTGGACTTAGTTTTCCTTGGGCTTTAGCACGATGAATACTCTTGATCGGTTTTACTCTTAAATACACATGTTCTCCTACTTAGAATTCTACTTCTCTTCTTTTTAGATCAACCCAGCTCTTTTGTCTATCTTGGGATTCTTTCCTCCTTTGTCTGATCACCATGATTTTATCTACTGCTTCTTGAATCAAATCGGGTCCTATTACAGCTTTCTCTACATCATCCCAAAATAATGGAGATCGGCACTTTCTTCCATATAAAGCTTCATAAGGTGGCATGTGTATGGTCAAGTGATAACTGTTATTATAAGCAAACTCAATTAAGGGCAAATGTATATCCCAACTTTCTTTAAACTCTATAATACATGCCCTCAGCATATCTTCCAAAGTCTAAACAGTTCTCTCAGTCTGTCCATCTGTTTGGGGATGATATGCTGTACTAAACTGTAGCTTCGTTCCCATCGCTTTCTGTAAACATCCCTAAATTTTTTATACAAATCTTGGATCTCTATCCGATACAATTCCTGCTGGGACACCATGTAGTCTCACTATCTCCTTGATATATATCCTTGCCAATTTCTCTAAAGAAAAAGTCTTATTAATTGGCAAAAAGTGAGCTGATTTGGTAAGTCGATCTATGATTACCCAAATCGCATCAAAACCAGTAGCCGTCCTCGGTAATCCACTCACAAAATCCATAGATATCTGATCCCATTTCCATTCTGGAATAGATAAGGGTTGTAGTAATCCTCCTGGTCATTGATGTTCAGCTTTCACTCTCTGACAAGTTTCACACTTAAGCACAAAATCAGCCACATCTTGTTTCATTCCATTCCATCAAAAATTCTTCTTCAAGTCTTGGTACATCTTTGTTCCTCCTGGATGTATAGTATATCCTGAATAATGAGCTTCACTTAAAATTTCTTTTTGAAGCTCCTCATCATCAGGTACACATAATCGGTTATTCATGCGAAGTGTACCATGTTCATCCGTTAGAAAATTAGTATATTTTCCGTTTCCGATTTCTTCTTTAATCCAATTAAATACAGCATCACCTTGTTGAGCCGTTCTAATTCTTTGTATTAGCGTTGGCTCTATCACCAAATTTGATAATTCTATATTTTCTGTATGCCAAGAAAACTCCAAATTTAACCTTTCAAACTCTTTAATGAGTTCTCTTTTATCAATCAAAAGAGAAGCAACTTCGCCATAATTTTTCCTGCTTAATGCATTAGCAACTGCATTTACTTTGCCTGGGCAATAATTAATTCCCAAATCATAGTCTTTGATCAACTTAAGTCATCTTCTTTGTCTCATGTTCAACTCCTTTTGAGTGAACAAATACTTAAGGCTCTTATGATTAATAAAAATTCCGCATCTCTATCCATACAAATAGTGTCGCCACAACTTTATTGCAAACACTATAGCTACAAGTTCTAAATCTTGAGCTAGATAATTTTGCTTATGTAGTCTTAATTGTCTCGAAGCATATGCAATCACTTTTCCACTTTGCATAAGTACACATCCCAATCCATTTTTAGAAGCGTCACTATATACAGTAAAAGGCTCTTTATCATTTGGTAATATGAGAATCGAGGCAGATACTAATCTCTTCTTCAACTCTTGGAAACTCTTTTCTTGTTCTTCACCCCACTCAAATTTTACATTCTTCTGTGTCAATTGGGTAAGTGATCTCGAAATCTTTGAAAAGTCCTTAACAAACTTCCTATAATACCCAGCCAATCCAAGAAAACTTCGAATCTCAGTAACCGTCTCTGGTCTTTTCCATTCCACTATAGCCTTAAACTTTTTAGGATCAACCGATATACCATCTCCTGTTATGACATGTCCAAGAAAAGATATTTCCTTTAACTAGAAATCGCACTTAGACAACTTTGCATATAACTTGTATTCTCGTAAAGTTTGCAACACCATTCTCAAATGTTCTTCATGTTGCTTAGATGTAGTAGAATATACCAAAATATCATCAATGAACACAATTACACATTTATCTAATAAGGGTCTAAACACACGGTTCATTAGATCCATGAATGCAGCAGGGGCATTTGTCAGACCAAAAGGCATTACCATAAATTCATAGTGTCCATATCTCGTCCGAAATGCCATCTTTGGAACATCCTCCAACTTAATCCTCAATTGATGATAACCTGACCTTAAGTCAATTCTAGAGAAAACACTTGCACCTTGTAATTGATCAAATAAATCATCAATTCTCGAAAGTGGATATTTGTTCTTGATGGTCACCTTATTCAACTCTCTGTAATCAATACAAAGCCTAAGTGATCCATCTTTCTTCTTAACAAACAAAATGGGTGCTCCCCAAGGTGAAACACTTGGCCTTATAAAGCATTGATCCAATAATTCTTGTACTTGCTTTTTCAACTCTTGTAACTCAATTGGAGCCATTCTATATGGAGCTTTAGATATCGGCTCAGATCCTGGAATTAAATCAATAACAAACTCGATCTCTCTTTTTGGTGGTAATCCAGGTAATTCATCTGGAAATACATCAGAAAATTCTTTCACCACTAAAATTTCTTCTACATTCGACTTTTTAAACTTAGTCTCCAAGGCATTTAACCAACCAACATCTGTGATCAATTCTAGAGTACTTAGCTCTAGTACTCTTACTATTGCATAACTCCCTTGAAATACGGCTTTATTTCCTCCTAAATCTTTAAACAACACTTGCTTTTCTTTACAGTCAACAATAGCTTTCACATTCACCATCCAATTCATCCCTAATATAGCATCATACTTATCCATATCTAAAATAATCATATCTACCTTACTGTCAAAGTTTTGGATCTTCAAAGGACACTCTTTCACCATTTCTCTTGTAATTACTACACTTCCAGTAGGTGTTCTCACTCCCAAACTCGAATTGGTAGCAGTTGCAACTAAACCGATTTGCTTTACTACTCCTGGAGCTATGAAAGAATGTGTAGCTCCCATATCAAATAAAGTATAAACTGAATGTCCAACTACGTTGATATTCCCTAAATCACAAAATTTTTAAGTCTTGTTCTCATGTTATCGCTTTATAAGTTTTCATTTACGACTTCCATTTACTTATTATTACTTAGTGCTTCATATACTATTCATAATAACTAAATCAATTTAACAATGAGAATTTAGAATACATACCCGCTATCAGCTCGTAATTCAAAAATTTTTTAGTTCTTTCGGGTACTTCCAAATCTTCTTCTAGATAGTCCTCATAACTCCAATTACCTTCCAAATTGTATACTCTGGTGGCATTTGTTGCACTTAAATGTATATTTCCCGCATTTGGTCCTCCAATCGCTCTTCCAATAGCAGGATGTCCAACAACTAGTGGTGGTTTGGTAACTTGGGCATTTGTAGTTATGCGTTGTGGACAAGTTGTAGAATAATGTCCCACTTTGTGGTAGATGAAACAAGTAACAGCATTCTTTTTAAGGCATTCAGTTACTCGATGTGAGCTTTCACCACAATAAAAGCATTTTCCTTGTAATTGGGGACATTCTCCAGGGTAATGAGTCCCTTTACACTTCTAACACTTTGGTGGTTCATTACTCCTTCTTTGAAATCTTCCTGGTAGTCTTACGAATCTTCTTATCTTATTACTACTACTTCCACCAGGTCTTTCAAACGATCTCTTCCCAAATACATTGATCTTACATTTTCCTGCATCCTCACTTTGCCTCTTTGCATTATCCAGTACTTGTGCTTTTTCTACCATATCAGCAAAGTTTCTTGGTTCAAACTCCATAAGTCTCCTTCTCATATCAACATCAAATCCCCTAGAAAAGATTTGCATCTTCAACCTATCACTTGTTTGATATTCAGGTGGTGCAAATTGCAACAACCTATTAAATTCTGCTTCGTACTACTCCACAGTACGCGTACCTATCGTAATATCCAACAGATCTTCACTATACTTCGACCTTAAACTTCCAGGAAAGTAATACTCCAGGAATTCATGTCGAAAAACTTCCCAAGTTATTGGTCCTCTCAAACTCCTCTGTTTTGATTCCTACCAAGTTCGTGCTCTCATTTTCAACATATATGTACCATGGATAAGTCTGAGATGTGGTGCAATCTCGAATGCCTCAAATGATCTTTCAATCTAGTGTAACCAATCTTCTGTTTCATCAGGCCTACTGGCTACACCCTCAAAATACTTGTTACACCGTATAAATTCTGGTAAAAGGCTACGCTGTCGCCTAAGATCCATAGGTGCTTGAGGCATCACTCCTGCTGGTACAACTAGTGGTGGTGGAGGTAAAGGAATCTCCGGGTTTACTACGGGAGGTGGTGCTTGTACAGGTGGTACTGGCTCTCGAGTTAGATATGTTCTTAATAATTCATTTTATGCGTGGATAGCTGCGAGAATCTCATCCATTCTATCTCGAGGCCTTACCGGTGGTCTTCCTTATACAGGTTGTTCCCTTTCCTAAGTAGGTTGAGCTTGCTCATTCGATTGCCTTCTTCTACGTCTATCTTCTGCGTCTAACTTGACTGTGAAGTTCATTACCAATTTTCAATTATTTGATTATAATGATCGACTTATTCTATATAATTGTAGAAACCATCAATACAAAATGAAGATAACACACACATATATACGCATCATAACAAAGGCTATAATCTTTCATTTTTAATCCATATAGTGAGGTTACATCCATGTAGTGGTCACTTCTAACGAGTGAAACTCCACTGATATATATACAAACCACATCAAAATACAAGGTTTTCAAAGTACACAAGAACTCCCATAATACACAAGTCCTCACCATACATAAGACTCTCGAGTACATCAAAACTCTCAAAATACAAATAACCTCACTACATGAAAGCTCTCGAAGTACAATATGATCAGTCAAAATCCAAATATATACAACAAAAAGAACATACATGATCAGTCTAATACTAATAATCAAGTCAAAATACAACCTATTCATCCTAAACATCTCTCAACGTCGAGTAGAGGGTCCTGCAGCCATATCCTCCTCCTGTCTGCGTCTAGGAAAAGTCGAACCAATACTAGAATATATACCAGACTCCTCACTAGGGGTTTATCGAGCCCACTCTCTTGATAACTAAAAATCCAGTGGATCCAGTGTAATGGCAAGTATATCAGATGAATCACCGCCTACCAAAACTATAGGTGGAAGTCCAGGGTCCACCTGATAATACTCAAACTCGTCAGCTGAGGGTATCTGCTGTAATGGCTCGTCCTGTATGACAGGGGTATCCAATCGTGAACTAAGTCCATCAAATCCAATCCTCGACTATGGTATAGGGACATCCATACCATGGGTAAGATCATACCACGACTCCTTGCTAGTCCCTATGTCAGTCATAGCTCTAACCTAATCCTGAGCAATGACAAAAAAATGATCGACACGATGGTCTACAGCTAGGGCAATCCCATGTCCTACTATCCTACTGTGGCCAAAGGATGGTGGTAGTGGGAGGGAATCAACATCAACCAGAAACATAATCTCCTGAGTACAGTCTGTACTCTTCTCCAACTCCAAATAATAAATCATCTCCTCCTAAGTAAGGAAAGGACCGTCTACGGTAAAAACCTAATAAATCCTCCTATCAATCCAATAGGGGCTCAATCCTCGATACCATGCAGATAACACCTCACCGATTGTACGAGGTCGGCCTACCAATGCTAAATCCTCGCAAGCAATCCTAAGTCGACGCCGATAATCACGTAAACTCTCTCCCTCTCGAAGACGAAACAGAGCGAAAAATGTCCGTAGCTCTAACTCAGTCCTCTAAATCAATAAGGCATAAAGTTACTATTATAATTCTTTTTCTACCCCTCTCAATCTTCCCAGGTAAGGTATCCTACCATCTAAGGTTAGGTTTTATTTAACATAGTTTAGATCATGCTCTGATACCACCTAATTGTCACGACTTGAGGGGGCTAGTCGTAGCAGTCACCGTATACCGTACAAAGGATTGTAGATTGAGTTCCCTTACAATCGACGACCCTTTTATACAACACACAAGGCTACAACTGCTACAACTGCTACAACTGCTACTAACTACTAAGAGTGCGCAAGCTTAAGCAATATCATTTCATGACGAATAATAATATAATAAAACATAACACATAATTATGTGCATAAAAGTTTATAGATATAAAGTTTGAAACATGTCTAAAATCAGACTAATATAAAAATTACATATTCAAATCTACATTTAATCAAAAGTACTCTCTGTCCTCAAACAGCTCCTACATTGACCCCGTAGAGAAAGCAAACCTCAGGCAAACAACAGCCTGACTCCACGAATAAGTCAGCCTACAAGAGAAGTCTACAAAGGTATAAGCTTACTAGCTTAGTGAGATATTTTCCCTCAACCATACAGCAATCAAGTTATACCACAATTAAGTTCAACCAAATGAATGCATGAACAAGCAGTATGCCAAACAAATACATGCAGGTGACAAGGTACTGCATGCAACTCAGATTTAACGCCCTCTGAAGTCAGGGTTAGAGATTCTTCGGTACAGTCAGATCCGGGTATCATATTAGAACTTATTTCATAACGAAACTCTACGTTTCGTATTCAAAACGTAATGGTACATCCATTACCAGCTTTATCAAAACGAGTTCTACATATGATTGTGAGTAGGTTCACGCAGCCCTCACTCAACCCTAAATGAAGGCCTTTGGACTCGACCCATAGCTAAGCGGTTGGCAGCTCCAATGCCTGGTCATCCCGCGGGCAAGGGTAAGGTCATATCGCACGTGTGCACCGTGCGAAATCAACAATAATCAATAATCAACCTACGTATGGCCTCTCGCTACCTTCGTGTAATGTGACTGCCCGGAATTAGTTATGTAGTGCATGATTTATGCGTGATCCAAGTTAACTTTTTCTAGTCGAATAAAAAGTTAAGTCCTCAGTGATCATTCCAAGTCACAAACAATCAATCTATTGAATCTACTATACAACAAACATTATATTATTGAAATTTAAAGTAGGTTCATCATTAACCACAATTATCATGCACAAGCATAACCCAACCCCATACACATTCATTTATAAACCATAATTTAAATTCACTATTTACAAGCATAACAAAGTGTGGAATCATAAGGAAAAACTCACTCGGCCATGGCTAGCTCAGGGATCATAATAGTTGGTGAGCAGCTTAGGATCAATATCGAGATCACCTGAGAATAAGGTAAAATTTGTAAGCTTAGGAATTTAAAGCTAACTAGTGTTATAACGTGTAAGGTTTATTTTACTTAGTCACGTGAAATTGTTGATTCGAGCTTTTTATCGAATCGTATGTAATTTTTTGTTTTAGCTCGGATCGTTATGAACTTATAGTCCATTTTGATTATTTTCGAGCATATTTTCTCATAACGAGGTCCGTTTTGGATATTGTGACTTGTAACTTAAATTGTGATACAAAAATATCACAAAAATTATTATTTAAATTTAAAAATTATAAAATATTGATTTTCGTTTTTT